>CM061043.1:83420675-83878175 GCA_030762985.1 Adelphocoris suturalis | reverse complement strand
CCATCCTCTCCCTCTTCTTCATCCTCGTCTTCCTATCCCTCATCCTCTTCCACGACCCCTGTAAATGCCCACCAGTGTGCCCACTGTGAGAGAGCCTTCAGCACCAAGCGTGGCCTCAGTGCCCACGTCTGGCAGAAGCATCCCGTACAGGCCAACGCTGCAATAGATATAGAGCGAGAGCGGCCCAGGTATGCTTCTGAGGATTTGCGGCGAATGGCAGCAGAGGAGGCAGAGGCAGTGCGTAATGGGGTACGAAATATAAATGTTTTCTTGCAAGCACGTTTCCCCATGCGCACGCTTTCTGCCATTCAATCTCTTCGCCTGAGGCCCCACTATAAGCAGCTTGTCCAGGATGCAATCCTGGCAAATAGCCGTGGGGCCTCTCCCGCATCTCCGACAGGCGTGGGACAACAGCCCGCCATTCAGCAATCCTCCCCCGGGACCTCCGGTCTTCTTGAAGACTTGAAGACTGAAGTATTGAGGCTCGGGGAGCAGGTAGGCAACATTGTTGGTTATGAGAGTGCCTACCTGCAGGGTCTGGCGAGGCGGGCTGTTGAGGGGCCAAATGGCTTGGAGGACGAGGTCGCGGCCTATGTGCAGAGGATCTTCCCGCAGGTTGAGGAAGCGACCGTGGCGAGGCACCAGGGAGGAGTTCCTCCTAATGTGGTGCCTCGTGGAGGTCGCAGAGCAGCTAAGCAAGCGAGAAGGCGGGAATACCAGCGTGTCCAGAGATTGTGGAGGAAGCATCCGGCTCGTGCAGCTGCGGAGGTACTGGAGGGAGCTGGGGATGAACAAGTCATGCCCCCTCTCCAGGAGTTTGTGGATTACTGGGAGCCACTTATGAGTGCTCCCAGCCACAACCCTGGTGAGCCAGTGGTACCCCCAGCTTCCACCAGGGATTCCTTGCGCAGCATCATGTGCACACCGGTGCTTTATGACGAGGCACATAAGTGCCGTGTCAAAAACTCCACTTCTGCTGGACCCGATGGTGTTTCCGCCCGACGCTGGAATAAAGCTCCAAAAAATGTCAGGCTGCTCATCCTCAACCTGTTACTTCTATCGGGAAGGCCCCCGAAAGCGTTGACCCGTGCCCGAACCATTTTCATCCCAAAGAAAGGGGGAAGTGGGCCTGGAGGCTACCGTCCGATTTCAATATCATCGGTAGTTTTCCGCCACTTTCAAAAGATTCTGGCATCTCGCTTCCAAGTGGCTGGTGTCATAGGTGACGTCCAGAGAGCATTTCGGCCAGCGGATGGCACAGCGGAGAATCTAACAATTCTCCAAACTGTCATTTCGCTGGCCCGTATCAAGAAACGGCAGCTCCATCTTGCCGCTCTGGACGTCGCTAAGGCCTTTGACACAGTTAGCCACTCTGCCCTGACCGATTGTCTTCGTGGTGTCGGGGCACCTGCTCGTTTGATTGAGTATGTTGCCTGCCTGTACCACGAAGGCGTGACGGTCTTCGAGGCACGAGGTGAGATGTCAGGGGATGTTGTTATTGGGCGCGGGGTACGCCAGGGGGATCCTCTGTCGCCACTCCTCTTTAACCTGGTCGTGGATACGGCCTTGGGTAAGCTGCCAGCTGAAATAGGGTTTGATCTCGCCCCTGGGGTGCGAGTAGGTGCATTGGCTTTTGCTGATGATGTCATCCTACTCGCAGAAACCCGTGAGGGCTTGCAGATCTCCCTCAACGCATTTGCTGAGCAGCTAGCCAGGTGTGGTTTGGTGGTAAACCCAGCTAAGTGTGGGTCGGTCTCCTTGGTCCCGTCCGGTCGCCAGCATAAGGTGAAGGTGGTGGATGAGGAGTGTTTTGTCTTAGGACAAACTTCCATCCCTGCCCGATCCGTGCTGGAGGTCTGGCGGTACCTTGGAGTCGACTTCATGGGTGTTGCAACCATTGCCGCAAGCCGTGTGGACCTTAGTGGAGCATTAGCTCGTGTCACTAAGGCTCCATTGAAGCCACAGCAGAAGCTGCGCCTCCTTCGCACGTACTTACTGCCAAAGCTAACCTATGGGTTAGTCTTTGGCAGGCTTACTGCGGGGAGGCTGCTTGAGTTAGATCGTGAAGTTCGCTCTGCTGTGCGCTCTTGGCTAGGCTTTCCACCTGGTGTCCCAAGTGCTTATATCCACGCACCGGTCAAGGCCGGTGGGCTCGGTATTGTCTCTCTTTCTGCCAGCATCCCATCATTACGCCGCCAGCGCCTGCTTGCCCTTAGGGGCTCGAGCTGGGAGGTCGCCCGCACTGCTGCTGACCTGGACTTTGTCCGGCAGCAGTTGTTGTGGTGCGATCGAGCAACACCAACTGCTCCAAAACCCAGCTCATCTGCTGAGTTCGCTGCTGCACTGCATGAATCAGTAGATGGTAAAGAACTCCGACAGTGCTCTGAATCCCCCATTTCTACTCAGTGGGTGGAATGGGCTTCAGAGGGCATTGGGGCCCGCGACTATCGCCATTTTCACGCCGTCCGGGTGGCTACGTTAGCCACCTCGGTGAGGTGTTCGAGGAGTAGTCGCGGGACAGTTGACACCCTTTGCCGTGCCTGTCGGGGTAAAAATGAGAATCTATATCATGTGGTGCAGCAGTGTCCTCGTACTCACGGTGGCCGCATTTTACGTCACGATGCGGTTGCCAAGCAGATAGCAGGTGCTTTGTCATCTAGCGGTTGGGATGTGGAAAGGGAGAGACTATACCACATGCCGAGTGACCGGGGCAAGAAGCCAGATATCGTTGCGATCAAGCCTGATGGGTCTGCCATAATCCTGGATGTCCAGGTTGTCAGTGGCAGCGTGGACATGGAGCAGACCTGGCGGGCTAAGAAAAGTAAATATGATAGAAATGATCTGCGCCAAGCGATATCTGAGCTAAAAGGAGTGGCAGCTAATAACATCAAGGTCATTGCCGCGACCGTGTCATGGCGCGTGTGTGTGTGTGTGTGTTGTATGTGTCTGTGTGAGTGTATGTGCCTGTGCGTGTGTTTGTGTCGTTTCAGCAGAAAACTCTCTCAAGGATTGAGATAAACATTCCGTTCGAATGCGTCAAGAAATCTAAGCTCTTCCCAAATGAAAGGATGAGTTCGTTGGCCAGCACTTTTGAGCACATTAAATTATTCAAATTTCAAAAAACGTGCTCAATAAGTAACTAAAAATGGCTAAAAACACTACAAATCGTTGAATTCTTGTTTGTTTAGCAGGGTTTTAGAGAAAAGAAATTTATCAACGGTGAAATGGAATATTAAAAAATTCAAACATAAAATTATACTGAAAATTAGTTGTTTTTTGTAATAAAATTGGTTGTTAGCAATTTGTTTGCACTAAAAGTTTTCTAATTTCAAAGTAATGTTATATAATACCTCATGATTAGTTTCGAAAATTTGCTCATAAGAGCATGCTGCATGACTGGAACTTCCCTCGTTTGTTCCTGTAGCCAACATTGGTCCAAATTTTCGGATCGATAAGTTTAAACAGTTTGACTTGATTTGAGTAATGTCGATGGAATATTCTGTGAATATTGAGTATTCAGTGAATGTTTCGTTTTATACGGTCCACCTACAGAAATATAATACGTCATCAAGTAAACTATTCATGAAACCTGTTGTAGTTGTTTGAAACTGAAGTCGTGGTGTTTATTTTTCATTTATTTTTTTAACTGTTTGTTGACAGGGCTCTGGTAGCAATTCTCCCAGCGGTGCTGCGCCCACTCTACTCCACTCGGCCAAATCTTCCCCTGGCACCAGCCCAACGTGCGAAGACCCTTCATCCGCAATCGTGCCAGCACCACTAGAAACAACCGCTCTCGTCTCTTCCACGCCCAAGTGAGTGTCATTGTCACACAATGCTTCATTACCCTTTTTTTCACCCTACCTCCAGCGAGAGATTTACCTGCTTGGGAGGTACCTGCTACACAGTATTTTTCGCCTAACTGGTTCTGAGCATTCACTGAAACAATCCAAGTTCTGGATGAATACGGAGTGGCCTTCCCATTTTTCCCGAATGAAGAAGATAGAGGAACCTGCTCTTATGAGCAATGTCGTGACTTCGGAGGCAATCTTTCATTAGTATAGGACCTCTTCCGCTTAATTACTTCAATGTAGGAATACCTCAGAGCTAAGTAACCCTTGTGAGTGGTGGCTGGCCTTGTTAATTTATGTAGTATAAAAAACGCTGCAAATTATTACACAAAATTTGTGTAATAAATTATCCCAGTGATTGACTTGTTCTACTTACTTCAACTGAGTCCCAAAATTACATCGAAAGATTGAAATATACTATAGAAGCCCAAGAATTTTTATCACGACAATCGGTAGATTGTCACAAGCTTAAAATTGTGAGGTCTTGGAGGTGTGAAGGTGTAAAGGCGTGAATCTACTAAGCGCAAAGTTTTGATGATACCTACATACGGGATTTAATAAATATATGAATATAATAGACTAATGATCTGCGGAGATGGCCTATCTAATACAGATATAATGAACATTTAATGTATTCATGTAATGTATGCATTTAATTTAATTGTATTATTGATGTCCCATACTTTTCAAATTTCAGCCCCGCAGGTCGATTAAGAAAAAAGTAGTGACAGGCCCCGTATCGTAACGCACCTTTGCAAACTGTATGCGCACTGCAATTTTGTGGTGGTCGGGCGATACGCTGATAGTGTCATCAATAATCCCTCGAAATATAGGCACCTTCAGAGAGAAAATCAATGTAATTGATTAATACATCCACATTTTTCTCGTCTCTATGATTAGAGTATTTTAATGTCAATTACGCATCACCGACTTGCATTACTGGTCCATCCATAGGAATAAGAGTTCGAAAAAAACGCGATATCGCGAAGTCATATTGGAATTATATGAGCTGATACGGAAATTTATGAGGCTAGTTTTAGTGTTCCGATTTTACAACCTATTACATATTCTAGCGGTAATTAATAAAATAGCGATTATCTTACTAATTTAAAGTTGTCGCTACTCGCGCTTGATTTCATTGTCAAAGTTATTATATCCCATATAGGGAGAGCCAACGGGTTAACGTGTAGCGTTCCGGGTGGATTCATTTGATTATCTGGGATAATATTTATCAACGACAACCAAAAAATATTTCTGTTACTGTCAAGAGTTACGACTTCACTGCTATACTGAAACGAACTACCTATGTCTCAACATTAATGATTCACTACACTGGTGATATTTGTTTACAATACCTATTCCTATGCAGGTCAATATGATTTATAAACATTCATTATTAATAAAACGATTTATTAATAAAAAGTCAATTAAAAAAGTTGTACTCTATAATTTGATATTATCTGATATAACTATCAAGTTGTATACAGTATTTGTATGATAATTGCTCAAATATGAGAGTTACCTACCTTGAAAGTTTTCGAGATCTCGATTCTTAAATATTTCAAGCCTTCAATGCTACCATTTAGGGTTGATCGAAATTGGCTTTTAGGATCAACTAGACGCCAAATGTGATTTATAACATTGCCACGGCACCACATGCCACATTTGGTCCATTTTTCGGTAAAATGCCACATTTCGATGATTTCTGGGGAGATGCCACATTTTGTGCCTCTTTTCGCCTCAGCTGTGCCAAGTTTGAAAACATTTCATGGTTTTTCAAATTTTTCTTTTTTTAGCTACTTGCATTCGGTCTTATTTGATTTGTTTTTTTCCACACCCCAGAACATCGAGGAAAATATGACGCATGGATGTTTGCTAAAACCAGATAAGAATAAAAAGTGTTGAGGGATACCTACTAAAGATTTACGTAGGGAGAAGAAGCAGGGTCTCAGGTCCGTTCAAAATTAACTTTTCCTGGAGGCGGATTAGTACACGAATAGCCACGAATCTCGAGGGTAAGTTATCTTCTCACAGGGAAAGTGGAACGCTGAAGACGTCCTAACAATGAAATGGGAGCCTAGAACTTCTGCGGATGTAGAGAGATCATTCTCTCAAATAAAATATTTGCTGAGCGACCGTCACGCAGAGGGTCAAAAATCGATTCTAGGTAGACAAAATTATTTTATAAGATATTCTTATAAGACATTTTGGGCTGATTCTGAATATAATACCCCATGAACCATTATTAAAGTAGAACCAAGAAATAGATTTTTGAGAAGTTTTCTCACTTGATAACCTTTGGAGCTGATCTAATTTTTTTTGTACGAAAGAAAAGTTGTAGAAGAAAAAATTTAGCATCGAATGAGACCACCGCCAGCCTGTGACTCTTTTCTTCGATTTTTGTCGATTTTTCAAATGTTTTGTAATTTAACACTTACTTGTTGAGGATTTTCATGAAGTGGGTAGTGAGTGATATGTCATGAAAACTTTGAAAAATCGCCAAAAATCGAGGAAAAGAGTTTCAGAAGTGGTGGTGGTCTCATTCGTTGTAGAATTTTTTCCTCTACAGCTTTTATCTCGTACAACATATACATATGGTCAGTTCCAAAGGCCATAAAGAAAGAACAATGTCATAAATCGATCGATCGGTATCGGGACATGGGTAAATTTAGAATCAGCGCAATAAATCCTATAAGAATAGCTCATAAAATAATTTTTTCCACCTAGAATCGGTTTCTGGCCCACTGTGTGTCGTCTCAATTTATCTATGGATAATGATGCCGCCCACTTGAAATTTTTAAGGTGTACATATATTGCAAGTACATATAAATATTTTAGTTCATAATAAAGCAGGTGATACAATTTCAAGTTGTATGATTTAATGGCTGAACTTTGATGGTGGGGAGGAGGTGGATATTTGAAAATAGAAATGCAGCATCTTCTAAAATAAATGCCCCATTTGGTCAAAATAAATGCCACAATGCCACATTTTTCAGTGCTACATTTCGAAAAAAGAAGTGCCACATTTTGAAGGTCGTTTATAACCCGTTTCATAAACTTTGGTCAAGTAGGTTTCGGAGAAAAGCTTTTTTTTTTTTTTTTTTTTTTTTTTTAAACAACGATACTTTATTGTGATAAATCACTATCAAGTGTGATACATTCTTGTTGTATACAATTTTCACATGTCACATGAGGTATTTTATCGTTGTCCAGTGGCAACGCAATACAAATCTGTATAAATAATGAAAACAACAATAATAAATATATAATATAATCAGTGGTAACAGTAATATTACAATAGCCGCTCCGGCTCGCTACGCTCGCCTCCACGTCCAGCCGGGGGGCAAGCCCCCCGGACCCCCCATTAAATTGCTCGCTTCGCTCGCAAAATGTGGCATGTAGGGAATTTTGCTTGCTTTGCTCGCAAAGTGTGGCATGTAGGGCATGTTGCTCGCTTTGCTCGCAAACGGTAGATCCCTAAGGGTAGGTTTAACGTGTGTAGGGGATGTTGCTCGCTTCGCTCGCAAACGGTAGATCTCTAAGGGTAGGTTTAACTTCTGTAGGGGATGCTGCTCGCTTCGCTCGCTTGAGGAAGTTATACTGCCCACCCAACTTGGCAAGCGTTTTTTTCTGTTGGAAATTCTTACAAACAAATTGAATCTTATAAAACTACGTGGAACCACAAAAAGATTATTCGGGGATGTTGCTCGCTTCGCTCGCAAGGTATACCTGTATATAGGTAGGAAAAAACCCGTATTTATTCTTTTGAAATAGGCCTGCAGGTAACATTGTGAAATACCTGACGAACCCCTTGACGTCTTCGTAGAGCCTTCTCGCAAACACGGCAAAATTAATTTCTGATGTTAAACGCTTCTTCTCGCTTCTGCTCGCGATTTGACCGACTTAACGTCACTTTTTTCGATATCCGATTTCGGATTCAGATTCGGCGGACCCAAAGCTGTATTTCGCCCGCGAAAACCGTTCCGAAAAACGTACCTTTATGGGGTATATTTTAATCGGAAAAAACCAAGTTTTTCGGCGGACTTTTCGAGAAAACGGGTCCGTACTCTCGCATTTTTTTGACGCATTTCCGATACTTTTTTCGCGATCCGATCGCGCCGTCGTCTTCCTCGTAGGAAAACCTACGAAACCCGTATTTTTCCGGAATTGTCAACGGCCGTTTAGAGGGGTAGGGGAAGCGGGGAAGTCCAAAAAGCGCACATTAACCGGAACTTCGACCCCCCTCCCGCCCTACGGCCCATGGTTCGGCTGGGATTAGACAATTTTAAATTCGCTCGTTCCACCTTTCGGAAAATCCCAAGAAGATCCCCCCACTCGTAGACTCCCCCCACTCAGCCGTTTGGCCGTGCATAGACACGACAGACAGACAAACAAACAGACAAACGGAGTTTCATTCTTATTAATAACTAGCCGCTCCGGCTCGCTACGCTCGCCTCCACGTCCAGCCGGGGGGCAAGCCCCCCGGACCCCCCATTAAGTTGCTCGCTTCGCTCGCAACGTGTGGCATGTAGGGAATATTGCTCGCTTCGCTCGCAAAGTCTGGCATGTAGGATATGTTGCTCGCTTCGCTCGCAAAGTCTGGCATGTAGAAAATGTTGCTCGCTTCGCTCGCAAAGTATGGCTTTTAGGGGATGTTGCTCGGTTCGCTCGCAAACGGTAGATCTCTAAGGGTAGGTTTAACTTCTGTAGGGGATGCTGCTCGCTTTGCTCGCAAACGGTAGATCTCTAAGGGTAGGTTTAACTTCTGTAGGGGATGCTGCTCGCTTCGCTCGCTTGAGGAAGTTATACTGCCCACCCAACTTGGCAGACGTTTTTTTCAGTTGGGAATTATTACAAACAATTTAAATCTTATAAAACTACGTGGAACCACGAAAAGTTTATTCGGGGATGTTGCTCGCTTCGCTCGCAAGGTATACCTGTATATGTGTAGGACAAAGTCCGTATTTATTATTTGAAATGGCTCTCGCTTCGCTCGCAAGGTAGGTACCTATGTAGGCATACCTGCTCGCCTCGCAACGTTGTGACATCGAACCCTTCACGTCAATTCTTGAGCCTTCTCTCGTCCACGGCAGAATCATTTTAATCGCTTTGCTCGCTTCTGCTCGCAATTTGACCAACTTAACGTCACTTTTTTCGATATCCGATTTCGGATTCAGATTCGGCGGACCCAAAGCTGTATTTCGCCCGCGAAAACCGTTCCGAAAAACGTACCTTTATGGGGTATATTTTAATCGGAAAAAACCAAGTTTTTCGGCGGACTTTTCGAGAAAACGGGTCCGTACTCTCGCATACAATTTACGAGTTCAATAAAGGAGCATCCAGGACGAATACTTTAGGATGGCAAGGTGTTTCAAATGTATTTCTCAGGAAGTCCGGAGATCCGTGTGCCATTTGCGTTTCAATCGCCTGGAAGTACGTTGAGGTCTTGGTCTGGAGAGCATGTCACTGACAAGAGTATTGGGATGGGAGGAGTTCCGGTTAGCTAAGGCGTTGTAGGACTTGGAGAGAGACTCAGTGACTGTGAGGATTGAAAGGTCAGTGCGTAATGTTTCATTACGCACGTACCATGGTGCGCCAGTCAAAATCCGCAGTGCTCTTGATTGAACGGTCTCTACACGTTTAATGAGAGAGTTGCATGCAGAGCCCCATTGTTCACATACATATAGCTAGATTGGCCGTAATAACATCAGGTAGAGCACCCGTTTTACGTGAAGAGGTAGACCTCAACATGATAAGAGAAAGTATAATTGCCGAATTCTCTCACGCACTCTTCTCACAGTGTCAATAATGTGAGGTTTCTACTGGAGTCTACTGTTGAGATTAGGGGGATCCCTGTTTCTGAAAACGAAATCGTTTCCGATGTTGTGAAGGCGCTTGCGAAAAAGATCGAAGTTCCGTTAGAAGAAAAGGATGTTGTTTCGCTCTATCGCTCGACCCAGAATCTAAGACGTGATAAAAATACTCGAGCTCCGAGATGAAAAAGATTTAGTTGAAACAAGTGCGATTGAACAAAAATGTAACTGCAAAGGATTTAAATCCTGCTTTTTCTGACTCAAAAATTTTTGTTAATGAGAAACTTACAGCTTTAAATGGCCAAATGTTTTGGTTAGCTCGAAATTTCGCCAGGGAAAATGAGTATCGCTTTGCATGAACCTCGGACGTGAAAATTTACATAAAAAAGAATGAATCGCCATCGTCGCGTCCCACTCGAATTCTGTCTTTGGATCAACGGAAAAAAATGGATGTTTTGAAAAGACTCAACTTTGGTCCACCTGGATATAGCAGTGCGTAAGGCTTTGAGATTCGATAGGCTTCTTCCGTTTTTCTACTTTGATTCTAGTTCTTAGATGGTGATGTCATATAAGGAAATTCTTGACTCTATTGGGTCTATTAAAACAAGCATCTGTATGAACATCGATGATATTGAATTTAATATTAGTAAGGTAGGTGGTCTTATTGTTTTAAATCAAAATATTCGTGGTTTGAAAACAAATTTTGATGTCTTTTCTGTTTTTTTGCAATCTCTTAAATTCGAAGTACATGTAATTATCTAATCGAAAACCTGGAATACTGATAGTTTGGATGGTTTGGCCTCAGAGTACAAGTCATATTAATAAAGCAGAAGGAATTTCGGTTTATGTTAGAAATGATATGTCGATCACTTTTTCGATATTGGATGTGATGGATGATTGCAATTCGGCTTTTGTCACTATTAATTATAATGATCAAGCATTGATAGGAGTTACTGCTGTATATAAATCTCACGATAGAGATAGTCACCAGTTTTTGAATTCTTTAGAGAGACACCTGAAAAATTCATCATATTGTAAATTCCATATTTTAGGTGGAGATTTGAATATAGATATAAGCAAGAAATCTCATCTTTCTCTACAATATTTGAATATCATGGCAGAATTTAGTTTTGAATCAACTACAAATGATTCCACAAGGATTTCCGGTTATTCTAAGTCTTGTTTAGATCACATTTTTGCCAAAGGGTTTGTGACTGATAGTAGTATTGGTTTGGTTTATCAAAGTGATTTTACTGATCATTTTACGACTATGGCTAGCTTAAATGCTGGATTTTCGTTGCCTTCTTTGCATAAAGATAAAAATAATAGGACTTTTGATATAAAAGAAATTAATTTTGAATTGTTGGAAAAGTTACTATTTTCGGTATCCTGGGATGACATCTATTGTCATGATAATGTTGATGCTGCTTTTTCTAGTTTTTGTAAGGTGTTAGAGCAGAATATTGAATCTTGTTCTTCTGTTAGAAAATTTACATGTAAAGGAAAAAAACTAAAATATTGGATTACTCAAGGTATCTTGGTTTCAATAAGACATAGGGATAAGTTAAATGTAAAATGCAAAAAACAACCATTAAATACTAAACTAGACAGTTATTATAAGAGGTATCGTAATCTGTTAAATTCTGTGATCAAAAGAGCCAAAGGTTTGTATTTCTCTAGCCGTATTGAGGAAAGTGGTGGTGGCTCCAGAGTTCTTTGGGAAATGGTAAATCTGGCTTCAAATAAGAGATCAAATAAATCATTTGTTGAAATAAGTGAACTGAGAGATGATAAAGGAGTTGTTGTTAAGGGTAATGAGAATCTTGCTAATGGAATGAATTCGTTTTTTGCCTCTGTGGGTTCTACAATTGCGGATGATATTAAAAAAAGTGGTTCTGTTTTGTATCCGAGCAAATTTGTAAATTGCTCTAGTTCTCCTGTTGATTCCCTTTTTTGGTCACCTATTGAACCTGAGGAGTTGAATAATCATATCATAAAACTTAAAAATGGCTGTTCGTTTTTTGATCATGGCATGACCAATAAGTTTTGGAAACATTTCGCTAGTATTCTAAGTGTTCCATTATTAGCTTTTATTGTCAACCTTGCTCTTACTCACGGTTCGTACCCGGTCGCCTTAAAGAAAAGTGTTGTGGTACCATTGTTTAAAAAGGGGTCGAAATATGATATGGGTAATTATAGGCCAATCTCTTTGACTTTATCTCTATCAAAAATTTTTGAAAAATGTCTGAAGAGAAGAGTTCTTGACTTTTTGAACATTCATGGAATTATTACAGGCAATCAGCATGGGTTTCAGAGGGGAATTAGTACGGATGATGCTTTGTATGACTTAAATAACCTAGTATCTCAGAAGCTTGATGAAGGTTCCTATGTATTTGGTATTTTTCTAGATGTTAAGAAAGCTTTTGACTCTGTTAACCATGACATTTTGTGTAGAAAACTTTATAATTGTGGAATTCGTGGTTTACCGCTTAAACTTATACAATCAATTTTGTCGGATCGACCTCAGGTCACAAGAGTGGTGCAGGCTTTTAGTGAGGAAATTATAATTAGCAGAGGAGAGGAGTACCTCAGGGAACAGTCTTAGGCCCTATTTTGTTTTTAATTTATATCAATGACTTGTTAAATTTGGATATCAGTGGTAAAATGTTTGGTTTTGCAGATGATACCGCACTAATTTTTTGGGGGGATGACTACTATAAAGTAATTGATTGTATAAGTTCTGATCTTTTTTGGGTTAAAAATTGGTTCAATGTTAATGAATTAGGGTTAAATATAGAGAAGACCTCTGTTCTTCGATTTTCTGTCGGAAACAGAGCTTTTCCAGCTTATCATAATATTAAAACTCAGGAGGACTTGTCTTGCAGCAGTGGACAGCCACAATATTTTTAAATAATACTCTGCCTAACGACGTCTTAAGTTTCTTCTGAGAAACTTAACTCTTCCATTTTTGACATTTTATGTCTTTACTATGGTACATAATTCAAAAAATGTGACGTTACGGTGTGACGAAGAAAGCGTTATGAAAAATTTCTTATGATTTTCACGTACAACCGATTCGTTGCTGAATGATGTTGTCGTTATTTTTAGAGTATCCCAATGTTGTGAGGAAAAACACTTTACATAATTTTTGTCCGTGGTTATTGGCGTTATTCAAAAAGTATTCACTCGTAGATTGCGTTCTGAAGGGACAATGGAAGCATAAACGATTGAAAGAATTTTCTGTGCATTTCTTAGTAACTTTTTTTTTTTTTTTTTTTTTTTTTTTTTTCTTTCTCTTCATCTGTTTTTCAACTTCACATTTTACTTTATATTTGCTTCTTGTAGGGCTCAGCAACTCCACTGAAGAGCACAAGTTCTTTTGAACTTATTCTTCTTGTGGGCAAAGTTTATATTTATTTGTTTTAAAATCATTATTTATTCATAGTAAGATTTTTGTATTGTGAATATTTTTGAATTTGCCAAATAAATGAAATGAAATGAAGTAAGACGGCTGTCCAGTCTAAGACCCAAGTACAACACCGAGTCAGCATACTCAATAGGTTGGTCAAAGAGGTGTATAGTGGGTATGACATTAGATCGTTTGTAGGTAAAGCAGACGATGCGTGTCTTCTGGATATTGATCTTAATTCTCGGTCCATACACTTAATCTGTCCACATACTCTTGTAATATTTCACCAGCGTGTTCACCTAATGAGTGCCTGACTAGAACAGCCTGATCATCTGCATACTGCGCAATCGTGGCGTTCTGGCCCCTCGGAAAGTCATGAGTGTAAATGGTGTAGAGGAATGGCACCAGAATACTACCCTGCTCGAATGACATTGGATTTGGAGATGGCATTTTTATACTTAACAGCGTAGGTTCTGCTATGCAGATAGGACTGAAGGATTCGGTAGTGCGTGTCAGGTAGGTGATTCTTAATTTTAGCGAGGAGCCCCTCATGCCACACCCGATCGAAGGCTTTTTCAACGTCAAGAAAGAGGTCCAGGCATACTTCCTCGTTCTCATAAGCCAGTTGAATCTCGTCAACTACCCTGTGGAGTTGTTGAGGGCAGGAGTGTAGGGGTTGTTGGAACCAAACTGTTCCAAGGGAATCAAGGGTTCTAGGTGGAGAAGAAGTTCCGGTAGAAGGAGCCTTTCAAACGTTTTTGCCAATAAAGATAGCAAGCTAATTGGCCTATAGCTCTTTATGTCTTGGTTCGGTTTGCCCTTCTTTTTTATCATTATAACATGAGCAAATTTCCACTGTGTTGGAAAATGAGCTGTTCTAAGGATGGCATTGTAGATCTGTGTCAGAGCTTTACGTGGAAGATTTACAAGTAGGGGTCGCGTTTTTCCATCAAATCCAGGGATTTTTTTCGAGGGAGACTTTACAATGGCCGCTTTAACTTGGGCAGGAGAAAAGAATTTCTTGAAAATCGAGAGTTGCAAGGGGCTTTGTACTATGCCTTCTATATAATCATCAAATTGTTGGTCTCCTGATTGATTTGGAACTAATTGCTCGGTTAGTGCCTCTGCAAAAGCTTCAGCCTTCTCAATTGGTGTGCAGAGCCAGTTATTACCCTGTTTAAGAGGGGGGATCGAATTTTTGTCTTTAGCCATAGTTACCTATTTACTAATTCAAGTTGTGACAACTCTGTTTCTTTTTTATTGGAGCTTTCCTTGATCAATGCGACTTTCAAGTCCTCAGTGGCTATATTGTAAGCCCCTTCGTGCTCTGCGAAGGCTGTGTGACGCCAAAGAGCCCTGGCATTTAACACGGTGGAGAGCTGTTATGTGGGGCTGAGTTATAATGCTTGGGGATTGGTTAAAAACAAACTTGTGGGAACTAGCGACGTTAGCCGCAAATTGTACATTTTGAGTGAACACAGAAGTAGCTTTGTCTATATCTGACGGTGTTTTGAGGGGCAGTTGAAGACTGGTAACATTAGTAAGTGTTTCTTGATAAACAGTCCAGTCGAACGGGTTTTTGATTAATCTATTTCTCGGAATGAGGTCTTCGTGCATGGTGCCAAGAGATAGCAGTGTAGGAAAGTGATCAGAGCTAAGGTCAGGGATTACAGAGGGTTGTGTGCATAGATTAGTGGCACAATTGCCAAGAAAAAAATCAAGGACATCTGGAGCAATGTGTCTCCTATCAGGATAGTACGTAGGTTCAATGGGGTGAAATCCTCTAAGTTGAAACGATGAACAATGCTGCGAAGGATGTTACCTCTGGGATTGGTTACATTTGAGCCAAATCTGGGGTGCTTAGAGTTGAAGTCCCCTCCTATTAGAAATCGATGTCCAAGAGGGGTGTCTCTGCTCGTGCCTATAATATCCTGTCTGATTATTTCACAGATAGGTGGGTAGAGTATAGAGAGGGGGGTAGATGTGTCAGGAAGGAGCTGTCCAAGGGCTGTCCGCAGGGCTCTGTTCTTGGTCCTGGGCTCTGGAATGTCCTGTTTGATGGAATTCTTGGGGCCTTGGATCGGGTGGGAGCCAAAGCAGTTGCTTATGCGGACGATCTTGTGCTCTTGGTTGAAGGGGGAAGCCGGCGGGGTCTGGAAGCAGAGGCTGAGCGGCTAATGAGCACTCTGGTCACAGAGTGTGAGGCTGTTAAGCTAACCATGGCCGGGGATAAAACAGTGGTGATGTTGCTAAAGGGTACCCTGAGTTCTGAGAGACCTCCCATTGTCCGGGTGGGTGGTGCCAGATTGAGGTACGTGTCAGAGGTCAAGTACCTTGGAATTACTCTTGGGGAAAGACTGTCTCTCTCTCTGCACGTTACCTCGGTGTGTGACAAGGCCTTGGCTTCTTTTATGAAGGTGTCCCGACTGGCCGGTTCTGAGTGGGGTTTGGGGTACAGGGAGCTGGTTGTGATTTATCATGGCCTGTTCCTTGGTATTCTACTGTACGGGGTTCAGTACTGGGCACCCCACGTGGGCCAGGTTGGTTGGAGGAAGCTGGGGTCTGCACAACGCAGGGCCCTTTTGAAAGTCAATAGGGCATACCGGACATCTTCTACGTGTGCCCTGCCCGTTTTGGCTGGGGTACTGCCCGTCATGTTTGAGGGCTATAGAAGGTGGGGGGTTAGGAAGATTGGTAGAGGTGAACCATTGGTGATTCCTCGTATTCTGACGGATGGTGGGGAGTCAGGCCAATCTCGGAGCCAGCGGGTTGACAGATTAGATCAGGCCCTCCTCACTGCTTGGCAGGAGGAATGGGATAGTGTCACCACGGGGAGGTTAACTCACCGTCTCCTTCCTGATGTCAGGGCCCGACGGGACATGCAATGGATAGTCCCGGTGCATGAACTGACACAGTTTGTGATTGGGCATGGCGAGTTTTCTGCTAAGCTCGCTAGCATGGGGCTGTGTGTCGAGCAGCCTTGTGCGTGTGGTGGGATAGAGCTGGCAGAGCACATACTTTCGGATTGTCCCGAGTATGCGGCGTTGCGGGTGTTGCATGGGATAGAGGGAGTTCCCTTCTCTGAGCTTCTTGCAACACCTGAAATGTATGGAAGACTTTTGGAATTTTGCTTGGAGGTGGTCCCTCTCTTAGCCTTCAGGCATAATGTTAGAAACCAGGGGGGTGATTAATGAGAGTAGGGGGGTGGGTAGGTATAGGTATACTGATAGTGCTGTATATATGCCGATAGTTGTTAGGAGTAGGGGGGTGGGTAGGTATAGGTATACTGATAGTGCTGTATATTTGCCGATAGTTGTTAGGAATGTATGATAGGGTATTTAGGGGTATTACTTTAGGTTAAGTTAGGATTAGGGAAATATTTCGTGCCACCTGATTGCTGGCTGGGAGTACTCTCAGAGGTGGTGTGGAGTGAGCGGAGAGGCAGGGTACCAGCGCCCAACAACATCTTGGGGCACCACGTGACATTCATTGAGGGCTTTCGCTACCCCTTTCTGAATCCCCATCGCAAGATAAAGTGGTAGCACATTGTGCGGGCTTGTTTCCAGTCACAGCCTTAGGAATCCTTATGGAATCCAAACTGGTAGCGAAACGGGTACCACAACCCTTCCTCACACCCTCATAATGTTTGAGCTGTGGGGGTCCACTAAGTGGTTGGATGGGGATCCCTCATAAACCCTCATAAGGTTTGAGTTGTGGGAGTCCACCAAGCAATTAGATGGAATTCCTCAGGTGTGGATAAAGTGGTAGGTGCAGAGACACCTTCTCTGTGCCGGGCCAGCGACCATTCTGGCCTTAATGGAGGAGTGCTGGTCGGCGCTTTCTCCAGTAAATGGTACCGCGGGTGGGGGGAGCCCCAGGCTACCGGTGCATAGACTTTGTCGAAGCACCACCTGCCTGCCCCCCAGTTGAGGTGGCTTCGCGGGGGCAGTGGTTTTATCACCCCTAACATGCAGTCAATTCTGCAGATGAGGGGGAGAGGTTCGTGGGAGTTGACTCGCGGGGGTGAGTCTCCTTCCGCGAACCTCGGCATTTGGAGTTATGTGGATTTCCATAAACTTCAAGTTCATGAAAAAGGCCGACAAAATCAGCCGGGCAAATTTGATTACTTGGGGCGGAATAAAAGGATTCAACTTGGAATCGTAGGTTATTGACAAGCAGAGTGACTCTGGAGACTTGCATAACACCCTCTTGGATGATAGGGAGTTCTTTGTGTTCTATAGAGTCTTTAATAAGTATGAGGGATCCACCTTCTCTGTTGCCACTCGGATGGTCAGCTCTATAACATCTGAATTTATCAATGAAAAACGGATGATTTTCTGTTAATTTAGTCTCTGTGGCAAGCAAAATGTCAATTTTATACATTCTAAGAAATAGTTCAAGCTCATTCGATTTATTGGCAATGCCAAATGTTTAAGGGTGCTTTTGAAACTGAGTCAACCATCTAACTTTAGTAATTTCGGTATAATCTGCGCAAGGGTTTGGACAAGAGGTTGAATGATATGTTGTTGTCAAGCTCTCCATTTTGCTGATGAGAAGTTGGGTGCTGTGTCCTTCAGACACAGCATTTGAGTAAGTACGTGGTGTGGGAGTAATAGTTTTGGGATTTTCATAGTTTGGCGCTGATGGTATGGAAGGGTTGAGGGCGATGTGGACGGATTCCCCACCTCTACCGATATCAGAACGGATTGTCTGTGACAGCTAGCGACTTGATTTTTGCAATTTCACATGGTGTGGGCATCCCTTGTAGTTCGCTGTGTGAGCCCCCCCCCCCCCCCCCCCCCCCACAGTTAACACAGGTTGGAGGTTCGTTGGATGGTTTGGTACACTCGTTTGTGGGATGCAAAAGATTACATTTCACACACCTTGGCTGAAGGCTACAGAAATTTTTGCTGTGTCCGTAATTCTGGCATTTTGTACATTGAATCACTGCCTTTTTCGGTCGTGGATGCCTTTATCACAGCATGGAAAAGGCAAGTTAAGTTGAAAATTTTGGGGTTTTTAATATTTGGCTCAAGATCCAGGAAAAACAGCGGTAGGGGTATTTTTGTAACTGGGTGTAGTACTGGTACTAGTTGACGAGGCTCATACCCCAATGCCTTGATTTCATCCATCAACAGTTTGCTATCACACGTTTGATGCAGCCCTTTTATGACTACTCTGAACTCACGTTCTGAGTTAGTTTGGTAAGTGTAATATTGGGCATTGGTATCACTTAGGTACCTGATTATTTTTCTATATCCATTAATCGTTTCAAAAGAGAACTTGATTTTATCTCCCGTGGAATAGTGCTTGAATTCACCAGCATCGAGAGAGCGAATTTTCTCTAGCAATTTATTTATATTTAATAGATTTTTAACAAAGATAGGAGGTGGTTTCGGTTGTCTATCTTCTTTAGGTGTTTGTGAGGCTGAACTAGCTTCGGGCTTGGATACAGGCGCAAAAGAGTTAGATAAGGGGATAACAGTACCTGCTTCTGTTGATGTTTTCTTGCGCTTAGCCGGGCGGCGGGGCTCACTGAAACGTGAGTCATCGTTATCAGTTGGATCTCCGTCCGTCTCCATCCCACACATACACACACACGAACAAATCGCTACGTAGATAAGAGATTGGATGATCAAAGACAGAGCTGTTGGCACTTCAAGCTCCAAGAGCAAACTGATTTTCAATTCTGGCCTCTCTTCATTTCGAATAAATCTTTCGCCTTTTGGACAGCTAAAGACAGTTTTTTTTCCTATGCATCTTGAAGTTTAAACTGAAAAATGTCGAGGGAATGGGAGAGGGGGGGGGGGGGGGTTAAAACTTATTTCCTTGGTCGATTTCAAGGGTTCGTTATTGAAAATAACAAACCAAAATGTGTTTTGGATCATGTGATGCAAACACAACTACAGGTCATATAAACGTGTGGTCCTGCAGTCTATGTTTTAGATAAGCAAGTGAGTTTCCTCAATTATTATATTATATTCCTCGATTCATTATATCTAGATAAGTTGAAATATGAAATAGTGTTCTAGGGCTTCATGAGAATTAGAATCTATCCCTTTCGGAGTACGCTGGAACCAACCATAGGCCAAAAAGAGATTACATTATCTCGTATTTACGTGAAGAAAAGGATCCATTATCATTTAATGAAAAAATTTAAAATAGTATTTTCATTAAATATATACCTATAGTATTGAAAAATTATCTTCATTATTTTTGCCTAGAATGTTGATATTGACTATTGGACCACCAATAAATGTGAGTTGGGTCAAAATGACCCAAAGGTGTAACACATTTCTGAGAGGCCTGTGGAGTCCATGATGGCGCTCCTTTTTAGTCAAGGATGGCAACATGGTTCCCCTTAGAACCGTGCCACTTCCAGTGTCCCTTTTGACACCTTGTTCAATGCTGCTAATGACCCTTCTGGTTGAGGTGCGGCTTAAACCTTAAAAAAAAAATAATAATAATAATAATTCTGAGAGTTTTACAATGTCGACCAAAGGACCGAAAGACGTATTTTCCCGACTAACACCCGAATTTGAGGGATCGGATGGCTAGGCCGAAAGAAAATTATGCTTGGTGACATTTAAGCTTGCGCATACGCAGCGTGAAGTATTGATTTGTGAGCATTGAAATTGACCGAAGCATAACCTTCTTCAGCATACATTGTCCTCACAATCCCTGAATGTTTTATCAAAATTTGATGGAAACTGTGGAAATTATGCTTGTAACAAGGATTGGTTAGCACACTCACTACAAGACAGACTCAAAACCAAAGTGGATGCGATTGGAAATTGTGATTTTATCGAAAAATTTTACTCGCATTCATCTCCTGGAACCGAGAACAGAGTTTTCACTACCTTGGTTTGGACACGGAAGCAAAAATAAATAAATAAATAAACCAAATACTTATTTATACATTTTTATAACAATGGGATATTCTATGAAGTTGAAAATGGTCAATAAATTGTTTCCACGTCCATGCCTGCTTTTAGGTTATGAAAAAGCATTAGTTTTAACCGAGTTACTAGGTTTGAGTTTCCTCAAGTCGATATCGTGTATTGACATATTTCCTAGCCACACTATAGTTAAATTATCATTTACTTACCTTTCGGTGGAGTCCGTACTCACTAGCAAGTAGATGAAAAGACATCATCATCTGGCCGTCGAGACAGTACGATGAGTACAATTCGCGTCTATGAGTACGAGTCACGTGAGTACGATTTCGACGACCTGGGCCTATTTCATAAAGCAACAAGTGACGAGTTACAAGACGATTTTATGTACAACTTGTAAAAAATGAGTGTGCAAGCGTTTCATAAAGGTACAAGTGTAGACTTGTAATGCACTGTGAAAATTAACAAGCGTACAGGCGAATTTGGACAAGTTACAAGTGTTTCCCCATCATTTTGAACAAGTCACTGTTATGCAGTTGTAAATAATGGCCAATTTTTAACGTATGTCCGTTCACCTGTAAACTTGTTATTTTCCAGCATTGTGAATTGACCATTTTTCGGTGTTTAATATGTGGGAATCATCTTCTGCTGAAGATTACAGACAAGAAAGAAGCATTCAGCGAAGAAGACGCCAAAGATTTTTTCGGCCACGAATAAACGCTCATTTTGTAGGTATTTTTTAGTTTAACGAGAGATTTATGATGTCTTCCGAAACCATTGAAAGATTCAAATGGTGCGTGACTCTGTGCTTTTTCCTGATCGGGTATTGAATATCTCCCCATCATTGAAGAACAAAGTGAAGTGTGAAGATCATCTCGAAGTTACAGATGACATTCCTAACCGTGCAGCATCAAGACTTGATGAACTGATTAACCATTTCCGCTGAATGAAGGAGAAAAATCCGATTATGCCAGCCATCAGAATAAGTTGAAATCAAATACACACTTTCTCCACTTTTCAGTTTATAATTTGTATATCTTCCAATCATTACACATTGTCATGTGTAATCATAGTAAAATAGTTATATTATGATTCGCTGACAAAACTTCAATATCGGCATCCCGCTTGACGTTGTTCATTTCGTTTTTCCCCACACGCCATTTTTCTTTTCTGCTACTTGTAAACTTAGCTTCTACAAAAGTAATTTCTACACTTGTACACTATGTTTTGGTGAAACACTCAATCTTGTTTACAGTGCGTTACAAGCAACTGTACTTGTTACACTTGTAACTTGTTGTTTTATGAAATAGGCCCTTGGTGATATCTTTGTATTGGAAGCGCTCGCCCCCGACACTCGATTTGCAAGTGACGACAGATTCTTCCGAAAGGTACATAAATGATGATTTTACTATTACTACCTGCGGAAATAACCGTTTTAATCTAATACCACATTATTGTTACCTGCGGTAGTCAAAACGTCACTGCTCATCAACCTCAACTCACTATTTTCCAATCACGATAAACCTTCAAAATGCAAACAACGTTTATTGTGAGATAGGATTCAGCGAAGTTTGCCCAGTACAATGGTTTTGGCTGAGCTCCTTATGTTATTGTGGGCGATGGGTTATCTGTGTCGACAACCGAAGGTTGAGCAAACAGGTCGCTGTTAATCATTGATACTCCTCTCCCCTTCCCTCAATTCATAACGATTCATCACAGAAGGTTCTTGTTGGTTTTCCGTTATTGGTTCGAGTAATGCCTTCCGAGCAGCGATCAAAGTTTGTTTAGCTAACATCCGACCGCTTCCGGCCTTGTTGAGACCGCTTAATAATCCAATAGCTCGTTCCTTGAGACTGTGTTAATCTTAATGAGGAACTTGGAAGCAAACAATGTCCCGGTTCGACCCCTTTCTGCTGTTCCGAGGAAGGTCGCTCACCGCACGATGGGCTAACATGGGTTAATTCTGTTGCGTGGGCTGCATAAACTTCGTTGTGAGCTGCAAAAACTTCCTTGTGGCCAAAGTTCCAATAACCTTAAAATGATAATGATGAATTTCATGTAGTGTATGGTAAATATACGCCTCTAAAACGCATACAAAAGAATAGAAACCATTATTATATTGAATGGGCGATTTCATTCATTTTATTTCTTTCCATGCCAAGCCATGAGCTTCCTAAAAAGGTTCAATATTGAGGGTATCGGACGACTGAAAGTGTCCAAAACAGCGATATAGAGAAAGCTGAATGACATCACTAGGATAAGTCAACACCCCCGCGTCGCACAGTATGAAATTTGACCAATCTAGGAGAACACAATTACGTTTTGCCCCTATCTTACTGGAAATTTAAGTGGGCGCCGGATGGTATATATGCGGTTTTTTCAATTTTCCTCTGTCAATAGTGGACCGATTTTGATGGTTTTCGCGGCACTCTACTGGTTTTGAAATTCCCACTGGATCGTTCCACTGAAATTATCAAATCCCAAAATTTTTCGAGTTTAGATACCATTCAACAATTTCACTTTCAAATTTCGAGGTTTGTGGGACCTAGAAGTTTCAAAAATAGAACGAACGCTACAAGAATCATTGAAACCGGTCAATTTTTGGCTGAGAAAAGTTGAATACACCATTTGATCGTATTATGAATTCGGAGGGAGCTCTTCTGAGTCGTTTTATGAATCGGACAGAGTCCCCGCGTCTACTGCTAGGTATCACTACATTCGAGTCACTCACCTTTCTTACTCTTTTGGTTGGAAAGGCACCAGCCGATCTGCTTTCAAAAACCTTACAGCGCCCCCGAACGCAGATTCCTGACATAAGGCATGTTCCCATACCTCTTTGATGCGTATTCTATTGAGAAAACCTCATTTTTTGACATATTTTCTTACTTTTCTCCAATAAAACAATTCGAAACTATTTTTGTCTCTCAAAAAAGTTGTAGGAAATTAAATTTTGTGTCGACTAATCACCAGAAAGTTTTAAATTGATCGATTCATAAGAGAGTTAGTCACCAACTATCATCCAAATTTGAGCGAGATCGGATGATTAGGACGTGAAAAAATGGGGCATAATGGAATTTACGTTTGCGCATGCGCAGAGTGATGTATTGATTTGGCAACTATGAAACTGACAGGGGACCGTCTGTCCCGTAGCCAGCACATTCCCTGAAAATTTCATTCGGATCGGATGAAAACTGTAGAAAAATAAACTTGTTAAACAAGGATATCATATTGGCGCATGCGCAGTAGCTATTATTAATACAATCATCTTGAAATTGAAATAAGTTGATTAAATTGTCATCCCCAAACTATCATCCAAATTTGAGCGGGATCGAGCTTGAGAAAATGATGGTTGGTAGAATTTACGTTTGCGCATGCGCAGAGTAACAGAGCGCATGCACTGTATCAAGAACGATGAAACTGATAGGGCACCGTCTACCCCCTAGCCCGCACACTCACTGAAAATGTCATCCGGATGAAAACTGTGGAAAATAAGCTTGTTACAAGGATTTACGGACACCCGACAGGCACACAGACACACACAGACAGACACGGAACCAAAGTTGTTCAGAATAGTCTAAAACATAAAAAGTCTAGAACTAAAACGTGAGTGGAAATTTTGATTTTGGAGACCAGAAATTTGTGTTTTCCCGAAAGTGAAAACGATGCTTCCCCTACCTTTAGGTAGACTCGGAAGCAACACACTGATAACTGATAACATAATAACACACCGGTGGTTTGGTTCACCTCTCTCTGGCTGTGATTCACTGTGGATGTAAGGCCCTCGTTTTTGTTTTTTTCTTCATTGTGTGTCTTCAATTAAAAAAAATATTCCCAAAGATTATAAGCGCCTTCCCGTTGTTACCCCAAGTTTCTTGGTGCTAATTGGTTTTTTGTTTTGTAATAAATAGTATCCTTGCTGTTTCGTAGTATGAGGGGATATTATGTCAATGTAGAAGTATTTTCCATAATTATTCATTTTCCGTAAGACGTTTCAATCGTCCATGTTTGTAAGGTTCGGCGCATCCCCTTGCCTTCAGTCCTACTTATGCTAACACCAACCACCATCGCTGGTGCTAGATTCGATAATCACGAAGTCTATAGTGATGGTTAAACGTCCGGGTATTAGGTAGGAGACTACAGTCAAAAGATAATTTGGCCACATAGAGTTAACGCCCATTTGGGGTTTTATTAGTTCAGACGAAAAATTCAAACTCAACGTCGTTCCTTGGAGTCATTAGTCAAATTCACAAAATTTATCACACTCATCCACAACAGTAATGAAATAGACTTTGCATGTTTATAATCTTCATCTAAAAATTAAGAGTATAAACTTGTTATTTAATATTTTAGCTTTATTATACTTTACGCCGCTACCTATAATTTTAATTTTTAATATAGCTTCATTGAAGTTATATATTATCTTCAAGAGCCGTTTCTGGAGAAAACTTTCCTGCTCGATTCCGCCTCGGCAGTATCGAGTTCTCTTTCCACTTTGCTCTAATTAGTTCTCCGCTCAACAAACCAACTTTAGCGTTTTCATAAAGATCAGCCATCGCTGCTCCGCTAGCGGTGGTGTTCCGGAGAGCGCGAAACTGCCTTCTTGAGCAGCAGACGGCTCAAGTATTATTACTTCTTTCATTAAAGATAACTCCCTTTCCAGCATCACGCCCGCTCTCTGCAATCCACCGACGTTAAAAGGTCCCGTCAGGACGGACTAATAAGGCGAAATGAGGCTCCATTTCCTTTCCTACATCCTGTGCACATTCCTCTGTTAACGTTCTGTGAAAGGGCTAGTAGTTAGGCAATCTTAACCAATGTTTAACTCTCATGTCAAAAGAACGATGAAACCCTTAAACCCTCGCATTATTCGGATCGAGGATAAAAACGTTTATTGAATGTCATAATCTACAATTTACCTATAATGAGGAATTGCAGCGATTACCCCACGAAGAACGAGTGTGACGTATACATCACAGCATACATGATTGAATAAAACGCGATTCCTGTCGCGTCAGGTCGACGTTTTTGGTCATCCCAGCGTTTTCCTATCGCAGAGAGGTCTGCTCCTCAGTTCAACGTGTGTTCTTGTTGTGACTAGTGGTAAATGTGTGAACTATATTTCCTTGAAAACACTCACTGTTTAGCTGCCAAACGATTCAGCCGCTAATTAGGTATATATATTTCTTAAATTAACCTCAGTGGATAAAGAGAACAGTTAAGGAAAATTTTGTTGAGGGCCAAAAAACCATATCCTCTACTGAATTTTGATAAGTCAACGATGCAGTCGTATAAAAAAAATTTTTCAGCTAAAATTTGGTATTTCAAAGTTACGACAATATTCAAGGTACAATAACGAAAAAGAGGAAAAAGAAACAATACTTCTTAAATTAAGGGGATTTCCAAAAATATTGAAAAGAAACTTGTCTAGATCTAGTATATTCCCTTAGTTTTTTCAGTTGTAGCTGATGACCCCCTTGAACTAAATCACTCGCAATGAAGTTGTGAAAATCCATTTCAAAACGGAAGTTAGAAAAAAAAAAAAAAAAAAAAAGTTGTCTATTTTCACTAAAAATAAAGAGTTACAATGTTAAATCGATTTCGACGGTTAGACCATTATCAGTAACAAACAATAACTGAAGACACATTCTATCATCGAGAGATTACTAAGTAGGTTTTAAAACTAAAAATAGTCTTGAAGCATTACTCCGTTAAGGACAAAATCAGTTCAGGATAGAAGTGGAAACTAAAAATGTTCTTGTGGCCACAAATATTGCGATCAAACTGGTAGGAAATTAGGGGAAAGAATATACGAGAATCAGGGGGATTTCAGGGAAAGTAAGGGTAAGTCTACATTTGCGAAACATCTTAAGGAATCCAATAGTTGCAATTTTGATTTGACAGATAGACAGTTTGTAGAATTTCTTCATTATTGTGCGAAGGTTCGAATGTACTTGAAAATTCGAAATTATCGTAAGTGACAGATTTGGTAAATGTTTAAATGAGGATATTTCTCCAATATAGTTCACCACGGGTTTCTATATTGCTTGGAAATATCCCTTCACACTGTTGAAACCATATTGAGTTATTTTCCCCCTTTCACTTCATCTGATTAGCTATAATCTCCCTTCACTTTGTATGCACTTAATTGGTTGCACCTCCTGCCCCTTTCCTTTCACTTGACCAATGGGATTCAATCTCCCTTCAACTACTACACGCTGTATCCTTTCTATAAACTACAAACGCTGTGTCCTTTCGAATGTGTCTTCAGTTATTGTTTGTTACTGATGATGGCCTAACCGTCGAAATCGATTTAACATTGTAACTTATAATTTTTCGTGGGAATAGACAACGTTTTTTACGTTTATAGATAATTGAATGAAAAAACCTACATTCTACTGTTGTGCAGCCCATGTTTCTTGAGATAACGAATAATGTTAAATTTATAGTATGCTAAGGGCTCCTCTGACGTACCACCTTGAATAAGCAAACCGCAAATCGAATCTGATGAACGCTTCAATGGACTTTAAATTCTGTAACGTCGAACAACGGTGTTGGTCCAACAAAGTTTGCCCGACCCGAAGCTCAGTAAGTACCTCTGAGAAACGCCACCTATGCACCAGCCCCCCTGTATCAGCACGGCGAGACTCCGGAAAGTTTGCAAGGGAGGCAGGTTTCCTTGGAAAACCCCTCTCTCCTGCCAACAAGTTAATGAAACGTGAGCTCGGAACAATTTACGCCCCGCCAAACATAAACCTCGCGACCCCCATCCTGCGGATCTCTTCGTTTCAATCGCTTTCGGCTCGAAACAATTACGAAACCGAAAGGGCGGACGAAGAGGGCGCGTGTATTCACAAAGGGCTCGCTCGCAAAGGGGTTTTCTCTGATATAAGCTATACTGCGTAAATTACATTAGTATTAATGTCCTATACGCCACTGAAAGGTCAATGGCCGTGAACCTAACCGCTTTTCGCAGTGTGCTTGAAACAAGCATGGCAAAATCCTCGTGTCAAAGCGCTGAAATCACCTAATGAACAGCCTCACTAATTAAACACTAGCTGTTTCCCCCGAATTTCTCTTGGTAAACCTCCCTCAAATACTCTGCATTAAGCACTAATTAGATTTTTAATTATTCCGTTATTTGAACAGAAAGCACTCGTTTGTATGTTCATATTACAAATAGAGATCAAGCGTATAACGAATTAATTAAAGCGTTGCTTCTTCATTTAGCGTTCATCTTCGTTGCGTTGGGTTGAAGATGATGCATATTAGGGCGGTGAAATACAGTGAGAACAAATTTCCAACTGGATGCTAGTGCTAGGATTATGTGACACCATGCTGAGACTTGTATATTACAAAAGGCGATTAGATCTCCCCAAACGTCAACCTCTTTCTTTTTCCTCAATTAAACTTCATCCCACATGCACAGTTGGGCCCAATGTGATTCTAGACGGAAACAAAAATATTTTATGAGCTATTCTTAGAAGAAATTTTGCGCTGATTTCAAGTATTCTCCTTGTTCCCTAACCTAAAATGTCCCCTTAGTGAGTTTTTTGTGGACGAACCTCGTTTTTCAACATATTTTTTCGCTTTTTTTGCGACACGATTCAAAACAATTTTAGTTCCTTGAAAAAGTTATAGAAAATAAAATTCTGCGTTAATTAACCACCACAAATTGTTATATTGAATGAATCATAGGGAAATAGTTGAATTTCAATGCTTCGTGTACTTGGGAAATACCAATTATTCGCGAAATAAAGGTTGTTTTAAATCAAGTGTTTTTATTTCAGAAAAGTTTTTGATGATTCAATTCTGCGTCAATTGACCACCAATTTTTGATATTTTCTCCAAAAATTGAGTGAGTAATGGCTTAATGACTCTTACTTTCAGATTATTTTCTGTAAAGTTTCTTTCGCATTTTCTGTGTCTAGATGAAACGTGAACCGCATTGAATGGGTTTCCAAACTCCGTCATTTTCCTGTATCAAATTTTCCCTAGGCCGTCTGTTTGAGAAGCGTCAACGTGGATAACCGTTTTTCTTGATAATGACTTGAAACTGTAGGCTCAGTTAACATCTTTTTGACTTCTTCAAATGCTCTATTGTGTATTGATTCCCAAAGAAACTCATTTTTAAAGCCCAGAAGCACTCTAAGCAGTTGTGATATTTTACTAATTTTGGGAGAAAAGCTGCCCAATTCAATTCAATGCTCAGAAATTATTTCAACTCTGTCAGGTTTTCTGGAGAGCAAAATTTTGTTATTGCTTCGAGTTTCTTTGTATCTACCTGTATGCCTGACTTTCCCACAATATAGCCGACATAAGCTATCTCTGGCATAGCAACACACTACACTTGTCCAAAACTGCCTGATCCGAGAGCAGTGTGTTCTAAAATCCCTATCACACACCAAAATGTCGTCGAAATTTTTATAAATCTTGGTGATCCCACTTTGTGCTTCAATACTCCTTCTAAAAAGTTCATCCCCTGAACCCCCCAATCCCATTGGAGTCCGAAAAGAATCCCACGGAGTCAAGAACGTTGTAGTTTTTGGCTTTGTTGTCAAGCTCAAACTGGAAGTATCCTGCATCCATGGACAAGAATAATTTATTTCCATAATCTATACTGGTTCCCATGGAGCCTTAAATGGGTGCACTGGACGTTTCATATTTCACGTTCCAGTTCATCAAACTTCTCATTCACGAGATTTCTTCATAGATCAAATATATTCACTGTCAATACCAGGTAATTCTCGAAATGGAAAAGTATAGCTCTTTTCAAACTTTACGTTTGTAAATACTTCTGTCCCTACATTTTCAGTTGAACAAGTAGAAAGAATTGCGTCGGAACTTTATTCAACGCTGTCAGACTCCACTCAAGGTACTTTCTACCTAGAATTTAAAATACTATTTTTTCTTCTTTTTTTTAAATCAAGAATGTCATCATTTTTTCAACTTCAGAAACTTCAGTTTTTGATCATCGTTGCCCAAGTCTTCATAAAAAATATATAGAAGAAAGTTCGATTCGGAAACTTTTCAACGATAAATTTTGAATGCAGCATTTACAGGGCACATTGACTATGAGAGTAAAGATCTGACCTTTAATGTCTTTCGCTTGAATAATAATTTTATACGAGCTAAAACGGATCTACCTACTAATAAATGCAATATTCTAAATGGGTGGAAATCCTAAGAGTCGAGATATTACCATAGGTAATATCTCCCCAGTGGATTGTTAGTATGCTTTGTATTATTTCAGCCTGACCTCCGAGGCTCTCGTCTATTCCCGGGTTTATGTCGTGTATAGCTGGAAAATAAGCCAAAGCTCGGTGAAAAGAACGGGGCTAATGGCGTGTGAAATATTACGAGTCACTTCACTGCAGCTTTTGCACCGCTGTTTCCGCAAATTGCCGGTTAAATTTTCGCCGTCCAACCGTCAGCTTGACTTTCCGAGTTTCGTGTCCTGACGGCGTTCTATATACCCCCGTTCTCCACGCCACCCTTATGAATAATTCCCGAGTCCCCATGAATAATACTGCTGGAGGGAGGAAAAAGTGAACATCTTCATGTACCTACCTGGGAGCCGAACTCGCGAGGTTTCATACGTGAGAGGAGCTCGTGGTTTATTCAACTGACACTAATATGAACCTGGGAACATCCGGTTTACCCAACTTTCGGAATGCGTTTCGTTGTTGAAACTCTGTCCGACAAGCGGGTGTGGAGTGCAGCTTCCTAACTTGAATGAACAGGTTGTCTGCTGGCATCTCTGTATTCAATAGTTTGGCTAAACATCTAAACAGTGAAAATTATACGAAATCGAGGACAAAGGTTTTGATGCTTGATAACTACATTGTCGAAATCTGTTGATTCCCTAATTTCATATTCTTTACGCCCCATACTCTTCTGAGAGTTTTGGTGAAAAAAGTTGTAATTTAAAAAAATCTGAATGCAGTTTATACCGCGGTATTCTTGATCTACTGAATTGTGGCAATCAAAAGAAGATGTTTCAATTTATTTCTACAACAATTTTATGAACGGCTGGTGGGTTTGGTCAAGCATTGCCACCGTCGCTCTCTAGACCGTTCTCTTTTGATATACAGCCAACTCCACACTGTGGTTAAAGAGACTGAGTCCATATTAAACACACGCCCATTGACCGCTGTTGGAGATGATATTGGGCACGTCTTTACCCCATTAAATGTTCTTCGATCGGGTGGCTCGGCTATGCTCGAACCTCCAATCACTCATCATTCAACATCAGCAATTCAGTTCAGTCTGGTTTCAGGTTGGAGGACAAATCAAACTACGCTTCAGGAGTGTAAGAAAATGTTCCTTGACCAATAGCTAGTGGGCCTCCGGGAACGTCACCGCTTTTATCACAAGCAGCCTCGAGTTGTTAGCTCTGATGTACCAAAGGTAGGAGCAGTGGTGCTCGTGAAGGGTGACTCCGCCAACAGGGAGCATTGGAATCATGCGACCATCAAACCCCTACTTCCCAGTAGTGACAAGAGAATTCGGACAGCACGAGTTGTACTACCTAATGGTGACGAACTAACTCATTCAATTGGTCACCTCTACCCACTCGAAGTTACCACTGACACTATGGATTCACTGACCCCAGTCTGTTCTCCTGCACAGACTGGCCAGGAAGTTCCACCGGTTCCTGTTGGTTCTCCCCTACAACCCCCTCAAGGAAGTCAACCGGTACCAGATGATGGCTAGTAACACACTATAATAACACACGACCGGCCAGGCCTCAACGAGTGACTGCTCACAAGGCTTTACAGCGAATCAGACACTGTGTGAAGGCACTTTTCGTTGCTGCTGTTCAGATGAAGCTCAAATAAATTACTGCTCATGTCTTTCATCCGATTTTGGGTTTTGCCCACAGCCGATTTATTATAATCTTATTTTTGGTTTTCGTTGTCTACAACAAATTTCTGCATATTCCGTATGTGTTATTCATTTATGCCATCCTGTTGATTTGCCGTGGGAGTGTCGCCAGCTAATGATGCTAGTGCACCCTAGCTACGAGAGCTGTAAACTCATGGCAGGTAGTAGGTAACACATAAAAGAAACCAATTCAGTTGACGGAAGAGTCGAATGTAACGCATGTTTCAGTCACGGCTAGCCGCCTTCTCCCGGTGCGTAAGTAATTATACCTCAATACTATCTCAGCTCATGTCTACTCAGTTGGTAATCAGGTAGGTACTTGAAAATGATACTAGTTAGTTGTCGAAAATCGTGCAACCAACGAGCTTCTTCAGAATGTTCAGTATATCAGTAGTTGTGGCTACTTCTCCAGCTAACATCTTTACAGTTCTCAGGAACAGAACCATTCTTGTAGCTGTGGAAATCTCTCCAGCTCTCACTCAGTTCTTAGGTCTTGTAGTTCAATGTTCAGTAGCTCAGAAGCTTTTGATATTCTTCCATCAATTCAAACAGACCATAATTTCCAATCCTTCATCTGGATGGATGAGGCGGCATTGTGGGGACATGGCGGTGGCCGTATTGGGCGTAAGCCCTTCTGGGGGAATTACAGGGGTAATGTACAGAAAATTAACTCAGACAATACTCGGATTACTAAAGTGTTATTCTTACCAGGAGCTGGGACAGTTAGCGATTTTATTCCTCTAAACTCTATACACATTTTGCTTTCGTTATACTTACAGTTATTATATTACGAATACAACCAAGTTTACACCATACATGTAGGATTGTGAATTACCGAATATTGCGGAACGTCAATTTTCGTAAATTATCTTAATGTAAAATGTTAAATTGTTTTGGAATTTGAACTTTTTGAGTGCAAAGAAATTGTTAACTATTAACTTTATGGCTAAAAACGTATTTTAAAATCACCTATCCGAATAGCGGTTTTGAATTTTTATCTTTTTTTCAAATTTTGCCGATTTTTTGGAAAATTTTTATGAATTTTAAGTACCTACACTTTTTAGCATAATATTTTCGATACATTTTTGAATGTTCTATTTTATAAATAATATTATGCTAAAAAAATGTAGGTATATAAAATTCGTTGAAATTTGCAAAAAAATCGACAAAATCTGAAAAGAAATTTTTAAAGAACTTTTTTTTTTTCAGATTTTGTCAATTTGTTGGCAAATTTTAATGAATTTTAAGTACATTTTTTTGCATAATATTTTCCATAAATTTTTGAATGTTCTATTTTATGGATAATAAACTTTATTTTAGCAATATTCTGCTAAAAATATAAATTTACCGAATTTTAGCCGTTTTTGGCCAGTTTTATTGGGTTTTTTAGTACATTTTTTGAAATTTTTACCAATCTAATGTGCTCAAAAAGTGCTGGCCAACAAACCCATCCTTTCGTTTGAAAAGCTTGATTTTTTGGCGCAATAACGGATTTTCATCCCAATTCTAAGGAGAGTTATCATCTCGAATGATATATATATATATATATAACGGGACTGGACTCCTTACACGGACATGGGCATCCCTCTGTAAGTAAAATCACTGCGCAACATTTTATATTACGAGTACAATCCACTGAAAAGCATATTCGGCGGACACTCACCCATTCTTAAGCCCACTTCAAATATACAACTTACTTCACTTCCAAGAAGCTTCCAAAAATTCTGTTAAAAGTTTTGAACCCGCAAAGAACGAATATCTGACCGGGAAAAACTTTGACTTCAGAATTAAACTTCAGAACATATAGAAGTCCCCTCTTCATTTGTTAAAACGACACCTCATCAGAGATCTACCCACTCACAGGACGGAGGTCTCGGATTAGAAACCTTATCGCTCCCGAGCTGCAGATAAGCTCAACCTTGAAGGCCACTCGCCGAATTGACGGCCGCCGCCCTTCACCTCTCTTCACCTCTGCATTTCTTCTCGTCTCCCACACGAAGACACCATTCTTATTATTAAGATAATTTTAAGGAATTTTAATCTTTAAATTTTAACCTTGTTTTCAGCTGTATTTTTATATCTTTCTTTCTTAACTCGGCACTGTACAGGTCAGACTAGGTTTGACCCCGTAAGCACGCCCTAAAAACAATCAAAATTCCCAAAGAATTAAAACGTTTCGTGGCCGATAGGCTATCAAATCGATTAGGGATCCTCCTCAGGGACGAAACCCGGCCCCAAAACTTTTCTAATATCCCCGAACACATCGACATGGATAGATCCGTCGATACTGGAGCCACCGGAGGCAAACCCAAAATTGAAGACCTAATCGCGCAAAATTCCGAGTTGATGGCACAAAATACTCAATTTAATCACTTGTTAGAAGCGTCCCAACAGATGCTCCGGGAACAAAACGCGACACAACTTAGATTAGAAGCCGCACTAAATGAAGCCACGGGCGCCCTCGAACTGATGAGATTGGGAGGCGCACGCGTACAAAATAGGAAACCCGAAGTTACCGAAGTTCCAACATTCAAGAAAGAACACATGGAACTCATTCCGGTGTTTAAAGGAGACCCGGAAACATTGAATGATTTCCTACTCGTAACACAAGAACTGAACGACAGGTTTTTCAATTACAACGACGTAGGAGACTTCCAAAATAGGATGATCCTACATGCCATCAAAGCCAAAATTCAACCCCCAGCTTCAAGTGCAATAAACTCGGGAAATATCACGACATACAAACAAATCAAAGACGCGTTGATCAATGCCTTTTCCGATAAACGAGATGTGTTCTCCATGAATCTAGACCTCTCAAATATGAGACAGGGAGAACACGAGGATCCGTTCAAGTTCCACCATAGGATAACGGAAGCATTAAACAAAAAGTCCAGTCATGCAGCATGACCTCATGAGCGAATTTTTGAAGAATATTACCGATTTTTACAACCAGCGAACGGCATTATTTCGATTTTTGACTGATTTTTCAACTTTGAAATTGGTGAAAACTTGATACATATTCTTATAGGAAATTTTACGCTGATTCCGAATATACCACATGTTAGTATGCTGAAAAAATTATTTCGCACGACAAATCGCAAAAAACAGGATATTTTGAAATTTTTGACTACATTTTTGAAAATTTCAACCCGAAGATGTAATCCGATCAAGCTGGCCAACGAACTTGAACTTTCGTTTTGTTTCCTTAACATTTTAAAATTTGTTTGAAGTTTCTAGCACAATTCTACGGACAGTTATCGTCTGGAATGACACATACATACATACATACATACATACATACATACATACATATATACATATATACATACATACATAAAAAAATGCGTTAAACTTCAGAATATGATTCAGAATAGCCTGAAACGGATTTCTGCATAAATTTTTTTCAAAAATTCACATTCTACAAATTTTGAGGCGAGAGCAATAGCTTAATTTTCTTCAAAAATTCGCTAATAACCGCGTATGCCAACATCCACGAACCCGATGAGGCCGACAGCATAATTAAGCATCACACACAACTCGCGCTAAGATGTTTCCTATTACATCTCAGAGAACCACTAGGAAGCCTATTGAGGACTCGACAACCAAAAGACCTGAATGAGGCACTCGGATGGATGACGAACGATTACCAGTTGCTACCATCGAACTCTCGTCCGAAACAAAATGCTCCCCTCAGGCAAAACCAAACTCCTCAATACAGAGTTCCGCCCCCGCACCGTCTTTACGGGCCCCCTAGGCAGAACCCTGCATATTGGTCTCAAACACCTGTTGCGAGATCTTATCGACTACTACAAAGCCTAGCTCCACCTCAATGGTCCGGCCCACCTAGGCAGCCAAATCCTCCACCTCAATGGTCCGGCCCGCCTAGACAGCCAAACCCTCAACAAACTCCTTCAAACCTACAAAGAAAACGGCTACCAAAGTAGGCCAACCTACCAAAGAAACCCTCCAAATAATCAGAAATCTTCCCAAAACACTCAAAGGAATTGGAAACCAATGTCGTGGCAGACAACAAATCCAAACCCGAATCCAAATTTTCACAATTTACAAACCGAAGAAACGGACCAAATAAGTGACGAAGCCTACGGTTATTACGACTCAAATTACCAAAACAACCAAACGATTGACGAACCTAATAACTATCATGACTCGAACTACCAAAACGACCTATACTACGACGCATATGAGTGGCCAGACCAGTCTACGGAAAATCCCCAAAGTCAAAAAGATGAAACTCCTTTTTTAGAGGACCCTTGCCTCCAACCACCACATGCAACCTCATGAACCTAAACTTTAAGCCGATTAACAAGCTCCCCTATATCATATTGCCCAAATTAAACTTAAAAATCCTCGTAGACACAGGGAGCTCGGCCAGTTTTGTCAACCCATTAATAGCAGAAAAAACACTTCCCTATCAAAACAAATGATGAACCTTTTTCCGTTACGACCGTTCACGGAACCTCCTTGGTCACTTCAAGTGCCATGGTCCCGTGCGACGAACTACTTCGAGAAAAGGGCTTAAACCTAAAATTCCGACTATTCCCATTCCATTCTAGATTTGATCTCCTGATCGGCATTGATAATCTAGAACTCATAAAAGCCGATATAAGCATCCGGAATAAAGTCTTCCAAACCCCTCATGTAAACCTCCCGTTACAATATCTAAATTTAGACATCACTGAAACATACACCATTGACAGTAGGAGTGTCCAACAGGTCAAATTGGTACTTAATAACATCGAAAATGGAGATGCGATCATACCCTACCAAAAGATAGGACCCGTAGAAATTCCCCAATGCTTGGTTAAAGTTAACAATTATGACGCTTACGTCCAAGTACTGAATTCCGGAGAAACCCCCTACCAATTCACGCAAGCTACTCCCATATTAGCCGAAGAGATCGACCCTCAAACTACTGACGTACAAACCCAAAAACCCGTCTCAAACTCAAACTTAAACCACTTCGAAAAATCAACATTCAAATTTGATTTAGGCCAACTTCGCCTCGACCACATGAACGAGGAAGAAAAACTCGCGATATCCAAATTAGTCACCAAATACGCAGATATCTTTCATCAAGAAGGCACCCCCCTTAGTTTCACCAACAACGTCAAACACGTCATTCGTACTACTGACGAAATACCAGTCTACACGAAAAATTACAGATTCCCTGAGGTACATTTGAACGAACTCGACAAACAAATGGAAGAACTTCTCCAACAAGGGATCGTTCGAAACTCTCAAAGCCCTTGGAATGCCCCTATCTGGATAGTTCCAAAAAAACAAGACAGCAGTGGGAAGCAAAAATTTCGAATCGTTGTAGACTATCGTAAACTAAACGAAAAAAACGATAGAAGATAAATACCCTCTTCCTCAAATTTCGGAGCTATTAGACAAGTTAGGAAGATGCCAATATTTCAGTACAATCGACTTAAAATCCTCTTTTCATCAAATAGAAATGGACCCCAATAGTATCAGCAAAACAGCCTTCAGCACCCCCACACGTCATTTGGAGTGGACACGCGTCCCCTTTGGGTTAAAGAACGCACCCAGTACATTCCAACGCGTGATGGACAATATACTACGTGGTATCGCAAACGAATACTGCTGCGTATATTTAGACGACATTATAGTATTTAGTACTAGCCTACAAGAACACGTACACCGTTTGGAATCAGTTTTTAAACGCCTTCGATCTGCTAATCTCAAGGTACAACTAGATAAAACCGACTTTTTGAAAAGAGAAGTCTGTTACCTAGGTCACGTAGTCACACCAGACGGAGTAAAACCGAACCCAGACAAGATTCAAGCAATAAAAAATTACCCCATTCCAAAAACTACAAAAGAGATCAAGGGATTCTTAGGACTGTTAGGATACTACCGAAAATTCATAAAGGACTTCGCAAAACTAACGAAACCCATGACTAAATGTCTCAAAAAAGACGCTCTCATAGACATCACAGACCCTGAGTATCGACAATGCTTCGAAACTTGCAAAGACCTCCTAAGCAATGACCCAATCCTTCAATACCCAGATTTCTCGAAACCCTTCAGGCTCACTACGGACGCAAGCAACGTGGCTTTGGGGGCAGTTTTGAGCCAAATTTCAGATAACTCCGATCTACCAGTAGCTTACGCGAGCCGGACATTAAACCAATCCGAACAAAAATATAGCACAATTGAGAAAGAGCTACTCGCCATCGTATGGGCTGTAGGTTACTTCCGCCCCTACTTATATGGTAGGAAATTCACTATTTTTTCTGATCACCACCCGTTACAATGGCTCTTCAACCATAAAGAACCTGGTTCACGATTGTTCGCATGGAAAACGAAATTACAAGCATACGACTTTGACATAATTTACAAAAAAGGAGCCCTCAACACAAACGCAGATGCACTATCCAGAGTCAAAATAGATAATCAACCAAACTTACATACCTTACACTGTGACCAACTTACCCAACTTTTAGGCAAACAACTGGACCTTAATGACGATGACGCTGGCTCTAATGACGACGCCGACTCCGTAGTCGCACACGTCGATCCTGGGGAGGAAGGGGTGACTGACGAAACCTCATCTAGACACACGGTCCATTCCAACTTTTTAGGGAACACAGTTGTCAATATACCCATTCGCGATCAGCCAATAAACATTTCTTCGAACCAGATAATACTCACAGTAGTTAACCACCCTGTCCCCGACATGGTTAAACTTACGACCCTCTTTGGAAACAAAACTCGCATGCTCGTCAAAATAAATGATCAAGAATTTGAAAATGACGTAATAAAATTCACAAAAGAATACATCCACCCTAGGGTAAAATATGGCATTTATTTCGAAACCGAAGTATACGAAAAATTTGCTAAAGTTATCACAACTCATTTCACCCACTCGGAAATAAATCTCACAAAATACTCCAAACGCTTGATCGACATCCAATCGGAAAAAGAACAAACAGATCTAATTTCCAAATATCATGATGGAGTCACAAACCATCGCGGTATAGACGAAACATACGAAAAATTAAAAAGAGAATACTATTGGCCAAATCTGAAGATAGCTATCCAAAAATTCATCAACAATTGTGAATTATGTTTAAAATGCAAATACGAAAGATCCCCGCTCAAAATTAAATACAACATCACCCCCACGGCCGTCCGACCTTTAGAGACATTACATATAGACAAATTCACCATAGAAAATTCCAAGTTCCTAACGATAATTTGTCCATTTTCCAAATACGCGCAAGCATACCCTATCTCCTCTTCCACCGGCGTTGAAATAGTTAACGGACTTATGAAATTCTTTGCCCACCATGGGATCCCGAACAAAATTATTTCGGACAACGGAACCGAATTCCAAAATTCATTAGTAAAAGAATTAATGACCCTCCATAAAATAAACATTCACTTCATATCCTCGCAGCACCCGGAATCCAATGGTATCGCCGAAAGATTTCATTCCACTCTCATAGAGCACGTCCGATTACTAACCAATAGGGAAGAATTCAAAACTTGCACCACATGCCATAAAGTCAACTATGCGATCATTGCCTACAATAATTCGATCCACTCCGCGTCAAAATTAACACCGTTCGAACTTCTATACGGGCACGTGAATAACCGCTCTCTCCTAGAAATGGATATTGAAAAAGCGATGGCACACGACTATTTAGACCGACATAAAGAAAGAGTAAAAGCCTTATACGCACAAGTGTCCGAAAAACTCCAGGAACAAAAAGAAAAAGTAGCTGATGAGAAAAACGTGAACCGCATAGACCCCCCTGAAATCCCTGACGAAATTTTTATTAAAACCGTCCAACGACAAAGCAAGACTAAACCCAAATATAATAAAGAAGAAGTTAAAGAAATAGACCCGGTTATGAAAACAGTACAAATTCACCCACGTCATCATAACACCAAAGAGAAGGCTCACCTAACCAACGTAAAACCACCCAGGAAATTCTATGAAACCAAAGTCCAAAATGCATGGAATATCGAACTACCACCCTCAGAAACTTTGACACATAAATACGGACTCAAACTGACTAGGGAAAACCTACTGACACTAAAACCCGGAAACTGGATAGACGACATGATTATGAACTTCTATATGGAGTTGATAGACGAAAGGAACAGAAACCACAAAACATTTCCCTCAACCTTCTGTTTTAACTCTTTCCTCTACCCTATGTTAGAAGCACACGGTTATGACCGAGTAAGACACTTTACTCGCAGGTCCGACATATTCAGCAAAGATTTAATAATCATACCAATCCATAAAACCAATCACTGGAGTCTCGTAGTAATTAACACGAAACGTAAACAGATCACGTACCTAGACTCCCTCTCTGAAACACGTACAAAAAACAGCACTGCAGCCGCATACGCCATCCCGATCCTAGAAAACGTTCAATCATATTTGGCTTTCGAGTTTCTCGAAAAAAGAGGAATCCTACTGGATTCAGAAAACTGGGAAACAATCCACCTTCTAACAGTCCCGCAACAATCGAATTCAGATGATTGTGGTGTTTTCGTCTGCCAGTTTGCCAAAGCAATAACGAGCAATAAGAACCCTACTTTCTCCCAAACTGACATACCATACCTCCGAGAACAAATGTGTACAGAAATCCTCAGGAATTCCCTGTTTTGACCTTGTTACAGGATCCTGATCCTACTCTCCTCCGTCTCAGGACTAGAACTAGTCAACGTTACACTGAACCCTGGACTTCTCCCCGTACTCCTTAGACCGGCCAAAATAGTGGAAGGTTATCATACCATCACTCACTACTACGACCTCAGCGCTTTAATTTCAAAAATCAATTCCCTTCGCACTCAATACCAACAAGTGTTCACTTCCGTTATAGACCCCCAGACTACATACATAGAACGCACTGATATGTTCACCACAACTATAAACCATACCTTCGACGTGATTGACTCTAAGATACAAAACTTTAAGATCGGTAACCAACGAACAAAGAGATCAAAAAGAGGACTAGTTGACGGGTTAGGCTCCTTAATCAAATTTGTTACAGGAAACTTAGACGCGAAAGATAGCGAACGCTACGATAACATAATAAACCACCTACAACGAAATCAAGAAAACTTACAGGACCAACTAAACTCCCAATATTCGGTGAATCAAGCTTTGCCGAAAGTTTTAACAAAACCATGGATATCATCAATCATAACAACCTTCAGATCCAGAAAGAGTTTGAATTCCTTCGGGACATGAAAGTAGGGGAAACAAACCCACATTCGTGCCTTGAATGACTTTCTAGAACATTGCCAAATTTCACTACAACTACTAGTAAATGTTATTCAGGACATAGAGACGTCACTCACCTTCTGTGAATTGGGCAAACTACACCCAAGTATCCTGAGCTCAGAACTTTTGTTAAACGAATTAGACCGCCTCACGGTATTCTATGGCCCCAGGTTCCTGAACCATTCCGGAAAAGACCTATTCGAAATTAAATCCCACATAAAGGTTCAATGTTTTATCGGAACAGACGAAATAGTCTACTTTCTCGATGTCCCTATTGTAGATCCCAGGAATTTCGACCTGTACTATTTAGAATCCCTACCAGCAACATTAAATTCTGAATACGTAACAATTGTACCCTCCGTTCGCTACTTGTTGAAATCACAAAACGAAGTCCTTACCCTGAGAGACGAATGCCCTTCTGGCCTCGCCTATTATCTCTGCCCCGGTCACATGTTAATAGATGTCAATTCCCAGTGCGAAGCCGAATTCCTCAAGACAAGTTCCACGGGAAACTGCAATTACGCAAAGCTGGAAATCCCCACCAACTACGTCTCGCTCTTGTATAGAATCAATCAATACCTACTCGTCTTCCCTCATGGCGATGTACTCACTATCACCTCAAAATTCGGAAAAGAGTTACGAAACTTACGAGGGATCTACCTGGTCAGACCTAGCCAGAACTTAGTGTCCTATCACAATCAAACCCTGTTTGCTGCACATAGAAGCATCCTAGGCACACCCCTTATAGTCAGTAACGTACAACTCACGCCCGACTCCTCAAAAACATTAGATAATGTAATTCAACTTAAAAATCTAGATTTATCCTCTATACAACTAGAAAATTGGAAACCTATCAAACGCTTCACGTTATACCAACTTGCAACCCCTAGCTTCTGGTCTATACTCCTTTATGTCATGTTACTCAGTTTTATTGTCACAATTATAATTCAATACAAGAAGCATAAGAGACGACAAAACGCCTAATGGGCTCCCCATTATGTCACCTTTATGTAATCATACTACGTAATCAACGTTATTACTATTGCACTCTATTGTAATCGCTGTAATTCACTTTATAACCATTGTATTCATTGTCATTGTCATTCATTGTCATTCATTGTCATTCAATTTTGAATGACCTTATCATTGTATTGTAATCATTTTATTGTAATACTCATTGTATTGTAATCATTTTTATTGTAATAATAATCATTTTATTCATTGTAATTCTTATTGTAATCACTGTATTCATTGTTTGATAATCATTGTATTATTGTATCGTAACCATTATAATCAAAAGATGATGCACACCCCCAAAATCATAAACAAAGAAATTCCGTGTCCCCAAAACTTTTACATTTGCCCACGAAAATAATTACCTCAAATTTTGCCCACAAAAATAAAAAAAAAACCTTAAAATAAAACTTTTGGGTCCCCAAAATTTCAACTTAGGGGGGAGGAGTTACATACGACGCCTCAACCCTTGGGTAATACAGAGCTGACTCAGCAGCTCTTCCCTATATAAGCCCGCGGCCATCAGCCTCTACAGTTCAGTCTCCGACCGTACGTCCCCGCATAAACATCGCGCAGTGCATCATCTTTGTTCAGTCTTGTGAAAAGTGAATAAAGTCATTTTTAAAAACTCTAAACTCAACGAGTCTTATTTAATTTATATATATATATAAATATATATATATATATATATATATATATATATATATATATATATATATATATATATATATATATATATATATATATATATATATATATATATTTAAATTTGGATATGATAGAGAAAGTAGAATGATATAGTGACAATTAAAAACTTATGTTAAAAGGGAAAAATACCTCAATATTTCGGCGACTTGCCGTGATCACGAGTAGAAAGATAGTGTGAGGGTGCAGGGTATTAGTGAGTAGGTAGTCGTCAGTAGGTAAACAGTTCTTGTAGGTTTAGTAATTGTAGACTTACTGGCATATCGTACCAATTATTCACTGAGCTCCGATGATTGTTAATTCGTAAACTGAGCTGAGTAGTAGCTTTGCCTATATAAAAAGCGGGGCGGGGCAGATATTGCAGCTGAGCTTATATACACGATTTTGGGCAGTACATGTGGCTAATGATCGTAGGTGGTACTCGTTTGTGCAGTTAGGTGACGTTATGGATGACGTTCAATTAGACGGCATGATTTACAACGAGGTCGACGACAAGGACGAAGACCCATAGGATCTTCCATTGCTGCATAGGATCAGATTGCTGTGTTGGAGGACATTTTGGAGACATTATATTTCCTAAATTCGCTGGTCTACGGTATATTATGGAGGGAGGTGCTGCTAAAACTTCTTCTCTTGAAGATCCCCTAAGATGCATATCATACAGCTCCCTAACAATATTATTGACCATTTGAACTCCAGGAAAAAAAGTGGTACAAAGATTTACCCGGTTATTTCGGGGTAATCTTTCTCTGGGAGTAAAATTCCAATCTGCTGACAGAATCTGGCGATCTAGAAGTTGGTCTGGGTAGCCCCTGTGTTGCAATGCATTTCTCAATTGTCCTAAATATCTCTTTTTTCTTTCTCTCTTTCTTTCTTAATACAAAAACAACATAAAACTCACGTCTGAACGTTTCCATCCGATCTTCTTTGGCAAATATATATATTCTACATATGAAAAAGCGGTAAACTCCAGGATTCGTTTCAGAATGCCTTAAACCGGATTTTAACAAAGCATTTTCTCAAGAATTTTGGTTTAAAAATTCTCCGAGCCTTTGCAATAGTTCATTTTCTACGAAAATTTGCATAAAAAAAACACTCGACTTCCAGAAAAACGACGAATTTTTTCCTTTAAATAGCAAAGTAGTTGTAATCGACTGTAGCGTTGGAAAGCTAGGATCCTGAAGATTTTTTTCCAAAACCTGTTCGAGATTTTAGCGGGAAAACAACTGATCCAGACGAACTTGAAAAACAAGTTTTGGATTTTCACCAATTTTCCCATTAAAGAATTATGTATTTTGGCTATGTTGGGGGTGTACATAAATTGGAATTTAACTTCCTTCTTAACGGTAGTTTTCATTTCAGGGTGTAAATATGATCATTTATAACAATTTTCATAACAATAATTGAAAAACAAAACAAAAGATTAAAGTAAAAATATTCGGAAACAAAGCGTGAAAAGTAAATAAAATCTGTAAGAAGCACTTTTTCTTGTAATTGAGTTGTAAAATCGATTCTGTCGCACCCCTGATATTAACACTGCATAAACCTATATCGATGCACTCCAATGGTTTTTGGTATTATATTAAAAATGATAAATGAAAAACTATAATCCATGTTATATTTTTCAGATTCCATACTGAAGATGAAACTCACCACCCGCTCGTCGATCCCAAAGATGACCATGAGCCGGATGAGAGGGAACCTTGCCTCCCTAGCCAGTCGGCAGGGAAACTTGGACAGCTCATCTTCAAGTTACGGTAAAGATGTAATCTTTATTTTCCATTATTATTAATGGGTACGTGTTGTAAGGTTTTGAACAGAAGAATACTGGTAGTCACTTTAGGAGGAGTTTATTCATTCAGGTATCATAGTTGAATATCAAATGCCCGAGACGGGGCCCTATTTATATGAGTAGTTGTGGAAAATCCAACCTACACATGTCTATCATGGCTTATACGTAGATACTGACTATCGCGCCCTCTACTGGCGAACCTTAAAATTAACAAGAGCATCCCTCTAGGGGCCAATCTTAATTATACATTGGCCCCAATCTTAAAATTACAACATAATACAATAATACACACGTTAACCAACCGCTATGGTTTCACCATCTTGTTCAGCATTAAACAATTCTTAAAATGTAAATGAGGTGTGACTAGGGCAAAAAATGAGAAATTCCCTTTGAGTAGTCCAAAAACTTTTTTCCTGATTGTTATTAGTGTAAAATTTAGTATCTGGCAACCCAAAAACGCTCTCCAAGGTTGACTTCGATATCTCAAAAATTGTGGATAAAAGATATGGGGGGGGGGGGGGGGGTATTTTTAGGACCCCCTGTATATTGGGGGAGTAACCGATTTCTTGTATATACGTATCTAATCCCATTATTTCAAATTGCAGTTTTAATAGGAGAGGAATTAGTTTCAAAATATTCAACTCATGACCACTCTACTGTTTCACGGGGACATATGACGTGTTTCACTCGCAGTGGCTCATTTCACTCCTCACACAATAAAACTACTGTATCGGCTGTCACAATACCCAAACTATCTTTTCGGCACCCTTCAATTGAGACCGTTTTTTTCGAAAATTATATTGACAGTCCTTCCAACCACGTTCATCTGTTCGGGCATGATGTTGGCACATAGAGGCAGAATGACAAATTTATATAGGTAATTGACGAACGAAGTGAGTCTCTCCTTCGACTGCGCAACAGGCCACAATTAGCCATCGATTTGGAAATTGATAGGTAGACTATATATATGCTTTATAGTGTTTTTGTGCCAATCAGACACGACAGGGTCGTAATATCAACGTCTGGCATGGATTTCGATAGGTTTTGATGCGTCGAATCCATGGAAACGGCTTTCGAGCGATCCGATTCGATGCAACGACATCAACGACCGGTAACAATTCCTTTCGAAAGACAGTATCAAAATAGGAAAGTGTTTATTTTAGTTTCCAATGTTTTGCGGGACTCCTTGATTAATCTGATTAGCTGACCCACCAGTATTAGAATGGTTTGTTTAGGTATGTTATTTACTTCATCGTATGAAAATGTTGAGCATTACATCTGCAGCATGGTGAAGCTGCAGTTAAACAAGGTGATCAAGGGTCCGTCATAGCGGAGCCATCAAGATGTTTGTGCTACAAAGGTATGCTACTGAGGGAGTGGAATAGGAGGATTCCCACATTCACTCGTATCCCCATCACTGAATGATCGGCTAATCATTGTTCCTGTCTCAATCGACAGATAGTTCACAGAACATCAGTTCAAAGATCTTTATAGGGATGTTCCACGAAACATAAATCACTCAGAGGATACCCACTATTCTCAAAACTCTAGTAAACTCCATTGTCCTCATATCAGTGAGATTTCGGAGCCAAGGAGTAATTATCCCAGAGTACTTATCCACGAAAGAAATTCCTAATTTGTATATGGCAGCTACAATTTGGTTTTCGATATTTTTCCTCTTTATTGTTACCTTCCATTATTTTGGTCAATATAAATAGTATATATATATATATATATATATATATATATATATAGGTATATATATATATATTTTTTTTTTGCTATGTTTCTACCAATTGTAGACGTTTTCTTATATTTTATAATTACTGTATTCTGAAGGAAAATCTAGTACATATAGTACAAATACTATATCTGATATCGTACGTCTGACAACCCTAGTAACAATACGGAGGTAACAGGTTGGGGGTTTTTGTATCCATGACGACCAAAACTGTTCATGCTGATTCGATAATTCCGATTTGAAGGAAATGTAGACTTGCCTTGAGACAACCCCAAATTTCTAACAACAACCTCGGAGATTAACGTACGAATCTGAAAAGAACGATGATATACTTCAATTTCCTACCTGAGAAGCACTGCTGCAAGAACAAATGGTAACGGCAACACGTACAATACTAACGTGAAATATTGGTTTTGACTCTACGGTTTTGGCTGACTAACAAAAAAGTTGGATTTTTATCTTTTTTTTTAAGCCGTACGACATGTTTTGCTAACAGAGTTAGTAATGACGCTGTTAAGAGCAGTTTAACGATTTATTCACGCGTATAGCAGCGTTTCCGGTCCGAGCACCGCAAATCGTCTGGATGAAGTGGTGGGATGATGGCGAAGAGGGGAGTTGGGTGGTTGCAGCGAGCTTTTAACTGCCCTTGGAAAGCCTGTAAATTATCTACGGCCAATTTATAGCGTCTGGATCCGAGAGTGTCCGCTCTGAGGGAGAGCTGCGGCTTTGTTTCATGTGTAGGGCACAAAGGGCTGTCCTCCACCATCCAGGGCTAATTCAGGTTCCTCCCTTAAAGGACTAAGGAAGAAAATTATAAACGGAAACCGGCTTCGCCGACAATTCTATCTGTTGGGAGACTTTGCCTACGATTTCTGAACCAACTGCGGCACAACTTGGAGACAACCCTTTAGCCTGCGGTTATAGGGAGAAGTGAAGAGGGCTGGGGGAGAAGGAGGTTACCTACATTATTGTCTCGTAACAAGCACAACTTTCAAAGCGGTAAGACGCTAAAGCAAGGAACCATAACAGGGGTTCTACCCTTTACACAATAGCTGCACAAAATGTAAATTACTGGAAAGTTTATCCAAAGATAAGCGTGCCTCATATTATCTCTTTGATGTTTGCGTAGGTAACAGCAACAATAATTGATAATGTTCATGCCGGCAACACGTCTCTTGTTTTCAATTAGCTTTCAATTAGCCTTCAAGTACTCTTGCTTGATCTGAAGTAGTTGTCGTTAGTCTGTGATATTTTAGGTGTTGTAAAAATTATCTTGTTAGCGACCTACCAAATTACTTTCAGTCGTTGTTTGTTGACAGTTTTTATGTCATATTGTATTTTTCATTATGTGTATGTACGAGAATCTGGAGACTGAATGCATATTATTAGAGTGTGATTGTTGTGTGCGCATGTGTGGCTTTTTCCTCTTGTTGGCCGGGTAAGTTCGCTGGTCCTGGGCGGCGGCCCCCCATTGGCGCTGTTTTGTCTTAATGCTCGTGTAATTCTGCACTGCATTGTGTGGTACACAATATGCATGTGCACCCCTTTATGATTTTACCGGGCGTCTGGTGGTGGAGAGATCATATTCTCCCCCCGGCGGTTTCCATCTATAAGGTGCCTGGTCCGGGAAGCCGCCATGGTGGGAGGGGCCTGGAACGTTCGGGAGTCGCCCAGCCGGCGATGTGGCTCCTGCATGCCTCCACGACTCCGGTTTATAATATTGACGAGTTCGAGCTCTGTATTAATTAATGCCATAATGCTTCATGCTATCTACTGATTGTGCGCAAAGCATGAAAATAAAGAACTCATCCGTTTTTAATCTGAATCACAAATATTTTTAATTTTTTCAATATTTTTATCTTACAATAAAAATAAAAAAACTAGAAAAATTAATCCCCGTTTATGTAATGCCCACTCTTGTGTAATGCGTAGAATTACAAAAATTTGCTCATATGGTACGATTGAAACTTTTTTTAAGCCATCCTGGTCTGTTCGACATTTTACATTATCTTAGAGATGATTGCATTGGCAAGTTACCCCGGTATAGAACTTCTTCTTCTATTGAAAACAAAAGCGTGGGAACTAGATGATCTCGTTACAGAGTTAACAGAGAACAAAGTTAAGTCGCTTCCGCCGAAGCTGCGACACGTTCGTTCGCGTTGCGTCGTTCTGAGATGTAGGTGGCGGGGAGGTACAACTTTTTGTTATTGGCACCTAGCATCGCCCCTGACAAACTTCCCTCTGCAATATCAACTTGAAGAATAAAGAGAGAAAATTGAAAGAAAAGGAAAAGGGAACCCCGAGGGAAAGTTGTTGCTGACTTGTGAGGACCGGAGCGTCCGACGAAAACACCAAGGAAATGCAAGGATCCCATCAAAACTATTTCTCGACAACTTTATACTTTATTCAAAGTGAAATAAATTTGGTTCGCTCCCTGTCTTTTACCCGCTTTTAGACCTGATAAGTTAAGTGGTGTAGACGTTCGGTCGGTAAGTACTTAACTCGATAAAAGTTTTCTCCTTTGTAATCTTGATAAGTAAAGATGAATAGAAGCTTTATATATATATATACATACAGGGTGGTCGCAGTTTCGGGCGCATCACCGGCTAGGTTTCGATTCTACTACCGATTCGTTACTTTTTTGTCCCATAACATGTATTTTTAATTCACTTTAAAGACCACTTTTTACACTTCTAATATTTTTTTCGCGTTTTCGATTTTGGGTCACTAAAACTGATAACTCCCCAAATTTTCAGTCAAAACTCAAATCTGATTGTACCGTTGAAAAGAGCGTAAGATTTATCACCCTAATAACTTTTAACATTGTTCAAGTGGGATGAACGGGTGAAAAATAATCCGTGAGTGAAAAATTTGTAAAATTCCAAAAATTTTTACTTTCTTCAAAGGTCTGTCGAAGCGACCTGGATGGAAATTTTCATGCCGTAAGCCTAAAAGTTCCATCACAATCCCAGCTTTCCAACGGTGAAGCCAATTCTTATTTTACTTCGTTAATTGGGGGAAAAAAGTATGTTTGTATGCTGAAAAACGTAGTTTTTTCCTATGAAATCGAGGCTTGTCGTGAAAAATGACCCCCAAAGAAAATACTAGTTTGGGGGTTCACGCTGAATCGAATGATAGCACTCGCAGATCTCTCTAACTCCGTTACAACAAAATTTTACATAATTTTACCCTCAAAAAACACAAAGTTGAGCATAACGAACGAACTAAAAGTTCCAGTCATGCAGCATGATCGTATGAGCGAATTTTCATAAGTTAACAAATTATATTATGTTTCTTTTTTTGTTGAAATTTGAGCTTTTTGAGTTCAGGAAAATTGCTAAATATTAATTATATATATATGTTTGTGTATATATATATACATATATATATATATATATTTATTTATTTTTTTTCCACTTATGGATTATTTTTCACGCGTTCATTACATTTAAAAAATTTTTAAAAGTCATTAGAAAGATGAGAAATTTTACGCTCTTTTCAACCGCATAATCAGATTTGAGTTTTGACAGAAAATTTAGGGAGTTATGACAGTTTGAGTGACACAAAGTCGACAACGCGAAAAAAATCTTAAAAGTGAAAAAAGTGGTCTTTAGAGAGTGAATTAAAAAATGTATGTTATAGGAGAAAAATAGTCACAAATTAATAGTAGAATCGAACCCTAGCCGATGGTGCGCCCGAAACTGCGACACGTATATATATATATATATATATATATATATATATATATATATATATATATATATATATATATATATATATATATATATATAGCCTTTTTTCTAGCCTTTCTTCTTTTTTGAGATGAAAAAGAGAACAGAGTGAAGAAAATGATGGAAAAGCACGGGGCAAATGAGGTGATCTATCTTCTGGAGCTCGAAGAGTTTAGAAGCTGATGCCCGTCAGAGATATCTGTTTTTATCAGCTCCCCATTTTCAGGAGTACAATCGCGCAGGGTTGCCAACGGTTTAGCTGTTTTTTCCCCCTCTGTAGATAAAAAGCCTATTCTTTCATGGCAGAACTTGATAACAGCCTTATTGTGCTGTCGGCAGTAGTAACGCTCATTCCAGGGACTTTTTTTCCTCCCGCTGGTTTCGCGGATAAATTCATTCTCTTCTCGCGAATATCCGATTGTATCTTAGGAGAACAGGCTGTTCTCATTGTGAGAACAGGGGATGTTCTCATTGTGGATCTCTGGATGAAAAGAGTTTTGCTTGAACAAAAAATGTATGCTGTCCGATACACGGACTTCCGTTGCCTCAAACAATTCCGCCCCTATGTTAGGGGTACTAACATTTGTACAGGTAGGTATCATTCTTTACAGGTTATTCATAAAACTCATTAAAATGAACATTAATTTAATACAACGGAAATAATTTATAACGACATTAGTTATCACGACTAACTGTCTATACAGATACGATTATTGTATTCATGTAATCCACTTACAATTAGCTATAGAAAAAAAGGTTGAATTGTGACCCCCAGTAATTTTTTGCGAAGGACCCAAATATGACATTTTCGCACATCAATTTTTTTATTTATTTTTATTTTATTGGTAACCCCTATTTTTTATTGCAGATTCAGATTCTACGTCAAATTTAATTTAAAAAACCTCTGACTCGATTTTTTTTCTGCGAGCAACTTGTTCAACACGTGAGTGAATTTGCGCGCAGTGGTGATTTTGGCGAAATTACTATGACTGTAGAGCTCAAAGATGGCACATGATTCAACACTATTTTTTTAAACTGAATCGATTGGTGTAATCCATTTTTCGATTAGCTCTCATTCAAGTACAATTATTACCAATTGTTACAATTATTGGGATCCGTTGATCCCAATTATGGAAGCTAATATATGTTGTGTTCATGCGATTGGAGCCAAAACCATCTAACCACCAGCCAACCTAAACCACTTGAATTAAAACATGGAACATCTTTCAACCGAAATTCCTTCTCCTAACCAAGTTAAATCGTACTTAATCATTTTTACCTACCAATCAATAAGAGGCTACATTTAGAACTTCAGAATTTTGGCTTAAGTGTGCACTGAATACAAACAGACAGCAGCAACGCTTCCAACTGCATGTATGCAGTTTCAATGCGTGCATGTACGCGTGTTTGTTTGATTTAAATATCTGAAAAATATAAGATGATCTCAAGATCTATGAATATAAGATTGGAAAATGTTCACCACGATAGATCAGATCAGTCGCGAGTGCTTAAAGTTTTAGCGAATTTTCATTTAAAAAATGAAGCTATTGCAATGGCTCGGAAAATTAAAATCAAATTTTTCGAAAAATTTCTTCATTGAAATCCTTTTTGAGGCATTCTGAAACAATCCCAATACATATGTATATATATATGTGTGTGGCGCTCCAGTCGATAACTCTCGGTACAGTCCGAAATCTACCAGAAAATTAACTGCGTGATAAGAGGCAGAAGGTTTGATGATTTGGAATTATAGGATTGATCACCCTAATGCCGGTAACCATGGAGTCAGAGGGCTAACAGGACGTTTTAAGGTGTGATAGAATTTAGAAATTAGAAAAAAAAATTCAAAAAACACGTGATAAGTGGTAGGCATGAAACCAGTTTGTATTGGCTCAGACCACATCCCTGATGAATACATTGACGGTATCTGACAGTTTTCTGGATGCTTTCTGTGAAACTGACCAATTTTAAAATTTTAACAAATGTCAAAAATTGCGTCATAAGAGGCAAGGACAGAAATAGCATCATTTCACTCAGACAGCTCTTCCTAAGCTAATTCAATGGAATCTGACAGTTTTCTGGAAGATTTCGGTGAATATGACGGATCAAATTTAAAATTGTGTAAAAAAAATCGTGATTAGAGGCAGGCATGAAACTTGTTGGAATCGGCTCAGAAAACATCCCTGATGAATAACTGGACAGTATCTGACAATTTTCCCGATGCTTTCTGTGAATCTGACGGACCAAATTCAAAATTACGTAAATTTTTCAGGCACACGAAAACTGGTTTTGTTTCAGCTCAGACCTCCTTGATTATTAGTTCGGTGGAATATTTCATTTGGTTGGAATGCCGTTTCATGCTAATCTTGAACATTTTTAAACGTGTAATAAGTCTAAAACCATGTAATTTGTGATGAACTTATGAATGGCTTCGTTTTACGCAGGCGCTTAGGCTTCCTCAAGGTAGGATCCAGAGCCGTGTTTTGGGGGTTGTCAATCTTTACCTCCACGTAATCGGTCTCGTCATTGCTCAGCCCTTTTCATAGGGTAAATGTACCTAATTATACTTTTCGAAGGTCGTAGTTGGTCGCAATAGAGTGATCTTCTCTAAAAGAATTTCAAGTAAATCTCTAACCAGTTTTGAGATACTTCAAATACATCATTGTAAATGTATCATTTAGTGTTTATCATAGCGTTCTCCTTATAAGAAATACATTGGTGCTGTGGACCAATCAGAAACAGTCCACCTCTCGAGTCATCTCTAAACCCGAGGTCCTCTCCTGGAACATTGTTGGAAAGCACACCGAAAATTAGCTGTAGCGAGAGGAACAACTTTTTTGAATAAAAAAGGACAAGATTAATTTCCGGAAGGAATGTTTTAGAAATTTGACTCTAGGTACCTAGTTCTACTAGATAGCAGGGAATTTTATGAAATTGGGGATACATATTAGTTGCATTTTGAAGGCTTAAAATAACCTTTTGTGACTTGGGGACAACTTGATTCTGAATTACATGAGTAAACTTTTTCAAAATTTGTGTGATTGATATATTTACAATGTATGGTAAATATCTCAAAACTGGTTAGAGATTTACTTGTTACTTGAAATTCTTTTAAAGAAGATAAGTCTATCGCGATCAACTACGATCTTTGGAAAGTATAATTAGGTTACCCTATTAAAAGGGCTGAGCAATGTCGAGACCGATAACGCGGAGGTAAAGATTGACCCCCCCCCCCCCCCCCCAACTCGGCTCTGGATCCGCCCCTGAGGAAGCCTAAAAGCTTGCGTGAAATGAAGCCATTCATAAGTTCATCGCAAATTACATGGCCAACGACGTTTTAGACTTATTTCACGTTTAAAATGTTCAACATTAGCCTGAAGCGACATTCCAACAAATTGAAAGATTCCATCGAACTAATAATCAAGGATGTGGCCTGAAGCGAAACAAACCCAGTTTTCGTATTCCTGACATTTTTAGGCTATTTTCAATTTGGTCCGTCAGATTCATCGAAGAGAGAGAGAGAGAGAGAGAGAGAGAGAGAGAGAGAGAGAGAGAGAGAGAGAGAGAGAGAGAGAGAGAGAGAGAGAGAGAGAGAGAGAGAGAGAGAGAGAGAGAGAGACAGACAGACAGAGAGAGAGAGAGAGAGAGAGATTTATTTGCCATCACACATGTGCACGACAATTGGCAAATAACAAGCTTAATAATATATTAAAGATAATAAATACATCCGGCCTACAATACAAATACATACAGCCTTTGTATTTTATTACAAGCAGTGCCTGAGTACCTACTTTTACAAATATTCCTTGTATAGGCAATCTAAAAAATTCTCAAAAATCTAACAAGAAATACTCAAAAATAAATTTACAAACAAGCTATTTGATGAGGCTCGCAGATTCAAAATAATCGTCAAAACTATAAGGAGCCAAGTTTGAAAGAAATTGTGTCGCCTGAGATTTTTTGGGGGTATTTCACGTACGTTTAGTGGAATATCTGAGTAAGATGAAGCCATTTCTGTTCCTGCCTCTTACGACATCATTTCAGACATTCGTTAAAATTTTAAAATTTGTCAGATTCACAGAAGGTACCCAGAAAATTCCGTCAAATTATTCATCAGAGATGTGGTCTGAGCCGATTCCAACTAGTTTCATGCCTGCCTCTAATCACGATTTTTTTAACAATTTTAAATTTGGTCCGTTAGATTCACCAAAATTTTCCAGAAAACCGTCAGGTTCGGTTGAACTATGTTTAAGAAGAGCTGTCTGAGTGAAATGGACCTATTTCTGTCCTGCCTCTTATGACGTAATTTTTAACATTCGGAAAATTGTCAGATACGGTCAAGATATTCATCAGAGATGTGGTCTGAACCTGTTCCAACTTGTTTCATGCCTGCATCTAGTCACGAATTTTTTGACACCATTTTAAATTTGGTTTGTCAGATTCACCGAAATCTTCCAGAAAATTATCAGCTTCGGTTGAATTATGCTGAAGAAGAGCTGTCTGACTGAAATGGAGCTATTTCTGTTACTGCCTGTTATGACGTAACTTTTGACATTTTTAAAAATTTTAGAATTTGTCAGATTCACAAAAAACATCCAGAAAATTGTCAGATACCGTCAATTTATTCAACAGGGATGTGGTCTGAGCCAATAGAAACTGGTTTTAAGCCTGCCTCTTATCACGAGTTTTTTGACATTTTTTTTTCAAATTTCTAAATTTTATCACAACTTGAAACATCCGTCTGACTCCATGGCTGCCGGCATTAGGGCGATCAATCCTATAATTCCAAATCATCAAACCTTCGGCCTCTTATCCCGCAGTTAATTTTCTAGTAAATCCCGGGCTATTAAGATTAAGATACGAATCCCGTTGTTGCGCCGAAAAATCAATCGTTCCTAATGAATGGATGAGTTCGTTCGCCAGCACTTTTTGAGCACATTGAGTTGGTCAAATTTCAAAATATGAACTCAAGAAATCACTAAAAACTGCTAAAAACGGCTTAAAATTATTTAATTAATTTTTTCCAGAACATTGCTCAAGATATTTTATTAACAATAAAATAGGACATTCAAAAATTTAGGTACAAAATTGTCTCGAAAAATATATCAAATATTATCAAAGTTTGCTGTAAAATCGATAAAACCTGCAAAAAAGTTGAAAATCCAAAACCTCTTTTTGAATAGCAAATAGTTATTTTTAGCACGTTTTTTGCCATTAAATTAATAGTTAACAATTTTCTTGTACTCAAAAAGCTCAAATTTTAATGCATTTTAACATTATACAATACGATAAATTACGAAAATTCGCTTGTACGATCATGCTGCATGACTGGAACTTTTTTTGTATGTGTGATTTTAATTGTTTTAAGGTTCATGTAGTCCACTGAATGTCCAGAAATGTCCACAAATGACCCCTAGAAATATTCAATATCACTTGAAAACTGGTAACAATTGAGATACTCTGTCGCATACGGCACTGCCTAGCAATTCCAGCTCCTAAATAGGCCTTCTGGGAAGCGGGTTAAAACACTATACCTTTATACGTATTCCCACTACAGCCATCATCAGTTCTCAGTTCACAAATTGCTACGATGATAGGTTGGGCTGACATCAAATTGAGTCAGCAAAGTTCGGGAGTAGTTGACAACGAAAACTGTGGTCTTCAGAAAGCTCTTGATGGCCTTAGAGATGTTATCTATGCAAAGCAGGTCTTCTTACCTTCGGAACCGCTCCCGAAGGCGCAATAACACACCCCCTACTATGCGACCGTTTCAACTCCAACTCGGCAAATATCTTTCTCCGCATGGTTTTTAGATTCCATCCTTATCTGGATAGTTTTCCAAAGCTCTTATCTTAGCGAACTATCAAGAGCCTTTTACGTCTTTTCCCGAAAACACCAAATCAGCAGGCCATTTCGCGATAAGGCTACGCCTATATTTTCCCTTATCGCTTTACCTTATGCCTAAACGCATTTGAATTATTCACTGCGATCGTAGATTTATCGATTTTTCGAGGGGTTCGGAAGGCAGAGGGGTGTCCGAAGAATGATTTGTTCATCGAGATTTTCTATCGATAAAGCATACCTATCTATCAACTTGTTATTCTGGACGAAGAACGAGAAAATTTCACATGCTTGACATTTTAATTTATCCCCATCCCCAGTGAGGAGCACCAGTTTTTACTTGATTTATTGTAATGCCAGAATGTTGTGGAATAACTCAGGGTGTCCTGGTTAGAAAATAAACTTTTAATTACAGGTTTACAAAACTTCGAATGTCACCGTGAATGTCACCTACATTACAGTATAATCATAGAGTTAACTACATTGTTGAAGGAACTTTTGTTTTTGATTTGTCTTTATTTGTATGTATAATAACCCAACAACAAAAACGGTCTGGTAAATCAGAGAGAAACGCAATTCTTTCATTGCTCGGTTTCATTATCATCCTCGAGCTAATCCTAACTATTACCTTATTCGAACTCCAACAAGGAACGATAAAATAACACGATCGCCAGCGGCATATCGTTGTAGAGGGAGTTCTGAATTTCAAGTTGAAACTTAGTTTTAATCACACGTAAATTAGACCAATTAGCAAGCAACGAGGAATGCTGGTGAACTTTCTCATCCATTCCTCTACCGCATACACCGACCAGAATCATATTAGGAGAAAACACTCCAGCGCTTTGGATGATATACAGGTTTGAATCGCACGCGGAGTTCATTGTATTTAATATAAATTAGAAGTTACTGTTTGTGGTGAGAGAAGTAGAGAAGCTCTATAATTTATGTGTGATTCACAGAGTATATTTCTAAATGAGTTTCACTATAACATGATAGGCATTACATGAGAAATACTTTTACTGCTCTAACTTTACTGTGGGGCTGTCACCCGAAAGGGCTGGTCTATTGTTCAAATACTTTCCCAAAGCGCCGGTGATTTGAAGTAAACAACGGTGGTAATTTTAGCAAAAGCGCCGGGTTATAATGGTGGTTTTTTTAAGTTGACAAATGATGATGGCAAAGCAATTAGGTATGAAGACAAATAGATCAGAATGATGTGTACAGTGTGGTGGTCTGGATGTTCGCACATCAAAAATAAGAAAATATCCTAAATCAATCCTCCTACTAAAATATAGACTAGTCAGATAATAGATCAGTTAGATATAGATCACTATAATTTGCATAGTTTGGTGGTCTGTGTGTGTGTGTGGTAGAGTGTGTGCGGAGTCAAATATAGGAAGTCTGAATCAAAGCTCCATTGAAGCCACAGCAGAAGCTGCGCCTCCTTCGCACGTACTTACTGCCAAAGCTAACCTAGGGGTTAGTCTTTGGCAGGCTTACTGCGGGGAGGCTGCTTGAATTAGATCGTGAAGTTCGCTCTGCTGTGCGCTCTTGGCTAGGCTTCCAACCTGGTGTCCCAAGTGCTTACATCCACGCACCGGTCAAGGCCGGTGGGCTCGGTATTGTATCTCTTTCTGCCAGCATCCCATTTTACGCCGCCCGCGTCTGCTTGCCCTAAGGGGCTCGGGGCTCGTACTTCGTCAGGCAGCAGTTGTTGTGGTGCGACCCGCGACTATAGCCATTTTCATGCCGTCCGGGTGGCTACACTAGCCACCACGGTGAAGTGTTCGAGGAGTAGTCGTGGGGCAGTAAACACCCTTTGCCGTGCCTGTCGGGGTAAAAATGAGAATCTCTATCATGTGGTGCAGCAGTGTCCTCGAACTCACGGTGACCGCATTCTACGTCATGATGCGGTCGCCAAGCAGATAGCAGGCGCTTTGTCATCCAGCGGTTGGGATGTGGAAAGGGAGAGACTGTACGACATGCTGAGTGACCGGGGCAAGAAGCCGGATACCGTTGCCGTCAAGCCCGATGGGTTTGCAATAGTCCTGGATGTCCAGGTTGTCAGTGGCAGCGTGGACATGGAGCAGACCTGGCGGGCAAAAATGAATAAGTATGATAGAAATGATATGGGGTCATGGCTGCGACCGTGTCATGGCGCGGGGTGTGGTACAAGAAAAGCGCCACAGAGTTACTTGAGTTGGGCATCTCGGCGGGAGTGCTCCGTGGCATCACCATCCGCGTCCTGAGGGGTTCGTACTTGAGCTGGAGGTCATTCTATAGGGGCACTTCCTTTCATCCCATTCTTCCTCATCATCCTTCTGCAACTTCCCTCATCCCTAGAGCCGGTGTTGGGTAAACCTGGGCGTCCTCCCCACTTTTTTATTTATTTATTTATTTTCTCAACTTAATGGTGTGCCCCCTCCGCTTTTAAGGGTAGTTTTGTAAAAAAAAAAAAGTATGTTTGTGTCCGTCTGTCTTTCTGTCGTGTGTCCGTAAATCCTTGTAACAAGCTCATTTTCCTCTGTTTTCTTCCTATTCGGATGAAATTTTCAGGGGATGTGCGGGCTAGGGGTAGACGGTACCCTATTAGTTACATCGCTCTTGACTAAATAACTCACTCTGCGCATGCGCAAACGTAAATTCTACCAAGCATTTTTCTCACGCCCTAGTCGTCTGATCTCGCACGAATTTGGATGATAGTTGGGGATGACATTTTGATCATCTAGTATCAATTTCAACATGATTGTATCATTAATAACTACTGCGCCTGCGCCAATATGAAATCCTTGTAACATTGCTTATTTTCCACAGTTTTCATCCGATATGGATGAAACTTTCAGGGGATGTGCGGGCTAGGGGGTGGTCGGTACCCTGCCAGTTTCATTGTTGCCATATCAATAACTAACTATGCCCACATGCTAACGTAAATTCCATTATGCATTGATGACCGAGACGCATTTTTGCACGCCTTGCTAATATCCCTAACTTCATAGAAACGTCCTGAAAGCGAATTCAACGATAGGAGCCCATCCTATTTGTCTCAAATCTATTTCAATGGGACGTCCCTTTGAAGCTAGGTGATATTAGCAAGGCTTCGAATATTATAGGAGGAACGCCCTATTGAAATTGATAACCTTGACACATTTTCATGGGTTGTATTCGTGTAATCGCCGACAGACGAATACGATTACACGAATACAAATATACTCGCAGTTGACTCAGAATCAACGAAAAATTATTATTATGTAATTACAATTATTATAAAATTATTACAATCGTATTAGTATTCGACGATAAGATTATGCCCAACACTGGTAGAAAGTGACATGTGAAACACAGCTAACTTCTGGTATTCGCAGGCTAGATAATGAACTAACAAGGATGGGGGAAGCGGCAGCTCTAAGTCAGCCCGTTCTTTCCGTGAACCTCTCCCATAAGCCCGTCCTTTCTGTATACGAAATACAGAAAGCTGTTTTGAAGCATTTAGACCCGTTCTTTCCCTATTTTGACCACACCAGCGTGTTCGGCTACCCCCAAAACACAAGGTACCATTCTCAACTCACTTTTGACAGAATGTTGAGATAGCCCGTTCTTCCCCTGCACTCTTCATTTGTAAGGAACTAGGTATGAATAGAGTAAGTTGATATAAATTGAAACAAATTTATATAATCAAGATTTTTTGTGGAATTATTTCCGAAAACAAATGGCAAGCAGGAAGTGGGAAACTGACAAACACTGATTAGGAACGGGGGAAGCGTGGAAGGATGATTGGGGAAGGGGGGAGAAGAGGATTTCAACTAACTTTTGATCAAAAATCAAGATAGCCCGTTCTTCCACTGTACTCTTCAATTGTAAGGAACTAGGTATAAATAGAGTAAGTTGATATAAAATGAAACAAATTTATAGAATCAGGATTTTTTGTGGTATGTTTTCCGAAAACAAATGGCTAGCAGGAAGTGGGAAACTGACAAACACAGATCAGGAACGGGGGGAAGCGTGGATGGGGGGGGGGGAGGATTTCAACTCACTTTTGACCCAAAATCGAGACAGCCCGTTCTTCCCCTGTACTCTTCAAATGCTATATAAGAATGTGAATTATCTGGTTTCCAGGTACAAAAAGGAGAAGAGTACTCTGATCGTGAGCGTCGTCAAGTGCAGGGACCTTCCGGCGAAAGATCCGAACGTGGGGAGCAGCGACCCGTACGTGAAGCTGCAGCTTCTGCCGGAAAAGCAGCACAAGGTGAAGACGAGGGTCCTCCGCAAAACCCGCAACCCCGTCTACGATGAGGACTTCACTTTCTACGGCATCACCCCCGCACAGCTGCCGGTAAGACCCTGAATAACTTACCAGGTCGAGGCACTTGAGAACCGTCCCACCTGCTTTGCTCTGCCGAGGCGCCGGATTACGGCTTTTACCGGATCCTCCGCCTCGCTCCAGTGCTTGAGCGAAGACAGTCATTAGAGAGAGGGGTTCTCCCCGGAATAAGAATCAATGCGTCTAGAGGTTGATTTGGAGGAATGAAATGCAGATGTTTGCTGTCATTCATTCAAAGTACCTAACAAAGAACAAACAAGAGAAACATTGATTTCATTGTTACTGTTTTGCTTCCCATTAACAAATATTTTCGACCAAGTATGCTCTGGTAATATCATGTAGATACTACATCATTCATCTATTCTATATCATTTCCAGACCAAATACAACCGTTCCCAGACCAAATTAAACTTTATCCAAACCAAATTGAAACCTTTTCCAAACCAAATTAAACTTTATGCAAACCAAATTAAACCTTTTCCAAACTGAATTAAATCTTTACCAAACCGAATTAAACCTTTCATCAGATGAAACGCAGATGTTTGTTATAATTTCCGTTACCTACCATACAAGAAGTAGAGAACCAAAAGATGTGCCTGTACGGTTGGTCCAGTAAAAGAACACACATAAAGTTGGTCCCTTATGAATTTCATCGTTTCGATTATCAGCCTTGAGATCTAAAAGGAGCCCTATGAATTTCGTTTTTCCAGAAATTACAGTGGCGTCTGCTGAAGCGCTAACGTGAAATTCTTATCACTAAGATAGCTTCTACAGTTTCTCTCCTCCAGATATATTCTCGTGCATAACCACGAATTAATAATCGTATACGAGTATATTCTACTCTCTATATATATATATATATATATATATATATATATATATATATATATATATATATATATATATATATATATATATATATATATATATATATACATATATATTCTACTTAATTTAACCACCCAACCGAGTTGAATTAACTGAGTAACTCATTTCCCGTCAAAGTCAGCCTACGGACCGAGTGCCACTTTGTTATAATTTCCGTTACCTTACAGTCGATTATTCCAAGCAAGGTATATTCTCGTGCATAACCACGAATTAATAATCGTATACGAGTATATTCTACTCTCAGATTCATTTGCGATGCTTTGCCAACGTAGAAACCCTGTTGATTGTTCGTGCATTTCTGGCATATTAATTGGTAAACACACATTTTGGATTGGCACTCTGCTATACACATTTGTAGGAATGTGTATATATATCACAAGGTTATATATATATGAGGGTGATATATATATATATATATATATATATATATATATATATATATATATTCTACTTAATTTAACCACCCAACCGAGTTGAATTAACTGAGTAACTCATTTCCCGTCAAAGTCAGCCGTTACAGTCTTCCAAGGAAATTCACATTTTAAGAACTGTTGTGAAACATATTTTAATATCACCAGTTTCAAACTCATACCTGATGATTTCTTATACACACCTACATATACCTATATATCTTTACATGGGACAAACTATGTTTCAAAATCCCTTCGAAACCAATTTTATTATAAACCTCGAAGGGCAGAATACAAACTACGTTACTTAGGAACAACTTTCCCAGCTCTAATAATGTCTCTCAGTTTTGGATGCCAGTACTAAACCCTCCCTCTATTTCTCCGTAATGGATCCGAAGGTAAATGCGGGGAGATATTGGGTTATAGGCTGTGACTTTTAGATAAACCTATTTCAGACCCATCTCCCAGTAATGTTGAGGTGTAGCCTCCAGCCAAAGGAGTGGGATTCCCTTATAACGGCATTATCTACCTTTGGTTATGACACGCTAAAGTTCTAGAATTGGCTCAGGGAAATCACAAAGTTTCAGTAGTGGTTTTGACACTCAAGAATCTCTTATAATCATGTTGCTTATCGAACTGTTATCAAGCTTGCCTACTACCATAAAAAATAAAGTGCACAAAAGTACACGCTTACTCATCGTTTATCTTATTCTGTTGAACGATCAGTATCTACCTAATACATCTTACTCAAATATTACAAAGGTTTTACATTACACTGTTGGGTTCAATTGTATTCGTGGAAACATCTGTTTTAGGGGCTTTAACAATCTTACCTAGCCTTAGCATACATATTTCCTTGCCGGAAATTGAACTTTGAGAACCAATATTTTATCATGATGCAAGAACGTTAAAAACTGCGCCGAATTTTCACATTTCAACCTGTGTGGTCAATTTTACTTTTACTTTGCTAATTAGAGGAGACAACTATGTTTTAATGTTGAAAAACATTGTATTTTCAATGAAATTTAGGGTTTCTTGAAAAATGACCAAGTTGACACTTATAACCAAGTTAACACTTCAACTCACAAATTAGAGTTCATTCGGTATGATAAATTTTATGTATTTTTAGAGGTGAAACAAGTTAGCTAAAGTGTAAAATGAGTATCGAGAAGGAACTTTTTCGATCAGAAATTAGCTCTAAAATCAACTCATGCAGTTCGGCAGACCTGTTTTGTATATTTGTATATTTGCATTTCTTATCAAGAGATGTGATTTCTTGTAACACGCTTGCCCTCATCTTTGTTTTCAGAATATCACTCTTCATTTCGTCGTTCTCAGTTTCGATCGCTACTCAAGGGACGACATCATTGGAGAAGTGTTCTGCTCCTTGGAGACCGTCGACGTCTCCCAGGCCGAAAACCAGCAGATGTCCTTGTCACGAGACATACAACCTAGGAGCCTCAAGGTGAGTAAAATTTACTCACTCTTTCTAATCAAAATTCTTGAGTGTTCCCGCGTAACTGTTCATGATCCTAAGGATAGAGCATTAATGCCACTAGGGCAATATCTGTTGACATTTTTGCCACTTGGCACTGCCTCGACGGAAGCATTTGCTCATTTCTTTCTCCAGAATTTTTCAATAGTTCTTGGCTTGAAAACAACATCAAACGGGAAGGTGGGAAAAAAAACCAAAAAGATATCAGAGAGGTGTATCTGCATATAAAAGCTATCTCACCTGTGAAATGCTAGATATTTATTGTTTCGATCTTTCATATTGCCATTTGACTTCTAAAAATAATTATGATCTATGTATGCGGCGCTATGCATCATGTAGCGGCTATAGAAAGTTATTGAGACGATTCGTATTATACATTCCTAATAAAGACGATCTCAAGGTTTCTTCTGGCAAGTATGATGTAGGTGGTGCGGTGACTGATGAGGAATGGAGGGGCATGTTTACGTTTCGTCCTATTCCTTTCGACCTTTGAAAAGCATGCGAGTATTTTTTTTTTTTTTTTTTTTTTTTCTTTGAAAATCTGAAAGAGAACAAAGTATCTACCTAATAAGTAGGTTCTCTTTTGAAAATAGGAAGAAAAAGGTGGTAAAAGAAATATGCATATCCAGTAAAGAGTTTGTTGAGTTGTGGGGGCTTCAAAAATACCAGTGAGAGTAGGACTACCGATGATTTCGTATTTATTCTGCAATGCATACTGATAATGTGAATGCAGATTGAAACCGCATTGTTAAAGCGAGTGGTCTTTTGACAGTAGAAAACTACTGAGGATGAGACCCTGGGTACTGTAAGGTATTTATTACATTGTAATAAATTGTTGAACTTCCAGACTTTATTCCTACAGAGGTTAGGTCTTCCAAGTATTGTGGATTAAAGAACAGCTCCATTATTTAGCTTGTGCAGTAGTTTATAACTCCATGTATAGGTCCATTGATTAATTACAGGGGTGATGGAATGTAGTAGATACGCCTTCTAAAGATTAAGGCGATTAACCTGCAACACCTACAGGTTAACCAAGAAACCTTTCAGGCGGTAGTATCAACTATTGGGAAGAAGCTATCCATATCCATCACACTCCCAGGACTTTCAAACTTTCCCAAAAAGAAAAAAAACATGGGGGAGGGGGGAGGGGGGTCTGCATGGTTAACAGGGGCACTCCTATGTCTCTACAGCAGCGGGGGTTTTGACATGATCACGACCATCGCGTGAGATTCTTAATTCCCATGGTCAGCTGGGCTCTAGGAAACAAGCCTGTGAGCATTTTCAGTCGGCAAAGCATATCAGTCAAGGTTATTGACGCGAATATTCCCCTGATCCCCAGTGGCGTAGCAAAGCCACTTATCATGGAGGAGCAGCAACAACAGTCAAAGATTTTACATATAGGTTTAGATATATAAAACTAGGTACCTATTGTTTAAATATGAATAGTACTAGTAGCCTCAATGGGATTGTTATAGTGGAATATTATATGGGCACTAATATTTTATTTTGAAGAGGTTATCCTGAACAAACTTTGGTCAAGTGACAATCGATATTTTACCTAACCGATTTTGCTGAAGAGAAATAATGTCTTTCGCCAGATCCCTTTTGCTAGGTAGGCAGTCAGTCACTAGAAAACATTAGTACCTAATGATAGAATAGGTCAATTACAAATATTTATTGAAAATAATACCTCAACGGAAAGAATCACCTTCGAATAAATTTCAATTTGCGTCCTACGTAAAGAAACTTGAACCTACCTACCGAGAGAAAATGATCACGATTATATTGAGGAATAGCAGGCAATTTGTTATATTTTACAGCTTAACCTTACGTTCTATAGATTAAGGTAATTAACCCTTCTTTTGGTGGACACAAAAAGAACAGTCTTACCAAGCTAATTCTGTCTTAGAATATGAAAACACTCATGAACTGAGGAGCACTAGACTTGACTTACCGCATCCAAAAGCCTTTGTTGATTCTCTTCTAAGGGTCAAACTCATTACTTCAGCGCCCACGTTTCCACTAATCACGATTTCTTTCATGTTACATATTGTATGTCAGGTAAACACGAAATAAATGTAGGACATGATGAAACTGTCGACGAAAGACATCACAACATGTAAAAAAACCGAAACCGCCAAGCAAAGTTATCGAATCAATCACATATCGAATAGAGAATTGTTCCATTCGATTGCTTCAATCGTTTCCATTCTGCTATATATTTCAATCACTACTGAAGATTAATGAACGAAAGATTCAATTAATTTAATTTTATCGTCATTTTTACTGGTACTCATACCTAAAACCAGTGACAATTAGAAAAACAGTGAGTTAGAAATTCTTATTCCTACTATTAATTACTTTACTCTGTGGGCTAGCCTAAAAAGAAGTGAGGGAACGGCTTAGTTTCACCGCAGTTGAGCTTTACAGTATCCACCTTACCGATTCATTACTGTGGTTTATATTATGCTCTTTTCCACTGGGAAATTGTAGGAACTAAATCACTCGCGTCGAAGTTGTGGAAACCCATTTCAAAACGGAAGTTAGTGGGAAGAAAAAAGTTGTGTATTTCCACGAAAAATAAAGAGTTACAAATCGATTTTGACGGTTAGGCCATCATCAGTAACAAACAATAACAATGGGCAATTATAGTATCCATGTCATTTTGCCCTCCCTCATACCAGCCTTGTATGAGTAGTTCTATTTTGGGAGCATTCAAAGTTGCTGGGCAACCGGACCCGCATACTAGGCGTGCTTTGCTGGTTGCGTTCCCCATCAAATAAAGTTGGTACTGACGTTAGTAACGTGAAATGATAATTATTGCCCAAGCAACAACCGTTTCAAAATGAACTTTTACATCCTCTGTGTTCATGGGTGGGCTCTGCCCACCCTGCCTCTCCTCATATTACGACACTGCTGATCCCTGTATGGATACATCAAAGCACTGGGTTGATTTCATTTAAGAGGTTTATATGAGTATGTATCGCACTTCAAATGTAACAACAAAAGATGTTCTCACTGCATTAATGGGCGTTTCGCTTAAATAAAGTATAGTTTTTTGTTGTCCCATGAGTTCGACAGAAATGCTACATCGCTATTTTCATGTACATTTTCATGTACTATACAGAGTAAATAGATATAAACTCAGATACGTTTCGATAACCCTGAATTTTCATGAATGGCTACAGCCTACGTCGTTACAAATTACTTAAATACTTCTTATTTGAGCTTTAATATTGTGACATCTTACATTCCACAGATTAAATCCCAAGGTAGAGGAGAACTGCTGGTGTCGTTGTGCTGGCAGCCAGCTGCCAATCGTTTGAGCGTGGTCGTATTGAAAGCCAGGAACTTGCCCAAAATGGACGTTACCGGACTTGCTGGTATGTTTTCACTACTATGAAAAAGTGCCCCAATGTTCCAACTGCCCAGTGAATTATGAATCCTTAATAACTATTTTGTTGTTGTTGTTATAAGTATTTGCGCGCAGAGACCATCTCGGCCCCAACTCGCCGAATCAATGTTATTATCATCTGATCGGATGAAAACTGTAGAAGTTATGATTCTTTCATTAAATTCAAGTTGGCGCATGCGCAGATGCTGCCATTAATCAGGCAGCAATAAAAATATCATTCAGGCTCCTACCCGCGTAAGAAATAAAGATTTTGGGTGATATTTTTCCCTGCCTCTCAAAATGTATTACGAAGTAGGTATTCACAAACATCTGGGTTGAATTCGGAACCGATTATCGGCCTATAGTAAATGCACAGTAATTTCCTAAGATACGTAAATGTTATGTCGCAAACTGAAAGAGTATCAGTGACAAATAATGATCTATCTGGAAATAATATATTATCAAATGTGGAAATATTTTCAAAAGACTAATTTTCCGAAATTTAATATTGGGACACTTTTTGTATAGCGTAATTTAAACCATTGAAATACAGTTCCTGCATTCGCAATGAGAGTTCAAAATCGGTACCAGCGATTATATGTTGACGATTCACATTCATGTATCTACCATAAAAGTTTCTAAAAACCAATAAACGATTATTGATCGTAATATACTGGAATGTCCGAAAAATAATATTATTGTATTATTGTTTTGTTTGTTCAGTTTATGAGTTGCATACCAAAGAGTTAATAGCGAGAAGTCTTCAAATACGTTTGTGTACCCCAAAGAATTTTTGCGTTGACATTGATGCATTATGTCCTTTCCACAGATCCGTACGTGAAAATGTACCTGATGTACAACGGCCAAAGGATTGCCAAAAAGAAAACTCACGTGAAGAAAAGGACTCTGAATCCCGTATTCAACGAAAGTTTCGTTTTCGAGATTCCTCAAGGCGGGGAGTCGTTGGACAAAGTCAGTCTCGAATTTTTGCTTTTGGACTGGGATCGTGTGACTAAAAATGAGGTAATTTTATACAAAATTTTAAAAATGTATCATGATTTTGATGATATTAAACGAATTCACCTTCAGGAGCAATATATCGTTATAGATTTCAGCTTCTCAATGTTTAGATCTAAAATATGTTAAGCTTTTGTGATGGGGACCTTCAGTAAAAATACAACATTTCATTATTTGTAATACTTTTACAAAAATTTGTACATATATTTGTTAAACTACACATCGATTTGGACCCAAAACAAATGTATATTTGAATGAATGAATAGGTTTTATTGTAATAACACTTGATTTTTGTAAGATATGAATAACATTCAATATTGCCAAACAATTAAGATAGGTACGTACGTTATACCAACCCACAATAAGACAAAAATACACTACCGGAATGCATAATTAAAACTTTGCATTGAACTCACACTGAACACTTGCACATTTTGACAGCTAGAGTACTTAATATTTACATACAGACAAATTATATATTATTAAGTAGTTCTTCGGATATAATTAAGCTACAATCAAAAGTACCGACCTTCAGTAAAGATACAGGAGCGAAGAATACGTTATGACTAATTTGAACATTATTTAACTTCAAAGGACCTTGCAACGAGCCCACCCTTAGAAACCCATTTCTTTCAGCTTGAAACATATGACAACCTGACAGCAGATGAAAAATACTGTCGAAATCTCCGAAGTTACGTAGAGTGCATGGTAACAACAAGCAACAAGTAGTCTTTGATCAGTGATGGGATCACGGTTTTCAGTTCGAGAGCGGTTATATCAGCCCTCAGTAATCCAACTCTGTTTAATTCTAGTAAAAACGAAATTAGCAGCAGCACTCAGTTATACTTTTCAGCTGATTTTATTCCAAGAACTAGTTGAAATAAACCTTTATAACATATGTAATAGACTTAGACCGCCCCAGAGGTGCAATGGGGGCCTAAATCCACACTCATAGATAGAGAGGGGTGTGACAGTACCATAAGAGATGCAACTCGTATTAATAGCATATATGCTACGTTCGGAGAAGATTGGTTTTCCAGTTCTAGGATCACCCATCCATCGCCAAACGCAGCCTTTCGAAAACACGGGAAGAGGCGCCCGACGCCCGTTGGGTAACAACGGAGCGACGGCAGTGCATTCCCTTGGATCTCGCGGGAACTGTCACACATATTTTGGGTAACCTTTCCCCATTCATCGCTAAAAGCCTGTACCACCAGTTGACTGACCGACTGACTGCATAGGGCTTCCGTAGAAAGAAATCCCAGACCTAATGGCTTATATTTCCCCAAAAGGGCCCCTTTTGATTTTGGGATTCTACGGCTGCGCTATGTCCCCGAATTTGTTGCTTAGCGCTACAAACTTGTTGATCTTTTTCCAATGTAGGTCTCTGAGTGAGGCCCTTTCGATTTTATGATGTCCCAGGGCCTCTTGCCTGGATCTCCAGAATCTATCACATTCACACAGAAAGTGTTCCCTCCCCGCTGCTGTATCCTCCCCGTTCCCACATTCGCAGAGTGGAGATGGTACCTTGGACATGATAAAAATGGTTCTCTTGAAGCTAAAATACCCTGTGAGGACCCCAATTATTTTCCTCATTTGTGTTCTAGGCTGTAATATAATCCAGTCTGAACGACTCTTATCAGCCAGAGATGCACATCCTAGATTGCCTATACCTACTCCTTTTTTCTCCATAGTTCTTTTAGATCTTTGATGGCCCAGGTGTTTGCCTTGGCCTTAAACGGGTTCTGCGTTATACCTAGCGCTGGGGCCGGCCCGTATTCATTTCTAGACGACCCTAACATGGCAAGGCGATCTACCTCCTCATTTTCCTCGTGTCCCTCGTGACCTGGCACCCAATTGACATACACTTTGTTGTCAAATTGGGTGCCTAACTTGGTCAGCTTATCTTTAGCCTCTTTTATCGTTGTTGAGGTAGTGACCGGATTCATCAGTGCTTTGATGCAGGCCTGGCTGTCTGTATGTATGACTACTAGTCTGTTTCTCATGTTATTCTCTATAAGCTGTCAACACACCTGATAATGGCATAATGCTCACTCTGAATGACAGTAGTGTTTGCATCCAGAGTGAAGCGCTCAGGTAAACCCAAATCAGGTATGTATATACCAGCGCCTGTTTTGGTTGTGCTCTCAGATTCAACTCTAGAGCCGTCGGTAAAGCACGACAGTCTAGTCCTTTGTGTTCGTGGGACCATCCTGTTCCAATTTTCTCTATCACCTATGACGTAAGTAGTGGGATTCTTCCATAAGTAAGTTTTCCCAAAAACCAAAACTTTTCCCAAAACCACCAGTTAAGCGTTCCTTTTTAAAATGATATGGCAAGTGTGATGAAGGTCAAGCTCCCGACGCACTGCGTAACCTCTGAAGGAAGAGCAAAGACTTGTAAGCGAAAACCTGTACTCTTTAAAGTAGATCCGCATAATGAGAAGCCCATATATATTTACGAATTAGTCAAATGTAACTCAAGTCAAGTTTTATGTCAAATGTTCCTAATAACCAACGCAATGTTCCAGGTTATTGGCAGGTTGGAGCTCGGAGGAACCAAAGCAGGTGCGTCTGCGCAGCACCACTGGAACGAAGTGCGCCACTCACCGAGACGCCAGATCGCCGAGTGGCACAAACTGAAGGAGTGAGCAGCTGAGCACTAAGTTTAGATAAAGCAACCGTAAGAAGTGGGGCAGTCAGGAAAATGGCTTCCTTTAGAGATCTGTGCAGTGGGAACACCAGAAAGAAACGCGTTCCGTCCAGCTGGAACTTGCTTTTTTGATGAATATAGGTATTAATCCCCTTTAAGAACAGCTGGGCTTGAGCTTTCATGGATACGACTGAGCGAGTACAAATTTAAAAAATTATAACAATTTTATGCCATAAGACATTTTAAATATTTTAATTGAGTTTGATGAGTTCTTAATTGGATTTCCTCGTAATAGATTAATTTTGAGTCTTATAAAGAAATATGCTATGTACCTACTTAAATATGCCGTACGTTTCCGAATTGTTATGCTACATGGACGAATCAAAATCAATTATTAAAGCAATTTCTAGGGTATACCACCAAAGCTGATGTGCCACTCAGCTCTATATTTGTGTCAGAGTTGGATATGTATTTGAGTCATACACAGCCAAATTTCACAGAGGTTCTGGAAGTACGAAACTGGTTTTCACGTTTTTTCTTAGAAGGATTTAAAACTGAGTCTATAAATTGTTGAGTTCTGAATCAAAAAACAGAAAATAGTGTTCCTTGAACTTCATTGAACTGATTGAGTATTTTATATATATATATATATATATATATATATATATATATATATATATATATATATTTGTTTACTTATCGATATTTTTCCTCCTCGAAAAGTTTGACTCCAGAATTTCTTAATTTGCAATATACTGGGGTGCATATATAGAGGTGCAAAGAATGTTGTTTACACATGAGGGCAAAACTTCTATAGTGGCAGACAAATAGTAGGTTGGTTTCACATCTGCACAGATCTCGCCGCCTCCTGTCTACATAACTACCTACTCGTAAGTATACTTCCCTTCCATCGCCCTACACCCCATATCCTATCTAAGATAAACAAATATGCCATATTTTTCTCAAGTAGGGTTTGTTTGGTCCAATATGAATGAAAAACCTAAATGAATAATGAAATTTTTAAAAACAAAAAACAGAGTGGCAAATCATAGTTAAGTTTTAAAAAACAAATATATTGCAATGCGCGCACTAAAGTAGCATACCTATGTAACTTTCTAAAATATTGCTTAATCGTAGAAAATGTATGATTCTTTATCGTTAATAATGCGTTCACGTTTCTTGTTATCGAAACAAGAAACAGTGAATCGAACACGAAGATCTATTCTAAAAGGACTAGTGAAAGTTAGAGATTTGATGTTTCGGTTCGTTCAACGGCCATTTACATTATATATAAGTATTCCTAATTTGGTTTCGTCTAGTCTCATAAAATCAAGATGTTATGTGAATCAGTAATTCATAAACGTGTAGATTCATTTTAAATTTAATCAAATTCATTGTTGGAAACTCAAACAGATTACTATCATTTACAATATACTGTTGGTGGAACAAAAACTTATTTTCTCAGAGTAACAATTGAAGAAAATAGCTTAGGTATTTATTGGCAAAAATATTATATTGAATTAGAACTGAATTCTATTCACTGTTGTGTTTCATTAATTCTCTACGCTAAAATCTTATTGTGCCATTTTGCGTCAATTTATTATTGTAGTTCTACTGATGTTGTTATTCTTTATTGAATTTTAATTTCTTGTTACGTTTTAATTCAAATGTATTACTTGTTCAGTACTAGACATTGGTATGTTTTTTGTAAGATACAATTACCGCTGGATCAAATCCAGTTTTTTGTGGTAGTTTAAATCATTTATTACAAAAATTAGAACTCAAACTACGGTAGTTCACCTACCATGTTTACAGCTCTAATAAGCAGCTTGTTTTTTGTTTGTTTATTTTTTTGAGAAAAAAATATTTTTATGGATTAGGTAAAAATTACCACTTCTTACACCTCTTGTCAAGTGAGGATATCACCATCGGACCCGCTACCACTGCAAAATATCATAGAGCTGTTTTTACGGTAACGGTGTGAATTGCACAGGTCAAAATCCGTTAACTACACAAAATAGGTACGATTGCACAAATGGCTGGATGATGCTAATTTACCCCAGATACCTATCGTTATGTTAATTGTCATTAATTCATTTAATGTTAAAATTCCGATTACATGCGTAGCGTTATTTACTTTGGTTGCAGGTATTGTCATCAAACCTTTTTCGTAATTTCCTAAAGAGCGGATACTTCTTTCTACACTTTCCATTTTATTAGAGTAATTTCAAGGTGGTTTTTGTGAACTTCATCACCTGTGAATCGGGCTAAAATTCGGTCTGATTGAGAGAATCAAGAAAACAGTGCATACGGAGAAAGCGGTGGCTATAAAGATGAGGATGAAAACAAATTTCGTTAGAATAGTTTGCAGGGAGATGCTCTCGCAGTATCAGAATGGTGAAGAAAATATACGATTCACAGTAACATACTGAGGGTGTGGGTTCAAATCTCACGCAATACATCAATTTAAAGCCACATTTTTGTTTTCGAATTCTATATTTGAACACCAACGTTATTTGTCCAACAGCAATCACAGGTCACTGATTTGACAACAAAACTATGCATTATAATTCCACAATATTACACCTAAGTTAGAATCGAATTGCGAATCAACCAATCAGATCATTGATTTATTACATTAAATATAAGGTTTGTTGTAATTTTACCAGTAGCGTCCACAATCACTCTTCACTTGGAGTGAAGCCAATTTATTAGAACACATTGAGTGAGATAATTATCAGTGAGATGTAGTGCTTTAAAATGTTTTTCAATCTTATTTACACAGGTAAAAATCAAGCTGAATCTCGAGACAAAGCTTAAATTTTAAACTGTAATTGCTTTCATTAAATCATCAAGTTCTGACGGCCCTTTAATTGATTAGTCTGGTCATAAATAACCGTTTAATCATCAACCCTAAATCGAAGTACCACTGGATTCATAAATAATAGTTAAATTTGAAGGGAAATATACCCTTGAGTGAAATAAACGATTTTTCTAACAAAAATATAGGAGAAAAACTGGAATGAAACATCAATAACATATCTGGACCTAGAATTTAAAGTATTATCTAATCGAACTAGTTGGGAACTTTGCTTGCTACACCAATATTTAATGTCGTTTGCATATTTTTATTTATTCACAAAGATTGATTGATTTATTTTTATTTTTATAATAATACTACATATTGATGCAACGATAAACCTAGTTAGTAATGGGTAACTAGAGCTTCTTGATAGTTATCTGAGATACACAGGTGAACAAAGATGCAATTTCGCCGGACGTGACGTAGTGCCACTTATTATCACAAATAGGCCCTTGTGATTTATCGGCATTTCATTATTTATTGGTTAACTAATTGAATTTATCGAGCTTGATGTATGCACCCGATCTTTTCGTATCACCAATAACCGATTCTATACTGGTTTTGTAGATCAAGCTCCATACAAAACACTGCCCAACAAACAAAAGTCAAAGTCGTGCCGTTACAAAATCGGTACCTACTGGTCCTTGGGGTTTTCGAGGGTGCTGAATTCGAATTCAAAGCCCGTTTTTCACCTAGACCTCTAGTTTTCGAGGTGCGGCACCTACATTCTTGAAAAAATCTCTCAAACTCCCGGATATTTTTTTCTTCAATGAAAAGGTAATATTCTTGTTGGAAATTTAACACTGAACACGCCAATACCACAAATGATGGGTTTGAAATGCCTCCTTAACGTGTCTCTTGCCTAAAAACTGACAAAAACGTGGTTTTTCACCGGTTGTTTGACGATTTTTTTAAACAGTTTTTGATAGTTTTTCAACATATTTCACCACTTGGCGATCTGAAAAAAATTTAGCTATTACTTGAACTATTTCTGCGTCAAATGAGACCACCACCAGCTCTGGAGGTGTGATAGTTGATTTTGGGCGATTTTTCAACTACCGTAAAACGTGTTTCTTGACAATTCTTTGACAACTTATTTTTTCTCGGTATATTCCCAGAAAACATGTTTTTCAGTAGGTAATTGAAAAATCTCCAAAAATCAATTATCATACCTCCAGAGCTGCTGGTGGTCTCATTCGACGCAGAAACAGTTCAAGTACCTAATAGCTTAATTTTTTTCAGGTCGCCAAGAGTTGTAATTTGTACAAAAAATATCAAAAACTGTAAAAAAAAATCGTCAAAAATCTGTGAAAAAACAGATTCTTTTACAGTTTTTAGACAAAAGACACGTTAAGAAGGCATTTCTGACCCATCATATGTGGTACAGGCGTGTTCAGTGATAAATTTCCAACAAGAAGAATATCACCTTTTAATTTAAAAAAAAAAAAAATTATCCTTGAATTTAAGAGATTTTTCAAAATGCAGGTGCCCTACCAGATGTCTAGGTGAAAAACGGGCTTCGGGTTCGGATTCAGCATCTTCGAAAACCCCTAGGACTGCTACCAGTTTCGTAAGAGCACGACTTTGATTGGGGTGTGGGCAGTGTAATCTTTCTTTATGTTAAGTTCGGTAACTATAAAACTATAGTTGACTATCCATAGCACAATAACATTTTTGTTCCGATTTGTACACACAAAAAACGAAGGAATGATCAAGTTTTTGAGGCGGTAGAGCTTTTAAACATAATCGAGGGATAACCAAGCAAAGTTAGTACCTAAAACATTTTTAATAAAATAATATTGCGAAAAATTGGTAAAAGTGTGGTAGGAATTCACAACTGTAAACTTTTTCGTTGTCTATCCGACTTCTATTGTTGCACGCTTTAGAGATATATGTTTGGACAATATTACATAGGTAAGATTGTACAACCTAAATCATCACAGAACTCGCTTGACTGCACTACTTCACTAAAGTAAGCGGACTATCAACAATTATTTCATCTTCAAAACTAATTGTGTAGCTCAAACCCACTGTAAAGATACCAATGTTAAGATTCAGAAACCTGTTTTACTCGAAAAACTCATTAATACTCCCGAGTATCTAAGAGTGAATCAAATGATATATTTTTAAACTATCCTTTTTTGTTTGAATTCACTTTAAGTAATAGCTTCCGCTTGATGTAGTTCATGTTTTTATGTGACTGACTGTATATAAAGGAAGGATGCAGTAAATGATTATTTCTACCGACCAATATTGCGTTTTTTTGTTGTACTAACCACTTTTCACTGGATCAAAGAGAATGCGAAGAAATGTATTCCTTTACCTATTGGAAGACGATTTTTAAAATGGGTACCTTCCCCATTGCCGTGCTACTAATTAATGTTCACACCAAAAAATCGTCAATTTTGAAATAGCAGAAATTTCTTCTTTCAATAAGGGCGCGTTCCACCATAGGGGGTTAATCCCGACTCGGGAGTTATATCTCAAAAATGGCGGTGGCATAACTGGGTTAACTCCGGAGTAGTTTGTTGGTTGGCCAAAATTTCACTGTTTTTTCACTTTTTTGCTGCAGTGCTTTTGAATCCTCATCTTCAGGAAAACTACCTTAGAATTTCAGCTTTCCAACGTTATAATAAAATTTAATTTCACTTCGCTATTTATAGGAGAAAAGTATGTTAGTATGTTGAAAAACATGGTATTTCCTATGAAATCGAAGGTTTTTGTGAAAAATGACCCACTGAAAAGAATTCGAATGTGAGGCCAATTACTACATATTTTTTCATGCTGAATCGAATAGTAACGCTTACAGATCTCCCCAGCGCTGTTATAATAGAGCAGTGGCATATATAAATAATATTGGGGGGGGGGGGGAGAGAGAGAGAGAGAGAGAGAGAGACCCATATCATGTTAGGTAATTAAGGTAAGGAAGTACCTAGTTTTACTCAATGTTTCACGCTAGTTTTTGAGGCCGATTATTTGAATATTGTTTTTAAAAGGGTGTAAACAAAGTGGTTGACAGCTCAAAACTTCTCCCAAGTTGCGTGAGCAGTATAGCTTCTTCACACATTGTAATATTTACGTATAGAATTACCTATCTGAAGAACAAACAGCCTGGATGGTATCAGGGCTGGTCGTTTACTTGCTGGTAGCCTAGCGGGTAGATGTAGGTACACACAGTGGCGCCTAGTTGACTGCTTGTCGGCGCATTATCTATACGGAATAACAACTTAAAAGAACAAGTAAGCGTGCGTATCAATGGTGCGCATGCGCGAGTTAGATCAAGCTCGCTTACTGCTATGTAAACAATCGACTTGACAATTATGCACGCTTAAAGCATAGCTCACTGCTGCCAGCAAGGCACCACTGAGTGCGTGTCGGTAAGGATCAATGCTTTAACCCATAACGGGACACATGAGTATGAGACAGTCACAGGGAAATTTCAGAGTGCGCCGTTCGACCCAGCCCCCTCGGAGGTCCCTAACCCAGATAAGATCCAATTTCCTAGAACCTAGTGAGTACCTATGGCGTACTCATTGGTGTCACACCGTACCTAGTGAGTCTGACATACTCCTGGTGTCACTCTCAGCTTTTAACAGAACATAATGATTTTGATCACAGATTTAGCATACTGCAAATCATATTGCATTTTGTTTAGCTTTGCTAGTCGATAAAATTATTCTGATAATAATATTTTCCGTCTCTGAGAAATTTAAATGATTTTTGCTTCCTCACTACCGAAGGTAAGGAAGCTTTGTGTCCGTGATTGAAATCGAAAAAGTTGTTGTCCTCCTAAATCAAAACTTCTACTTGCTTTTTGCATTTCAGAGCTTGCTGATCAATTTAGGTTCCGTGTCTGTCTGTCAGTCGGCCTGTCTGCGGTAAATACTTGTTACGCTCAAAACTATTCCAAGTTTCAGTCCTATTCCAATTGCATTTTCAGGGATTGTACGGGTTAGCTCCTAGAAGGTCCCCTGAAATTCTCAATGTCGTCGAATCAACAATAGCCTGTGCGCATGCCAAAACGTGTATTTTGTCGATTTCTCATCATCATTTTGTTGAAACTCGGTAGGTTATTGGATATATATGTTCTATATAAATGAGCTATAAATTATATCGCGATTGGTTGGGTAATAACCATTGCGCATGTGCTAAACTAAATCGATTAACACAAGCCAAACACCGAATCTAATGGGACGATTTTGATGAAATGTTCAGTGTGCGTGCGGGATAGCATCTAGACGGTCCCCTACAACTTGCATTGCCCTCACATAAATGGTAGTCTGTGCGCATGCGCAATCATTAATTTGCTGAATTTCGAGATAAAGCTTACATTTTAAACTGTATGCTTTCATTAAATCATCAAGTTCTGACGGCCCTTTAATTGATTAGTCTGGTCATAAATAACCGTTTAATCATCAACCCTAAATCGAAGTACCACTGGATTCATAAATAATAGTTAAATTTGAAGGGAAATATACCCTTGAGTGAAATAAACGATTTCTCTAACAAAAATATAGGAGAAAAACTGGAATGAAACATCAATAACATATCTGGACCTAGAATTTAAAGTATTATCTAATCGAACTAGTTGGGAACTTTGCTTGCTACAGCAATATTGAATGTCGTTTGCATATTTTTATTTATTCACAAAGGTTGATTGATTTTTTTTTATTTTTATAATAATACTACATATTGATGCAACGATAAACCTAGTTAGTAATGGGTAACTAGAGCTTCTTGATAGTTATCTGAGATACACAGGTGAGCGAGGATGCAATTTTGCCGGACGTGACGTAGTGCCACTTATTATCACAAATAGGCCCTTGTGATTTATCGGCATTTCATTATTTATTGGTTAACTAATTGAATTTATCGAGCTTGATGTATGCACCCGATCTTTTCGTATCACCAATAACCGATTCTATACTGGTTTTGTAGATCAAGCTCCATACAAAACACTGCCCAACAAACAAAAGTCAAAGTCGTGCCGTTACAAAATCGGTACCTACTGGTCCTTGGGGTTTTCGAGGGTACTGAATCCGAATCCAAAGCCCGTTTTTCACCGAGACATCTAGTTTTCGAGGTGCGGCACCTACATTCTTGAAAAAATCTCTCAAACTCCCGGATATTTTTTTCTTCAATGAAAAGGTAATATTCTTGTTGGAAATTTAACACTGAACACGCCAATTCCACATATGATGGGTTTGAAATGCCTCCTTCACGTGTCTCTTGCCTAAAAACTGACAAAAACGTGGTTTTTCACCGGTTGTTTGACGATTTTTTAAAACAGTTTTTGATATTTTTTTAACATATTTCACCACTTGGCGACCTGAAAAAAATTGTGCTACTACTTGGACTATTTCTTCGTCAAATGAGACCACCACCAGCTCTGGAGGTGTGTTAATTATTTTTTTGCGATTTTTCAACTACCGAAAAACGTGTTTCTTGTCAATTTTTTGACAACTTATTTTTTCTCGGTATATTCCCAGAAAACATGTTTTTCAGTAATTGAAAAATCTCCAAAAATCAATTATCATACCTCCAGAGCTGCTGGTGGTCTCATTCGACGCAGAAACAGTTCAAGTACCTAATAGCTTAATTTTTTTCAGGTCGCCAAGAGGTGTAATTTGTACAAAAAATATCAAAAACTGTAAAAAAAAATCGTCAAAAATCTGTGAAAAAACACATTCTTTTACAGTTTTTAGACAAAAGACACGTTAAGAAGGCATTTCTGACCCATCATGTGGTACAGGCGTGTTCAGTGATAAATTTCCAACAAGAATATCATCTTTTAATTTAAAAAAAAAATTATCCTTGAGTTTAAGAGATTTTTCAAAATGCAGGGGCCCTACCAGATGTCTAGGTGAAAAACGGGCTTCGGGTTCGGATTCAGATTCTTCGAAAACCCCTAGGACTGGTACCAGTTTCGTAAGAGCACGACTTTGATTGGGGTGTGGGCAGTGTAATCTTTCTTTATGTTAAGTTCGGTAACTATAAAACTATAGTTGACTATCCATAGCACAATAACATTTTTGTTCCGATTTGTACACACAAAAAACGAAGGAATGATCAAGTTTTTGAGGCGGTAGAGCTTTTAAACATAATCGAGGGATAACCAAGCAAAGTTAGTACCTAAAACATTTTTAATAAAATAATATTGCGAAAAATTGGTAAAAGTGTGGTAGGAATTCACAACTGTAAACTTTTTCGTTGTCTATCCGACTTCTATTGTTGCACGCTTTAGAGATACCTATATGTTTGGACAATATTACATAGGTAAGATTGTACAACCTAAATCATCACAGAACTCGCTTGACTGCACTACTTCACTAAAGTAAGCGGACTATCAACAATTATTTCATCTTCAAAACTAATTGTGTAGCTCAAACCCACTGTAAAGATACCAATGTTAAGATTCAGAAACCTGTTTTACTCGAAAAACTCATTAATACTCCCGAGTATCTAAGAGTGAATCAAATGATATATTTTTAAACTATCCTTTTTTGTTTGAATTCACTTTAAGTAATAGCTTCCGCTTGATGTAGTTCATGTTTTTATGTGACTGACTGTATATAAAGGAAGGATGCAGTAAATGATTATTTCTACCGACCAATATTGCGTTTTTTTTTTTTGTTGTACTAACCACTTTTCACTGGATCAAAGGGAATGCGAAGAAATGTATTCCTTTACCTATTGGAAGACGATTTTTAAAATGGGTACCTTCCCCATTGCCGTGCTACTAATTAATGTTCTCACCAAAAAATCGTCAATTTTGAAATAGCAGAAATTTCTTCTTTCAATAAGGGCGCGTTCCACCATAGGGAGTTAATCCCGACTCGGGAGTTATATCTCAAAAATGGCGGTGGCATAACTGGGTTAACTCCGGAGTAGTTGGTTGGTTGGCCAAAATTTCACTGTTTTGAATCCGCTTGTTGACTTTTTTGCTGCAGTGCTTTTGAATCCTCATCTTCAGGAAAACTACCTTAGAATTTCAGCTTTCCAACGTTATAATAAATTTTAATTTCACTTCGCTATTTAAAGGAGAAAAGTATGTTAGTATGTTGAAAAACATGGTATTTCCTATGAAATCGAAGGTTTTTGTGAAAAATGACCCTCTGAAAAAAATTCGAATGTGAGGCCAATTACTACATATTTTTTCATGCTGAATCGAATAGTAACGCTTACAGATCTCCCCAGCGCTGTTATAATAGAGCAGTGGCATATATAAATAATATTGGGGAGAGAGAGACCCATATCATGTTAGGTAATTAAGGTAAGAAAGTACCTAGTTTTACTCAATGTTTCACGCTAGTTTTTGAGGCCGATTATTTGAATATTGTTTTTAAAAGGGTGTAAACAAAGTGGTTGACAGCTCAAAACTTCTCCCAAGTTGCGTGAGCAGTATAGCTTCTTCACACATTGTAATATTTACGTATAGAATTACCTATCTGAAGAACAAACAGCCTGGATGGTATCAGGGCTGGTCGTTTACTTGCTGGTAGCCTAGCGGGTAGATTTAGGTACACACAGTGGCGCCTAGTTGGCTGCTTGTCGGCGCATTATCTATACGGAATAACAACTTAAAAGAACAAGTAAGCGTGCGTATCAATGGTGCGCATGCGCGAGTTAGATCAAGCTCGCTTACTGCTATGTAAACAATCGACTTGACAATTATGCACGCTTAAAGCATAGCTCACTGCTGCCAGCAAGGCACCACTGAGTGCGTGTCGGTAAGGATCAATGCTTTAATCCATAACGGGACACATGAGTATGAGACAGTCACAGGGAAATTTCACAGTGCGCCGTTCGACCCAGCCCCCTCGGAGATCCCTAACCCAGATAAGATCCAATTTCCTAGAACCTAGTGAGTACCTATGGCGTACTCATTGGTGTCACACCGTACCTAGTGAGTCTGACATACTCCTGGTGTCACTCTCAGCTTTTAACAGAACATAATGATTTTGATCACAGATTTAGCATACTGCAAATCATATTGCATTTTGTTTAGCTTTGCTAGTCGATAAAATTATTCTGATAATAATATTTTCCGTCTCTGAGAAATCTAATGATTTTTGCTTCCTCACTACCGAAGGTAAGGAAGCTTTGTGTTCGTGATTGAAATCGAAAAAATTGTTATCCTCCAAAATCAAAACTTCCACATGCTTTTTGCATTTCAGAGCTTGCTGATCAATTTAGGTTCCGTGTCTGTCTGTCAGTCGGCCTGTCTGCGGTAAATCCTTGTTACGCTCAAAACCATTCCAAGTTTCAGTCCTATTCCGATGGAATTTTCAGGGATTGTACGGATGTCGTCGAATCAACAATAGCCTGTCCGCATGCCAAAACGTGTATTTTGTCGATTTCTCGTCATCTGTTGGTTCGATTTCGTTGAAACTCGGTAGGTTATTGGATATATATGTTCTATATAAATGAGCTATAAATTATATCGCGATTGGTTGGGTAATAACCATTGTGCATGCGCGAAACTAAATCGATTAACACAAGCCAAACACCGAATCTAATGGGACGATTTTGATGAAATGTTCAGTGTGCGTGCGGGATAGCATCTAGACGGTCCCCTACAACTTGCATTGCCCTCACATAAATGGTAGTCTGTGCGCATGCGCAATCATTAATTTATTAGATTTATATTTTTTGTTATAGAGTTTTATAAAGATTTATATAGTTTTGAAATATAGTTTTGCAACAATCGGGGCTTACAACGATCTTCCTTCACCCCCTCCCCCTCCCCTCCGTCCACAATATTCATCATTCCTTCCATTTCCTCCCGACAATCTTTTTTCTACATTTAAGTCATCTTTTAATAGCGAATCACAAAAATATTGAAGAATAGGCTATGTGAGTCTGTCATACTCATGGTGTCGCCCGGATGAGCTGAAAACCTGTAGTCGCGTTATGAGTTAATACTACATACATATTGGTAAGCGAGTAAGCGACCAGCTGGGCTCCCATCCAAGCTCCTCAGTGTTTTTGCCCTAAGGCGTGCGAGTTTCAAATTTGCATTATTTCGCACTTTCAAAATCCTGTTGATCCCATTTTCAGTATATAACGTCGCTTAGAAAATAGCTGAGCGCTATCACGTGATTTCATCATTATTTACTGAGGGCTCCTCTAGACGTGAGGGGTCCTGGAGTGGTCATTATCGATTAGATGATAATTTTGTCAATATTCGTATTCACTACACGTTGGTCCTTTTTGGAACCCCTAAGATGTACAGTTTGAAAAGAGTGTTAGGTATATTATTCATGCGGTGACCGTTTCATCATTCCAGCAAGATTAAGATGGGAAGTATAGGAGTGCTATTTACATTTCGAAATAATTTATTCGAAAAAATCATACAGATGCAAAATCCATCATTCAACTGAATGAGCAAAACCATCTGTTCATATACTTTCTTATCCTTGGCTGAAAGGGCTCTCAGCATTCGTCTTCAAGTAGAACAGTCCAGGAAACCTAAAATTAAAAAAAAAAATGTACAAAACTTTTATACATTCAAAAATATTGGTAAGTAATGCATGCATTATATGGACGTCCCTACGGATGGATTTTATATAATTTTGGTGAAAGTTACAATAAGAGAAAAAACAAGAAATATCATGACTTCTCGAAATCACTCTTCCCCCTTCCTCCACCGACAGTGAATTCCCCTCATAAAACTTTCGGCATGAAATTCGAAACTTTGGATTTACCCTCCGGAACTAGACCAAATTTATAGTTGAACAAAAATGAATCACAAAAATCAGTCGAGATTAGTTAAAACACCATGATTTTTCAGTATTACCCCATCCATTCACCCCCTCCCATGATGAAATTTGAATTCCCTGACATACGTTCCAAAACTATATCGAATTAGTAATGGAACAAAATAAGAATCACGAATATCGGTCGAGATTTATAGCTCAGGCAGCGCTTGAAAGAATCGCTAATTATTCTCTCCACCCCCACCGCACCTTCAAATCGGAAATTCCCAAGGTTTCTTGCACAACAAGACTGAAATTGGAATCGATCGAAATAATAATCACGAAAATCGGTTGAGAATTGTAACCTGGGTAGTGTTGACAAAATTTGTCGAAAAAAAAAAACACATTTTTTCGGCTATTCCCCCTCTTCAATCTCAGAATTCAAAATTTCCGGGTTTTTCGCACAACTAGACTGAAATTGGGATTGAACAAAGAAAGAATCTCGGAAATCGGTGGAGAATTGTAGCCTGGGCAGCATCAACAAAATTTGTCTCTCACACACACACCTATGGTTTTTTTCCAGGATTCTGGCTTTGAATGGCCTAAAATAGATTTATTTGCGGTTTTCTTTTTTTTCTCATGCTTTGTTTGTCCTCCACCACCCTGTATTAATTATAATAGACGTCCCTCTTGTTAACAAAGCCTTGCCTATAAGACATAGCTTCAGAGGGACGTCCTAAAAACTCTTAAAAATGATCAATTGTCCTAAGACAATTATGCTTATTACTTTGTTATATGACATAATTATCTTCAATTCGCATACCATTAATTATACAAAATACCCTCTCAAAGATACATATATCTCCAAAATATCTAGCTAAACGTCTGACCGGGATCCAATGTGTATGTATGATTTACGAGGCGAAATCGCAATAGAACCTCTGAACCTCGAATCGGTCCTCTTCTCAGAAGAACCCATTGCATGTACCTAAGAACTTCCCAACTATTACATGGTGAACAGTATCGTTTATGAGCTTACTTGGGATTTGCGTATTCACCCATTACAGTTTCATTTGTGGGCCAACAGAATTCCACTTTCTCGGCCAAAGGTACTGCTGCGCACACCTGGACTTTGAATGAGCTTTGAGGTTCGATGGATTCAACAAACAACTGGACAGCTCTCGAATGACTGCAGCTGCTTGCAATTCCTATTTGGAATGAACTTGCAACGTTAAAATCATCTTGTATCAAACCTGACTGAAAACATGTATATGCAAAAAAAAATTGCATTTAACCATTGAAACACTGAATTATTTTTATTGATACGTGTTAAGTTTACGAATTTGTAACTCGGGATTAATGGAGTTCATCAAAGATCATTTACTGCCTAAAATTCAAACTTAAACTTTCAATTTTATTGAAATCAAATTAAAACTAAAAGATTCATGCTTATTACGAGAACATGCCAGCAGTCGCTAATGACACGATCACAATGAAACTTATATGGGATGATCTTATAGTCATTTCCGAACTACATTCTCGAATTCGAGCGAGAACAGAAGAATAGACCATGAAAATGACGCTTGATGGATTTCACGTTCTTCGCGCATACGCAGTAAATCGAGCAATTTCTGAGTGACATAATTGGTAGGGACTATCCCGCTTGGCTAGCCCCCTTACCTGAGTTGATTAATCACATCAAATTATTACGACAAGGTTTATTAATTCGGTATTAGACAAACTTTCGACACAGATCACTGGTATAAGTACGTAAAGTTGAAATAGTTGTTTGGGTAAGTGTCCCAAACGCCGCCTTGGGTCCTAAAACCGCCTACCCGCGTTTTGAAGAGCATGTATGCGCTACCTGCATGTGGAAAGCTGTAAAGTCAAGTTAGTACATCCTCGTTACAGTGCACTTGCACCAGGTGTCGTATTATTGATCCAGACAGTATGATTCACGTAAATTGAATCAGCTGTTTTTCTCTCGAATTTCTACTCAGAGGAATTGCGCTTGAAACACCTGGGGCCTATTTCATAAAACAATAAGTTCCAAGTGTACAAGTTAACAAGTAGGTACAGGTACTTGTAAAGCACGGTAAACTAGAACAAGTGATTCACCAAAACAAAGAGTACAAGTGTAGTAAAGTTGCACTTGTAGAAGCTAAGTTTACTAGTGTAGCAGAAAAGAAAATGGCGTGCTGGAGCTAACGAAATGAACAACGTCAAGCGAGATGCCGAAATTGAAGTTTTGTCAGCGTATCATAATATAAAAATGATTCTAAGTACACGATAGGATGTTTATCGTACATGACTAAGTGTAATGATCGAAAGACAGACAAATTGTAAACCAAAAAGTGGAAAAAGTGTGTCTTTGATTTCAACTTATTCTGATGGCTGGCATAATCGAATTTTTCCTCTTCATCCAAAGGAAATGATTAATCAATTCATCAAGTCTTAATGCTGCTGGGTTAGGAATGTCATGTGTAACTTCGAAATTATCTTCACTTTGTCCTTCAATGATAGGGAGATCCTCAATACCCGATCAGGAAAAATTGCACAGGGTCACGCAGCGTTTGAATCATTCAAGGGCCATGGAAGACATCCTAAATCTCTCGTTAAACTCGAAAATACCCACGAAAAAACCGTTTATTCACGACCGAAAAAATCGTTGGCGTCTTCTACGCTGAATGCTTCTTTCTTGTCTGTATTCTTCAGCAGAAGATGATTCCCACAGATTAAACACCGAAAAATGGTCAACTCACAATGCTGAAAAATAACAAGTTTACAGGTGAATGGAGGTAGGTTAAAAATTGGCTATTTTTTACAACTGAAAAACAGTAACTTGTACAAATTGATGGGGAAACACTTGTAAATTGTCCAAATTCGCCTGTACACTTGTTAATTTTCACTGTGCATTACAAGTCTACACTTGTACCTTTCTGAAACGCTTAGACACTCATTTTTTACAAGTTGTACATAAAATCGGCTTGTAACTTGTCACTTGTTGCTTTATGAAATAGGCCCCAAGCGGTTTTAGGAACAGCTGGTAGGCGGCATTGGGAACACATTCTGGGAAAATGAAGTTTCCGACTATCTTACTTTTCATTTTATAATTCCTTCTAGGTCTCCTATAATTGAATAAGGGTTCCAGGAATCAAAGGTGAGTAGTGGCTCGTAATAATAACAATTTTTCCGAAGGGATTAACCATAAAACTTTGCTGTTATTCGAGAAAACAGCTAGGGTAGGCGGAATGTGGGACACTTTCCCTACTATTCACACCATATTTATGTTTTAGCTGACAAAGTTTAGAACATTGACATGGTCATTTTAAATTAAAAAACTGAATAGGATCAACCAGAATCTACTGGACTACGCCTACTTCTGCGTTAGAAAGTAATTTTGATATTCACAGTCGTGTTGACGACATTTCAGTGTTTCCACACTTAAGGCCTTGTGAAGCGCGAACGGTTTGTGGTATAGTTTTATGGGTTACCTAATATATCACCCGTGTAGCAACCTGGCTGACTGGGTCCAACGCCGTTTGGAAAGTAATTCGCTTGACAGACAGGAAACCCCATGTCAAGGTTGTTGTAGTTAGTGAAAATGCAGTCTGTGAATTCAGCATCACCACAGGCAAGACGGTATGGGGGTGCATTATCTTCGTATCCTGGATAACTTGGAGCCAATGCTATAATATAATTTTGAAGGATTTTAGTGTGTGCCGGGCACATGTTGAATACAAGAACTGTTCAGAACCAAAAAACAAAAAGTACAATTACACAACACAAATTAATGTTTCTGAGACGTGTAATAAGTTATTATACATTACCGCTACTAAGTAATGTATCTGAGGTAGAGGAGTGCCTAACGGAAGAATACAACTATATCTATCAAAAATATTGAACATGGAACAAGTTTTATCGGGACCTAAAAGCGAAAAATGTCTCAAAACTCCGCCCTTCGGGCCTCACAAGAGTCGTGTCATATTTGTGTAACGCTATTTCCTGTCGTTTTCGGAGCGAGGACCCATGGCTAGAGCATGTGCCCTCTAGATTGAATCGTGGCAGTGATTTAAAGGCAAGCATGAAAGCCCAGGACATGAAAGGATAGAGTAGAGCCAGTGAAGTGTTACACATTCGAGGAGACAAAAGTTGTAAATGAGTAGTTGGTATAATCTTTGGTAGACAAGATACAGTAATGTGCTCAACGATTGCCATTAGTTTCAGTTCTTGAATATATTGTTATGATTGAATAACTTGTGTTAGATGAAAGAACGTGTGAATGTGGTGAAAGAAAAAATTGTTTTTCAACTCCTTGCACAAACGCTAACATTCTCCAACTTCGGTAGTGAGGAAGCAAAAACGCTACAAGTAGATCCCATGCAAATAGAATACAAATTGAAAACTATTATGAACGCTTCCATCGGAATTTTTTCACAATGAAATCTATGATATTTTTCGACATTGCGACTTACCTGTGATTCTTCCTATTGTTATATCAGTCGATTTTGTGAATTTCCCAGCATAGCCCGCTATATGAGCCCCGAGGCTATGTCCAACGATATGTACATCGCTCTTGTTTACTCCCAAACATACCAAAAATCTGATGAATCGCCCAAGATATCTGCCGATTTTGTACGAATACTTAACGACTTGGTAGTACTTCAGAATAAAATCGCTGTTGATATTCCTATAATCAAGTGCTATCACGTTATAGTCGAATAGCTGCAAGTATTCTGGAACAGAACGTGACGGGAGTTATTAATGAGATTTTACAGAAAACACCTCACTTATTTATTATTAATTTCCATTTATCTAATTTTAATATTTCTAAAGGAATTATTTTGACGAAGGCTGTTTTAAGATACAATGCGACCGATGATTGGCGACCGGATTTAGATGGAAATATTTTTTGTAAAAACTGAGTCTGCATCATATAAGTCGTGGTGATGGCGGAGGGGTTGCTCTCTGCTCTCTGAATTGCACTTGTTTGAGCTGAAAATTGGTAAAACGGGGTTTTCAATAGCATTTAGCCCCAATTCAAAGGTAAAATTACGAAATCTCGAGTTTTTTTTAAGTCGGTACACCCCTTTACTCATGCTAACAGCTTACAGGTAGTGCCTATACACATATTTATCTTTCTGTTGGCTAATTAATTACATCATTTCCGAAACGAAAAAAAAGTACTCAGTCATGCAGCATGAATAATAGAGCGAATTTTCAAAGAAACGTTGTGGATAACATTAAATTAGGCACTTAAATTCTGATCATTGAGACCAACCATATCTTGAATAGAATTGAGGGGACACAGTGGCGTTCTAAAGACATTTATCATGGAGTGGCAACAACAACAGTAAAAGATTATATATGTAACTATCGTATAAATATGTATAGTGGGTACTACTAGTCACAAAGAGGGCATTGTAGCACCTGTAAAGGGTGTCCCACTTAAAGGTTACAAGGTTAGTCGATTACAAAGGTTAATTATTGAAAAATGAAAAAGCGAAAACAATCACTTTAGAATTAATTTGAATTTGAGTCTTATGTACCTACCTACTGAGAGAAAACGAACGTAATCATGTAGGGAAATGAATAGGGAAGAGCAGGCGTATTGTATTATTTTTACAGCATAACCTTACAATCTATGAATTAAGGTAATTAACCCTTATCTTGGTGGACACAAAAAGAACATTCTTACCAAACTAAATTTGTCATTCTTTATGAAAATGCTCATGAACTGGGGAGCACTAGGCTTATCATTGACTTACCGCTTCCAATCCAATCGTCTTTGTATATATGTGGATGTATCTCTCCAAGGGGTTAATTAACTCGTAACTTTAGCACTCACTTTTACAATAATTACGATTTCTGTTATGTTACTCAATGTACCTATGCCAATTACCACGAAATAAAATACAGGGTACAGGGCATTAAACTTCGACGAGAGGCATCACCAAAGGTAAACAAACCGAATTCGGTTGGTTCACATATCGATTGTTTCATTCGTTTCTATTCGACTATGGATATTTCAATCACCAGTGGCATTTAGTCTATTCTATTAATTTAATTCTACTAAGATTCTATTAATTTTATTTTACCATTATTTCTACTGGGACTCATACAAAAAATCAGGGACAATTGAAGACTTTTATGAGTTAGAAAACATTTATGGTAACAAGGACACAATCGATGCTACTGCAATCAATCGATCAATCGAATGTGAATCGGAGGTCAGTAAAGGTGGAGAAAAAAGTGGAAGTGCGAGAGGGGGAAAATGGCTTCCACCGTTAAATGAGGAAGGGCAAGCCCAAAAAGAAGGGGGGAAACAACATAGTTTCTCTTTAGAGTATCCAGCTTTTTTTTTTTTTTTTTATTTCGCTTCTTTCGGATGGGCAATAAATTATCCACGGCATTTGGCCCTCCCTCGAACTAGCCTTGAAGGAGCGTTCCAAGTTGCTAGGTAACGGGACCCGCATAACAGGTGTGTTTTGCGGGTTGCATCCTCAAACTTTATGTAATTGGAATGAAAATGTTCATCATTTGCAAGATGAACTTCTACAACCCCTGGGATCATGGGGGGGGGGGGCTCTGCCCACCCTGCCCCTCCTCAAATTACGCCACTCAGCTGTGTGACAATATCGCAAAGCAAATTTAAGAACTCGTAGCCGAACTCGAAATTTGGTCAATTATTATTGGCATTTTGCACCTAATAATCTATTTGTCTCACTTATACATGAATCTTAGAGATCTGGGAATGATTGCAATCGACTCAGCACTGAAAAATACTTCAACTGTGACACCCACATGCCCTTTTGTCAAAAAACCGATTTTTTAGAGCATTTTTTGGGCTATTAAATTGTTAATTTGATCCTGAAATTCTGGAGCGATCGGTCCGGCCAACGAACTTGACCTGTCTTTTATCAAGACGGATTTTTCTGCGTTAAAACGAATTTGTTACACCATTTTTTGTTTATTATTTCCAATAATAAGTCTATGTGATCGTGTAGCATTTATAACCCCCCCTCAAACTTTGTCACTTTACGTTTCAAGGTGCGTAGAATCCAAATTTGAAATGTCCGTCCGCCGTCCGCCGTTCGCCGTTCGCCGTCCGCCGTCCGCCGTCCGCCGTCCGCCGTTCGCCGTCCGGGCCATAAAAGGCCTAAGAATTGACTTAAAAAACCTGTTCTTTCGCACACAGACTCCATTTGGGGTCTAGTTGGTCCTAACGTTTAACCATCCCGATCGCTTTACTCGCATAGATGCTATGGGCCAAAAACGGGCGAAAAAAGTGTATTTTTCGACGCGCGCACGCCTGGCACGCTTGGCAGGGGGTCACGGTGGGTGGAGAGGGGGGGGAGGTGAGGCGGGGGGGGAGGTGAGGCGGGGGGGGGGGAGCGAGAGGAGGCGCCGGCGCCGGCGCCGCGGCACCTTGTGGTGGGTACGGCGCCGGCGTTCCTTCCAGGCATGAATATTTTTTTTTCAAGGTCATATTTGTGTGTTAATACCAAAGCTTTTCCTACGCATATTTAATAACATATCCTCTCGACTTTTCGTACGTACTTAGATAATGATATTATTAAGGCAATAACTATTTGAATAGATAGGAGCTCAAATCGAGAAATATAAACACGCGTATATAATTATAGAAGTATAGGTTGTGGCAACTCGAAGTAGGACACGCCGAGGAGTCTGGACGGGCCTTATGACGTACGCTAGCCAACTAAAACTACGATCATACTCAATTGAAAAAATAATAAACCTTTGTGAAATAAATTAGCGTTTTAAGGGAGTTATCGTCTGGAAATACACCATATATATATATATATATATATATATATATATATATATATATATATATATACACGACGTTAATATTATCTAGGATTGTGTTCATTGATGTGTGAAACGGATTTGTAGGGGGTCCCAACCCTTCAAACCTACTTTTTGAACTCATTAAATTAGTCAAATTTCAAAGCATGCAGCTTTGAGGGAAAAGAAATTGTTAACTACCAAATTCATGGCAAAAAACTCGTACTAAAAAATGAGATTTTGGATATTAATCTTTTTTGGAGTTTTTATCGATTTTTTAGCATATTTCAATGTAATTTAATTACTTTTTTCAGCATAATTTTGTACATACAGTTTTTAATGCTCTATTTTATAGTTAATAAACCATATTTGAGCAATATTCTAATTATATATATATATATATATATATATATATATATATATATATATATATATATATATATATATATATGCAACGATTTTTAGCAGTATTTTGCTATTGTCAGTGATTTTTACAGGACTTTCTTTGAAATTGGACAAATTTAATGCTCTCAAAAAATGCTGGCCAACGAACTCGTCCTTTTGTTGGGAAAGCTTAATTTTTTGGCGCAAGAACGGAATTTTTATCTCTTTCCTAAGGAGAATTTTCGTCTGGAAGGACACACACACACATAATATATTTCTGTACATTTGAAAAAGTGTTAAATCTTGGGATCGTTTCAGAAAGTCTTAAAACGGATTTCAATGGAGAAAATTTTCGAAAATTTTGATTTTAAAATATTTGGAGCCAATGCAATTGCTTCATTGAAAAATACTCAAAAAATTACTAAAATTGGCCTAAAACGGCTAAAAATCGTTACATATAGATTTTTTTTTTAGCAAAAATTTAGTCACAGAAAGTTAATCAACAACGAACTAGAACTCTATCAAATTTATGCAGAAAAATGTACCTACTCAAATTTAATTAATATTTGCTGAAAAATCTATTAAAAAACTGAAAATTTTCTAAAAATTCAATATCAGTTTTGAATCGTAAAATATTATTTAGTACGAGTTTATTTGCCATATTGTCGGTCGTAAACAACTGTTTGCCCTCAGGAGGCTCAAATTTCAAAACAATTTAACATAATATAATACTATAATCTATAAAAATTCGCTCATACGATCATGCTACATTCAACATATTTTTGAACTTTTTTTAACATAGCTTATAATCTCTAATAACCCCCTATAACCTTGTAGTTGTGGGTAGGTGCAGTCTTATCCAAATAATATAGGTACCTAGTTATATTTTATAATCATGCCCACTTAAGCCGCTAAATTTTTAACAAGTTACATAAAATATTGGTAAAAACTTAGTGACGTATGATCTAAGAGATGTGAAATGTAAACTTTTTAACTAGTGGCTAAATTGTATTCAGATCACACAATAGAGAGGAAATTCAACTATAAATTGGATAAAATGTATTACCTATGAAATGCATAATAAATGGATGATATTCCAACGAGCGCTACATTAGATGGAGGAAAATAGAGAATTAAATTTTAGAACAAACTCCTTGTCTCCTTTCGTATATCGATCATTATTTTTGGAAATAGGTTTTTGGAAACTTGTGTCTATTTATGAGTATTGTTGAATGCCTGAAGTTAAAAATATACCCACGTTTTCTGGCCAGCTGCAGTGTTCATCGTAGGAACTACGGAATGACGTAATGTCACACCGCGTCTATTGGGATTTTATATTTACGTTCATTTGAAAATATTAAAATCTATTTAAGGGCTGGGCGAATTTTTGGACCCTACGTTTTCGAACCAAAAACAATTACTTACACCTCGACGATTTTTTATAGTTCATTAATAGCTTTGCGGGTATTTTAGCTGCTTTTATTTTCGGTGCGACTTATAGGCAGCGTTAGATTTTAGTATAAAATAAGATCTTACCAACAACTGGCGAACAATTTTTTATTAGCCGTTTTTTATTAAGACCACATGATATATGGGAGAACACAACATAACCTTTTTGCTGAGTTCTACAACAAGACTGATATTTGCAAATTGCTGATAACACCAGATGAGAATTTCGATCAGTATGAAAACACTGCAGCACGTCGAAGCAGTAATCATTTTTATGGTTATTCGGTGGGAATCCAAAGAAATCTTCACCACTCCTCTTTCTATTGATTTTAAGAGTTCTGTAGTTCTCCGATTCCGTTTACTGAATTGGGTGATGGTAGTTATATCCTTACGTCTCTAGATTTTGGATAAGAGGCATGCCATGGCACTAAATTTTACATCCCAAAAATTGTATGATTCCTCGACGGAATTTTATAGAATTTCAGATTTTTCTGTTCAAATAGATTTTTCTGTTCAATCTTAATGTGTATTTTGTAAGGATCTCCAAAATGACAAAATTCCGCAATGCACACGTCCGCACACGTGCGTAATTGACATAAACATTATTATTTTATTATGGGAACCCCCATATTTTATTACAGGTACGAATTCTACGTGAAACTTCACGAAGGAATGATCCATCACTGGATTTTTTTTAAGTGCGCGAAGGGGCGCATTTCCGCTCCGTGCGCAATTTTGCTCTGAAATTGCAATAAATGTTAAATACTGAGTTCTAAAGATATTCAAATGCCACATGCAATACATGATTTTGGAGTATTTTTTCGACCTCATATATTGAGATCACTCTATCATCAAGTATCATCATTGATTTATACAATATGTTTTGGTAGGCAACGTTTGTTTCCTACTTAATAAAAACTCACTTGTGTCGAAAAGTTCAATTGTGGTGTTTCATCAAATATTTAATATTCCTTATTTAATACCCTGAAGTACGTCAAACTTTAATTGGTTATGGGTTTGGAACGCTGAAATTGCGTTATTTTATAGATTGTGAGTACCAAGTCAAAAGTGTTTCTTCCTAAACTAATCCTTTTCATATTGGGCAAAATTCGTTCCGATGGATTTGTTCATGTGTAGATTTGGACTTCTTGAAGGAAAAACAAACTGGGCCACATGGAAATATAAAGCTCTCGCCGTACTAAAAGGTATAAAATACGGATTAGACATAGTCAATGGTAAGCTAAAAGCTCCGACCGACCCTGGAGTAGGTTCTGTTGAACAACTTGCTGAGTATAATACAAGTCTAGAGATGTATACGAAAGCCGACAGTGATGTCCTCATAGTGCTCACCACAAACATGACAGAGGAAACTCTCAAGAAAGTTATGAGGTACACTACGGCATACGAAGTCTGGTTGGAACTCTTAAGACTGTACGATGGGGTATCGGAAGACAAAGCCTACGACTTATGTCTCACATTCTTCAACTATGAAAGATGTCCAACTGATGACATAGCTGAACACATGTCTAAGCTGAAAAATATATGGACTGAATTGAAAATGGAGATCACAAAAGACACAGCAAATCGTGAAATGCCAGACCTTTTTCTAATCTGCAAAATTCTAGGAACTCTACCAGAAAACTATTTCTCTTTCAAAAGTAGTTGGATGTTGATGTCTCGTCAAGATCGTACGATAGAAAACCTGACAACACAGCTTTGTGCATACGATCGTGCATTGGTTCAAAAAGCTTGTGGTGAAGTCAAACAGGAAGCTCTAGCGACCAAAGACAATCAAGTACCTAACGATCAGAAGAAAAAGTACGAACCATTTTGCAAATATTGCAAGAAAAAGGGTCATAGAGTTCACCAATGCTCTAAATGGAAGGCAGATGGTAAACCTCCTAAGCCAAAGCCCTCGCAAACAAGAAATGACGAGGAAAAGTGTTCGAATTTTACACTAATGGCAAATTCATTGATACTGAATGATGACGATTCATGGTGGGTCAACAATGGTGCTACAAATCACATTACATACCGGAAGGACTTGTTCAAAACTTTTCAACCATTCACTTCTAATCAGACTGTAACCACAGCCAGTGGAGACTCCGTCAAAGCTCTTGGTAAAGGTGACATTACGCTCGAAGCCAGGGTGAACGGAAAGTGGGAAAAGTTTACACTCGGTGATGTATGGTGTGTTCCAGGTATCAAAAAGAACCTATTTTCAGTCCTTGCTGCCCATGACAAAAATCCAAACAGTACGTTTGAATCAATCACTGAGGAATGTCATTTTAAAATTGAACATCTCAGGGTTTCGGGATACAGGGATAGAAAAGGGGGACTCTTCAAACTGGCCATACGAAATATCAAGCCTCTACAGGTAGCACGCGTGAATCTGATCACCAGGGAGCATCAACTGCAACTGTATCATGAACGTTTGGCTCATCAAAACAAACGACACGTCAAAGCCACCATAGAACGTGAACTAGGCATAAAAGTTGACCTCGATAGTGAACTATGTGAAGGTTGTGTCTATGGAAAAGCACATAGGTTGAAGTTTGGTACGAGAGAACGATCCAAAGTACCAGGCGAAATAATTCATGCCGATGTATACGGACCATTTGAAAAATCTGTGTCAGGATTCAAATACTTTGTCATGTTCAAGGATGATTTTACCAAGTATCGGTACATTTACTTTCTTAGACAAAAATCAGAGGTTTATAGAAAACTTGAAGACATGCTTGCAGAAGCAAGAGTATCGGGACACACTGTAAAAACTCTTCAGTGCGATAATGGAGGGGAGTTTGACTGCGGAAAAGTTCGAGAAATTCTGCAGCACAGTGGAATACAACTCCGTCTGACCATGCCCTGGTGCCCTGAACAAAACGGATGCATCGAAAGGGAAAATCGTACAGTGGTGGAAGCAGCTCGTTCACTCATGCACGCTCATGGATGAAACACCACAATTGAACTTTTCGACACAAGTGAGTTTTTATTAAGTAGGAAACAAACGTTGCCTACCAAAACATATTGTATAAATCAATGATGATACTTGATGATAGAGTGATCTCAATACTCCCCCTCATCAAGATATCAACTAAGTCCCATTGATCTACACAGAATCATCAACCGTGGGCCTTAGTTGATATCTTGATGAGGGGGAGTATTGAGATCACTCTATCATCAAGTATCATCATTGATTTATACAATATGTTTTGGTAGGCAACGTTTGTTTCCTACTTAATAAAAACTCACTTGTGTCGAAAAGTTCAATTGTGGTGTTTCATCAAATATTTAATATTTAATATTCCTTATTTAATACCCTGAAGTACGTCAAACTTTAACTTCATAACGATGTTCATTTATTAATATTTGCAACGCCAACTTGGGAAAACACCGAAAAATTGACCAGAATTGCACTTTTCTTACTCATTCCACAAAGCACAAAGCGTACTAAAATGTAAGTTTTTATCTTTATGTGTAGCCAAGAGGCTTTTATTTTCGGATTGACTTAGGCAGCGTAATATTTTAGCATCAAGTGAGATCTTTCCAACAACTGGCAAACAATTTTTGTTCGAAAAAACATAAGCTTCAGCTCCGTAGCGACAATTTGATTGGACGCGAGAATCATTAGAAAATTTTGTTCAAAAAAATGTTGCTCCAAAAAAGAACATATATCGCGCGGTAATGTGCTAAAGCAACGAAATGAAAATTTCGAATAAATAACCATTAATATTTTATATTTGATGTATCTGCATAATAATAATAATAATAATAATGGTAATAATGAATAACTAAAAATAAATAGTTACATATATATATGCACTCACTGTTTTTTAAGCTTTGCACAGTAGTTCCTTCGTAATCAGTTTCAAATCCATGTATGAGTATCACAGTTTTCTTCTTGGGGTCGAAATTTGAACATCTGAGTGCGAATGGATTGTCAATGTCCAACCGTTGTGGAACATATAAATTTCCCCTGATGTCACATGAGAAAAGATGTAGAGTTTCACATTAGTTTTACAAGAGACCATCATGAAACGATAGAAAATCAAAATGATATGCAATCGCATCATTAATTAAACGCAAACAATTGTCGGTGAAGTCTAAAGTTATTTATAAACAGTAACTACGTACTATTCTCCTATACTAACCTTGAATATAGGTAGAAGAACACATTATCTTCAATAAGTTTGTTAGGTACAAACAATTGAAAGAACCAAAAAGCGCTCGAATAAATTCCTGCAATCATTATTTATTAGTTAGAAAAACCTCAATAATATTAAAATGCGTCTCATCAGCTGATATCTCATCTTACGACTAAGGCGGTTGGACTGTTCGACGGTTGGAAAGGGTCATGATAAATTATACACCTTTTGAGATATAGATTTTAATATCCATAAATTACACATAGTTTTTTAGTTGATTTTCTTCATCTGTTCCTCTCTTGATTCGGTTAACATTTCAATTTTTTAGCAATGGCAGTGGTGCTCCATCTTCGAGGCCTCAGCATCGAACGTTCTTCCTGGGACCTCGGAGACGTAAAGGTATTGCACGTATTACTGCAAATTGTGATTTTGTTCTTACCCAACCTGCTATGATTGATGACGACTTCTCCCATTTTTCTGTTATCATGTAGATGAGTCTCTTCTCAAATGCTTGGAACTCTCATATGAGCTGATAAGAGGCTCGTGCTGCAGTTTTCAAAGATAAATCCGTCAAAATTGAATTGTTATCGCTGCTACTTCACATTCTTACTCTCAAATATATTTAGATGGGTAGGAAAGGTCGAAATTTATCATAAGAGCAAAGTGATTTTGAAAACATCAGCCAGTCCGAAGTGTCCCAACTACGTGAAACAGGGCCGTATACCATGGATTTGTTTATCTCGTTTTTATCAAATTTTAACATCATAGAGAGGAAGAGTTTTTTAAATGGTCTCGATTTCGCCTTTCATTTTTTATTTTCTCTTTCTTAAGAACTAGCCTAGTATTTCGCTCGCTTCGCTCGCTCGGTGTGGCTGTATAGATCCAATGGTCTTTACGGGTGAGTGGGGCATGTAGAATTATTGGTAATGGTGGATCACTAAGGGTGGTTTGAAATGTGAAGGGGATGTTGATCGCTTCGCTCGCTCTCTGTGGGATGTATAGATGCGATGGGATATATAGTCCATCCCGAGTTCTTAGGTACAACCCTGTTGAAATCCGATGTTTGTAGGGGATGTTGCTCGCTTCGCTAACTAGGGGTAGGTTTTCTCGCTCGCTCGGCGTGAGATGTATAGATACGATGGGATAGTCCCCATACCATTGATACCTACAGCCCATGGTTCGGGTGGGGGTGGAAAATTTGAAAATAGCTTAAAATTCCTTTCTATTGACAATCCCAAGGAAAAAAAAGGTAAAATAAAGATTACCTACGGTTCGGGGGAAATTTGAATATAGCTTGCAATCCCTTTCAATTATAATCCCAAGGGAACGGCAAAAAAGCAAAAATATCAGATCTTATAGGACTATGTGGAACCACGAAAAGTTTAGTTTTAAGAACATTTCAATTCTTCTACTAATTCTATACGTCCATGTTGCAATATGTGAGGAAGTTATAATGCCCACCCAACCTGGCAGACGTTTTTTTCTGTTGGAAATTACTTTCAAACAAATTAAATCTCATAAAACTATGTGGAACCACGGAAAGTTCATTAGGTTTAATGAAGATAGCCCACTTATCTGCGTAGAAGGGCTCTACCCAATAAAGAGTTTTTATGATAAAATGTTGATACTCAATAAATATTGTTGTTTGCAGGATAGAGGCTAGGCTAGCAGGATAAGTGCTTGTAATTTAATTCTATTTTGCTGAGATAAAATAAAATCTCGTTTAAATAAAATCGTTTTTTACTTAAGCAAGTAAACGATTTTTTTGCTTGAGGCAACTGTTTAGCGGATAGGCTTGTTTGGATCAAGTTGCAGACCGTCATACATCTCTATGACGAACACTGGGTTGGCAACAACCGATTACAAAGAAACTTCAACTATTTTAGGGTATTTATGGACTTATGGTTACGGTAATAATCACGAGTGCTTTAAAAACTCCCATTAGGTTAAATAACGAGAGACCTTCCGCAATCAAGAGGTTCGAAGGCAAAGTTCAGACCTACATAAGTTTCGACAGAATGGGAAGAGCGGTAGCTCGAACCAACGTTTTTGTCTACATTTTCGTTCACTACAATCGGAAAACTCAATTTCATGTATAGAAACGCGCATGGGACCAAATTTAAAATCCAACGAACATTTCAAGACCAACCCGAGCAAAAACCGTAGACATTGACTGGGTCTAAGGCGGAAAAAAGATAGTGGGGAACAAATTTTTTTTTTTTTTTTTTTTTTTTTTCAACATTTTCCGCATATTCTTGCTGATTTTGGCCCAGGAACGTAACTTCCTCGCTGACATACGAAGTGCTCTCTATCAAATTTTAATGTGGCAGTGGATAGAAGCTCCAGCGCTAGGCGAAAAAACAGCGCATTAAATGGGGGCTCCCACCCCCCTCCCGCCTACTCCGGGCTTCGGGTGGGAGTAGACAATTTTAAAACCGCTTATGCCCCCTTTCGGAGGAAACCAAGAAAATCCCCCCACTCGTAGACTCCCCCCACACAGCACAAACAAACAAACGGAGTTTAATTCTTATAAAATAGTATAGATGTTGGTTACTTTCAGAATGTTTAGACCTTGATTTTTTAGGTCTTCAATTATTTCGTTTTTATCACATGTTGCGTGAAGGCCTCTGGCCATGACCTAGATTGGTCTTTCCACCTTGTCTTGATAAGTATTACCACTGTTTTTTCTCAGTACGTAGTTTGTCTGTAACCACTTTCCAGTTGTCCCGTGATTCTACATTTACATTCCAAACATTATTCTTCAGAGCAGTGACTTTACATTGATCTTTCGTAATTCCTTCAATTATATTATATATTAAGGGCCGAATAGCTTTTAATCCCACAACATTTATGGGTGGAGGAGGGGGTCCTTTTTAGGCTTATACTCATCTTTCTTGATTGCATTTTTTCCAACCTTGGTACCTGTTGGAGGGCCACGCAATTTCAGGTGATGTCCCAGCTTTACGTTTCTTGCGGGCTCTTTTTAAAATCCAATCGGTTTTTCTTCCTAGTTCTTCTTCATCCGCTCTATAGAACTTGGGGACGTAGGGTTGAGTCGATTTCGATGCCCTCTGACTGTCCTCCAGTCTACCTATAGGTAACGGAAGCATTGTTTTCACTTTCGGGAGAAAAAAAAGTTTGGTCTCCAAAATCAAAATTTCCACTTGCATTTTACGTTTTAGACCACTCTGAACAACGTGTGTGTGTGTGTGTGTGTGTCCGCAAATCCTAGTAACAAGCTTATTTTCCACAGTTTTCATCCGATTTGGATGAAACTTACAGGGAATGTGCGGGCTAGGGTGCAGACGGCCCCCTATCTATTTCATTATTCCAGACTCAATACTTCACTCTGCGCATACGCAAACGTCAATTCTGCCAAGCATCATTTTCTCACGCTCCAGTTGTTTGTTCTCGCTCTAATTCGGATGATAGTTGGGGGCCATCCCATATCAATTTCAACATAATTGTATCATTAATAGCTACTGCGCATGCGCAAATGTGAAATCCTCGTAACAAGCTTATTTTCCTTTTTATCCAATTATGATGAAATTTTCAGGGAATGTGCGAACTAGAGTGTAAACAGTCCCCTATCAGTTTCATTGTTGCCAAATCATACACCACTCTGCCATACGCAAACGTAAACTCCATTATGCTCCATTTTTTTACTCCCCAGTCGTCCTATTTCGTTAAAATTTGGATGATGGTTGGGAGAAGACAATTTGATTACCCCATAACAATTTCAACATGATTGTATCATTAATAGTACTGCGCATGCGCCAATGAAAAGATCTTAGTAACGACCTTAATTTCCACAGTTTTCATCCGATTTTGATGAAATCTTCAGTGAATGCGCGGGTTAGGTTGTAGATGGTCCCTACCTATTTCATTGGTTCATTATACGCATGCACAAAGGTGAATTTCATTATCATTTTTTCGTTTCTTAATTGACAAATTTTACTAAGACGATCCACACTACTTCTTGATTCACTCTTTTCCGCAATGGAATTTCTCAAGATCATTTAAAACGTTTCAATGATCTATACATTCATGATACGTAAACGAGGAAGTTATGTGCCACACCCAACATGGCAGACGGCCTTTTTTTATTTAATGCTAAAGCATGATCATTGGCTTGACTTAGGTAGTCGCATAAAGAAGCTACAATGCTGCACTTACGTTTAGATCCGTGTTGCAATAATTCTAGTTTTGTTTGGGAAATAACTCCCCCGGTCGTCGGCTCGCCGTCGTCCGGGTCAGACATTTTGCTCCATGAACTTCCCGAACAGGGAACGATAAGGCACCTGTTTGGATCTGACGATTAGGCAATTGTTTGAATCACCCCCTCCGTTCACCCTCTATTCACCCCCTCCGTTCACCCTCTCCCAAGATGAAATTTAAAACTCCTGACAAACGTTCCAAAACTGTATCGAATTCGTAATGGGACAAATAAGAGCCACAAAAATCGGACGAGATTTATATGTAGCTTGAGCAGTGCTTGAAAGAATCGGAAATCCCCCCCCTACCACCACGACAGCAAATCCGAAATTCCCAAGGTTTGTTACACAACTCAACTAAAATGGAAATTGAACCAAATAAGAATCACAAAAATCTGTTGAGAATTGTAACCTGGTTAGGGTCAACAAAATTTGTTGAAAAAAAAAAAAAAAAAACCATGCTTTTCGGCTTTACCCCCTCCATTCCCCCTCTTCCATCACGGAATTCAAAATTTCCGGAAATTGTTGCACAACTAGACTCAAATTGCGATCGAACAAAGAAATAATCTAAAAAATATGTGGAGAATTGTGGTCTGGGCAGCGTCGACAAAATATGTCACCTAAGGTTTTTTTCACGGATTCGGTCTTACGATGGTCTGAAACGAATTCGTATGCGGTTATTTTCTTTCTCATGCTTGGGTTGTTCCCCACCTCCAGATCAATTCCAATAGGCGTCCCTCTTATTAACGAAGCCTTGCCTATAAAACATAGCTTCAGAGGGACGTCCTAAAAATTCAAGCCATGCAGCATGATCATATGCAAATGATCGTCAATTATATTTGTTTCAAGTTGTTATAAAATTTGAGCACATAGGGTGCAAAGAAGTTATTATTATTTTACGGCGAAAAACGTACCTATTCTAAATAATAATCTGCTATTCAAAAAGGAATTTGAATTGTCATTTTTTGCAGTTTTATTATTGAAATGTTATAATTAAAGACATTGTTCAGCATAATGTTGTGTATAATATTTCGAATGTTCTAGTTAATAGATTATCAACTATATTTGAGTAATATTCTGCGACAAAATATAAATTTAACGATTTTTGGAATTTTTTGCAATTTTGGTGATTTTTTAGAACATCTTTTTGGAATTTTACCTATTCCTTATAGAATGCTAGATTTTTTGGCGCAAAACGGATTTTTTATCTCAATCCTTATGAGAGTTATGGTCTGGAATGACACATATTTACGGGGTATCCCACGAAAAGGTGACATCCCCCTTCATTTCCCCTGAATTCGGCGTAATCAATTGGGAACAACGCCATTCTTCATGATTTTTACGTAGATCTCAGGAAAATTATTTCGCGCGCTACTTGCGGCAGAAGTCGCCCAAAAGACATAAGCGTCGTTGTTTAATATGGGAACCCCTTTTTTATTGCAAATTTGGATTCAAGGTAAATTTTCATGAATTTACGACCTCTCACTCGATTTTTTACTGCGCATAACCCGTTCCGCGAGCGCGCAAAGAAGCCTAACTGCCAAAATTGCGCAAAACATGGATTCTGGTAAGCCCTTAGTGTGGTACATGAATTTTCATTGAATTTCAACGCTGACTCATGTGGTGCTATCCGTTTCTTGATTTGATTTTAGCGGTTTAATGGACGAAATTTGGTTATTTTGCATGAAAAAAATCATAACCGCTAAATAACCACATTTCGGCCATTATTCCGCTAAAATCAAATCAAATCAAGAAACGGATAGCGCCATATGAATCAGCGTTGAAATTCAATGAAAATTCATGAACCACATTTCAGGTTTACCAGAATGCATGTTTCACGCAATTTTGGTAGTTAGGCAAATTTGTGCACTCACGGAACGGGTTGCGCGCCGTCAAAAAACGAGTAAGGGGTCGTAAATTCATGACATTTAGCGTAGAATCTGCAATAAAAAAAGGGGTTCCCATTTGAAAAAACAAAGCAAGTCATTTGCGCCACTTCTGGCGCAAAAAGGCGCGCGCGAAAGTATTTTTCCTGAGAAGTAAGTAAAGAATTTATGAAGAATGGGGTTGGTCCAAATTACGCTGGATTCAGGGGAAATGAAGGAGGATGTAACCTTTCCATGGGACACCTTGTATATATATATATATATATATATATATATATATATATATATATATATATATATATATATATATATATATATATATATATATATATATATCAAAGTCGTTGAACTCCATGAATCGTTTCAAAATGCCTCAAAACGGATTTTCATTATGAAAATTTTGACAAAAAAATTAATTTTAATATTTTGGAGCCTTTACAATACCTAGCAATTCAATTACTTCATTCATAATCATAATTCATTATTTACATTTTCCAGGAAAATTTGCTAAAATCGGAATACCTGGTTTTTACATCGGTCAAATGCGAATATGCTGTAGTATAAAAGATGAGTAATAGTAAAGACGATTTATACCACCATAATGAAGGCAACCTATAACTTTATGAATCTTTCTTCTCTACAACGGATAACAAAAATCGTGCTTATCGTATTTACAACGTAACATAGGTATGAATAAAATAACTCACTTGACAGTGATGGTGAGGTAATAGTGGCAAAACTGATAATAATTAAGACAATAGTCTTCATATTTTTCCTCTGCTGTACCTACTATCACTCACAAGAATTGAAGAGCTCTAAGAATCCAAGGATGTTCTGTCAAGCTGAGATGAATCACATCGATATTTAACCCAACTTTTTGGGGGTCTGCAGGATTAACGTTTGACGGTTTCAGTAGAATAAAATGAATCTTACGCGACAAGTTCATGTAATGATTCTAGTGAGGTTGCCTGACAGCAATAATTAATTAGTAAGGTGAGCGGCAGCTTGTTATCGATAAGTTTGCAAATGTAGCACAACTTGTTCTGATAAGAGAAAAACAGGAGAAACGTACCAATTATCATAAGAAGCTTTATAAAAAAGGCCTTCTGTCCTTAAACTGGTTTTAAGAAAACTCCAACGTTTCCCCCCAGGAACTGGGGGTTCTTCAAGGAGATTAATATTCAAAAATGTAAAATATGTACTTACTTACTTATAGTTTTCTTTTTTTGTTAAAAAGAAAGTTATGAGTTTTTTTTTTTTTTTTTAATCTTAAAATAAATAAACGAAACGGTACTTAGAAAAGAAAAACAAAGAAACGTTATAATAATCGTAAGGTCACATAAATTTAAGTGTGTATATAAACGATGTGAATCAACATCCGATCAGTAATTCAGGAAGGATGATAATTTCTTTCCATCATCCCAATAAGTTTTCATAGATTCATACTGTAGGTAATCTCACGCTCCTCCAGTTAGCTTATTGTCTAGTTACCTACTCTGCACGTTGGGAAAATATCGATGAAACTTTGGAGAATGTGGTGGTGGAGGGGTTAAGATGGATCATTGAAAAGGTTTTTAAATGTTTTTCCTCTAACAAACAATGGGGAGTTTATAACTAAAAGACAACACTACCTCCTTTTCGTCACATTAATACAATACAGCTCCATAAGTAAACTTGTCTCTTCATCATACATAATTTCCATCATCTATATTTTAAAACAGAATGATAGTACCTATTTATATTTTTACCAATACTAAAAGTTTTTTTTCCATTCTCTCTATATTTTTTAGCTATATACTCAATGTAATTTAACTTTGCGCATGCGCAGAATAAACTGATGAGTTGAGAACAATGAAATAGGTATGGGACTATCTAATACAACCTAACTCGCGCATTCACTGACAGGTTCACAAGGATTTCACGTTGGCGCATGCGCAGTGGCTATTAATGATACAATCATATCGAAATTGACATGGGATGATCAAATCATCGTTTCCTAACTATCATCAAAATTTGAGAGATCGAACGACAAGTTTGCGAGTGCGCAGAGTGAGGTATTAATTTGGCAACAATGAAAGTGATAGGGGACCATGCACTGCCTTACTCACACAATCTCTGACAATTTCAACAAAATCGAATAAAAACTGTGAAAATTAAGCTTGTTACTAGCATTTCACATTTAAAAAACGGAAGTTAGTGAAAAAACTGTGTCTATTTCCACGAAAAATAAAGAGTTACAATGTTAAATCAATTTCGACGGCTAGGCCATCATCAGTAACAATCAATAACTGAAGAATGATTAGAAAGGATACAGCTCAATATAGTCACAGGTAAGGGAGAGTGAATCCCATTGGTCGAGAAAAAAGGAAAAGAGCAGGAGGTACAACATTATGAAGGCGGATTATAGCTAATCAGATGAAGTGAAAGGGGGGAAAGGGGTGAAACGGGGAATAACTAAATATGGTTTCAACAGTGTGAAGGGATAATTCCAAGCCTTATAGAAATGGACTTACAGTGGTGAAATATATTGAGGTATATCCTCATTTAAACATTTACCAGATCTGTCACTTTTGATCATTTCGAATTTTCAGTTATTGTTTGTTTCTGATGATGGCCTAACCGTCGAAATCGATTTAACATTGTAACACTTTATTTTTCGTGGAAATAGACAAAGTTTATTCACTAACTTCCGTTTTGAAATGGGTTTCCACAACTTCGACGCGAGTGATTTATTTCGTATTTCACATTTACACATGCGCAGGAGCTACTAGTGTTACGATCATCTTGAAATTGATATGGAATGCTCAAATTGTTTTTTCCTAACTATCCCTCGAATTTGAGCGAGATCAGTCGACTAGGGCGTAAGAAAATGGTGCTTGGTTGAATTTACGTTTGCGTATGCGCACAGTGAAGTATTGAGTTGGGAACAATGAAACTGATAGGGGACCGTCTACACCCTAACTCGCATGTTCCCTGAAAATTTCTCCAAACTCGGATGAAAACTGTGTAAATTAAGCGGACACACGACAGACACGGAACCGAAGTTGTTCAGAATACGTAAAATGCGAGTGGAAATTTTGATTTTGGAGACCAATTTTTTTTTCTCCTGAAAGTGAAAACAATGCTTCTACTACCCATAGGTAGACTCGGAAGCAATAGAAATTTAAAAAATCCAAAGACCGCGCCACACGCAAACGTCATAGCAAGTCGACCGACTCGTTGACAGGCTCAATATGAAAACGATAACCATTTAAATTATGAAAAGGGGGAAAAAACACCATGCAGATATTTCTTACTTTTATTCTTAAGAGCAAGAATATAATGAAAAGAAGACCCAGCTGATCTGACTTCCTCGCGATCATTTTCAGCGCTCACTAAGAGGCTGAGTACCAAATTTCATCTTTCCAGTAGCGTGATTGAGATGGGAATTACGGGAGTGCTATTTCCATGTTGAAATAATTCATTCGAAAAAAGCACACCAGTGCAAAATCCACTATTCAACTAAATAAGCAAAACCATCACTTCGTGGGCTTAGACTTTTTTATCCTTGGCTGAAAGGGCTCTCAGCATTTGTCTTCAAGTAGAACAGTCCAGCCAACCTAAACATCAAAAATGTACAAAACTTTTATACATTTAAAAACTCTTAAAAATTATGAATTATCCTTTGACAATCATTTTATTTTTATTTTATTTTTTTAATATAAAATAAATTTTCAATTCGCATCCCTTTAATTATACGAAAAATCTCCCCTCTGTGATATACATTTCTCTCAAATATTTATCTAGCCAAACGTCTGACCGAAATCCTATGCATTTGTATCATTTATGGGGCAAAATAGCCATCAAACCTCTCAACCTTTAATCGGTCCTCTTCTCAGAAGAACCCATTGCACGTACCTAAGAACTTCCCAACTATTTAACATGGTAAACAGTGTACATATCGTTTAATAGCTTACTTGGGATTTGCGTATTCACCCATTACAGTTTCATTTGTGGGCCAACAGAATTCCACTTTCGTGGCCGAAGGTACTTCTGCGCACACCTTAACTTTGAATGAGCTTTGAGGTTCGATGGATTCAATAAACAAATCGACAGCTCTCGAATGACTGCAGCTGCCTGTAAACCCAATTTGGAATGTTACTTGCAATGTTAGAATCATATCAAACCAGAGTGAAAACTTGTATGTGCAAAAATTGTAATTTAACCATTGAAACACTGAACTATTTTTATTTGATACATGTTAAGTTAACGCATTTGTGATTTGGGATCGAAGGAGTACGCTAAAGACCATTTACTGACTGAACCATTCTATCCTTCAAAATTTGAACGAAATCAAATTAAAACGATCGTTTCAACTAATGATACGATTGCGATGAAACTCATATAAGACGGTCATATAGTCATTTCAAAACTACATTTTCGAATTTGAGCAAGAACAGGAGAATAGACCATGATAATGACACTTGATGGATTCTTTGTTTGCGCATGTGCAGCGAAACGAGCAGTTTCTGAGTGACATGATTGATAGGGAGTATCCCGCTTGCCAAGCACGCTTATTCCCAGAAAATGTAATCAGATCGAATGGAAACCGTAGAAGTTGTGCTTGTTTCTAGGATTTCTCATTCGCGCATGCTGAGCAACTGCGATTGAAATAAGATCATGCTGAAACTGATATGAGATGATTAGATTGTCATTTCTCAACTATCCACAAATTTGAGCGAGATAGAACGAATAGGCGATGAGAAAATGGTGATAGACAGATTTTACGTTTGGACAAGCACAGATTGGAAAATTGATTTCTGAATGTGGAAACTGATAGGGGACCAACTACAACCCAATTGGCACATTTTCTGTTAATCTCATCTAAATCAAATGAAAACTACACTAGTCATGCTGTTGCAAGGATTTACAGACACACCAACATCATACGCAAGACCAAAATTATTCAGAATAGTCTAAGAGGTAAATGCAAAGGGAAATTTTTATTTTGGCGAATTTTTACCCTCCGACATCAGAATACCTGAATTAATTAATCGAATCAATTACTACAGAAAAGTTTATTAATTCAGTACTAGACAAACGTTTTTTGAAGATCACGGATATAAGTACCTACATAAAGTTGAAATAATTGGTACCTACTATTCACAACATATTTATGTTTTAGCTTATACAGTTAGGCACATTGAAATGGTCATTTTAAATGAAAAAATTTAATAGGATCAACCAGAATCTACTGAACTATGCCTACTTCTGCGTTAGAAAGTAATTTTGCTATCCACAGTCGTGTTGACGACATTTCGTGTTTGCACACATAGGGCATCGTGAAGCTCGAACGGTTTGTTGTATAGTTTGATGGAAGTTACCGAAAATATCATCCCTGTAGCAACCTGGCTGACTGAGTCCAACGCCGTTTGGAAAGTAATTCCCTTGACAGACAGGAAACCCCATATCAAGGTTGTTGTAGTCAGTGAAAATGCAGTCTGTGAATTCAGCATCATCACTGGCAAGACGGTATGGGGGTGAATTATTTTCGTATCCTGGATAGCATGGAGCCAGTCCTATAAAATAATTTTTACTTCAGGCTGGGCACACGTTTAATACACGAACTGTACACATACAAATAAACAAAATGCACAATTACACAACATGAAACAATTAACATTACATCAAACTTGTAATAACTATGAATGTGAAACCGGCTAAAAATCATTAGATTTATAATTTTTAGCAGAATATTGTTCAAATAAAGTTTATTAAATTGAAAATAGAACGTTAAAAATTTAAGGCACAAAATTATATTAAAAATGAACTTGAATTTCATTAAAATTTGCTATAATTTCGATAAAAACTGAAAAAATATCTAAAAATCCTAAATCGCTTTATGAATAGCAGATTACTTACTACCTAGAAAACTTTTTTGTCATAAATTTAATGGCTAACAGTTTCTTTGCAATCAAAACAAATGTAACATAAAATAAAATACTTAATACGTTAACATACGAAAATTCGCTCATACGATCATGCTGCAAGACTGGAACTTTTTTCATAATGAAATCATAATATATTTTGGCATTGCGACTTACCTGTGATTCTTCGTATTGTTATGTCAGCCGATTTTGTGAACTTCCCAGCATAGCCCGCTATATGAGCCCCGAGGCTATGTCCAACGATATGAATATCGCTCGCTTTTACTCCCAAAGATACCAAAAAGTTGATAAATTGCCCAAGAAATCTACCGATTTTGTACGAATACGTAACGACCTGGAAGTACTTCAAAGGTGAATGGCTGTTGATATTCCCATAATCAAGTGCTATCACGTTATAGTCGAATAGCTCCAAGTATTCTGGAACAGAACGTGACATCAATTATTAATGAGATTTTACCGAAAACACTCAACTTATTTATTATTATTTTCCATTTATCTAATTTCAATATTTCTAAAGGAATTATTTTGACGAAGGCTGTTTTAAGAGACAATGCGACCGATGATTGGCGACCGGATTTAGATGGAAATATTTTTGTAAAAACTGAGTCTGCATCATATACATAAGTCGTGGTGAGGGCGGAGGGGTTGCTCTCTGCTCTCTGAATCGCACTTGTTTGAGCTGAAAATTGGTAAAACGGGGTTTTCAATAGCATTTAGCCCCAATTCAAAGGTAAAATTACGAAATCTCGAGTTTTTTTTAAGTAGGTTCACCCCTTTACTCATGCTAACAGCTTACACACGGTGGTCCGTTGACTGATTCAAGGCCGTCTGAAATGCCGACGAAAACTGACTACAAGGCGGTGTTCTGGAACCTTGTACGAGTAGAAATTGACCCCCCGGGAAATCCGAGCTGATCGTTTACTCGTACAAGACGCAAATCAAACATTCAGTTTTCGGGTGTTGTAACAACCTAAATTATGGACTCAGTAAAAAAAAATTGGGTGAAACTAGACCCCAAATGGGGTAGAATGCCACCAACCGCACTTTTTTATCTCAACCCGTTGCCGAGATATGATTTTTTGAAATTTTTTCCAGAAAAACACGTTTTGGACCATAAAAACCTCATTTTCTCCACTATCGATACACTTTTTTCAAATTTTGACCACATATCTGAAATCAGCGTTAAATTTCGTGTAAGAATATTGTTCTCTGGATCTTCAGAAGTTCAATCCTTAAACCATAATCCTTGTTCAAACGTGAGAAAATTATAAAAACCTAGTTTCCCGAAAATCTTCGAAGCTGTACTGTCTCCCAATAAATAATCTTGAGACTTATTAAACCTCACAAATTTATTCTTCATTTAAAGAGCTTTCAAACGATGGAGTCGCTTTTGAAATTTCCTTTCAAATTGGTGCAGTTATTTAACCTGGAAGATGAAAAAACGTGTTACCCTTTGTTTGTTTTTTTCTTGATGGACGGGCTAGGATGAAAAAACAAATAAAAACTCGGCAACGGAAAAAACGCAATTTCAAATGAAAATTACTCCTGGATAAAGAGAAAACAAATTTACTTTTACATTTACATTATTGCTTCAAATGCAACTCACAATTTTGTGTTTTCGAAGTGGCTCCCTCGACTGCGGATGCACGCTCTTGCCCTTTTTCGAACCGACCCCACCGTCACAGAGTGAATGGACGAACTGACTCATTTTCTTCAGTCAAAACAAATTCCAACGCGTTGATGAGAGACAGAGTTCAACTATTCAATGAGATTAGGAAGTCTTCGTCGTTTTTTACAGCCGCCGTGTTTTTATTTGTTTTCTCATCCCAGCCCGTCCATCAAGAAAAAAAACAACCAAAAGGTAACACGTTTTTTCATCTTCCAGGTTAAATAACTGCACCAATTTGAAAGGAAATTTCAAAAGCAACTCCATCGTTTGAAAGCTCTTTAAATGAAGAATAAATTTGTGAGGTTTAATAAGTCTCAAGATTATTTATTGGGAGATAGTACAGCTTCGAAGATTTTCGGGAAACTTGATTTTTATAATTTTCTCACGTTCGAACAAGGATTATGGTTCAAGGATTGACCTTCTGAAGATCCAGAGAACAATATTCTTATATGAAATTTAACGCTGATTTCAGATATGTGGTCAAAAATTGAAAAAATTGTATCGATAGTGGAGAAAATGAGGTTTTTATGGTCTAAAACGTGTTTTTGTCGAAAAAAAATTAAAATCATATCTCGGCAACGGGTTGAGATAAAAAAGTGCGGTTGGTGGCATTCTACCCCATTTGGGGTCTAGTTTCACCCAATTTTTTTTTACTGAGTCCATAATTTAGGTTGTTACAACACCCGAAAACTGAATGTTTGATTTGCGTCTTGTACGAGTAAACGATCAGCTCGGATTTCCCGGGGGGTCAATTTCTACTCGTACAAGGTTCCAGAACACCGCCTTGTAGTCAGTTTTCGTCGGCATTTCAGACGGCCTTGAATCAGTCAGCGGACCACCGTGTACAGGTAGTGCCTATCTACATATTTAGAGGGCACTACTCTGCGGAGGGGTTGCACTCTGAATCGCACCTGTTTGAGCTGAAAATTGGTAAAACGGGGTTTCCAATAGCATTTAGAACCAATTCAATGGTAAAATTACGAAATTTCGAGTATTTTGAAGTCCCCTTTACTCATGCTATCAGCTTACAGGTAGTGCCTATATACATATTTATCTTTCTGTTGACTAGTTACTTACATCATTCCGGAAACGAAAAAGAGCACTCAGTCATGCAGCATGAATAATAGAGCTAATTTTCAAAGAGAAGTTTTGGATAACATTAAATTAGGCACTTAAATTCTGATCATTGAGGCCAACCATATCTTGAATAGAACTGAGGGGACACAGTGGCGTTGTAAAGCCATTTATCATGGAGGGGCAACAACAACACTGCAGCACCTCGAAGAAGTAATCATTTTTATGGTTATTCGGTGGGAATCCAGAGAAATCTTCACCACTCCTCTTTCTATTGATTTCAAGAGTTCTGTAGTTCTCCGATTCCTTTACTGAATTGGGTGATGGTAGTTGGGTCCTTACGTCTCTAGATTTTGGAGAGGAGAAATACCATGGCACCAAATTTAACATCCCAAAAATTATATGATGCCTCGACAGAATTTGATAGAATTTCAGATTTTTTTGTTCAAATAAATTTAATTTTTTTTTTTTTTTTTTTTTTTTTCAATCTTAATGTGTTTTTTGTAAGGATCTCAAAAATGACAAATTACACATTGCACACGAGCGCAGACATATGAAATTCATTATTTTATTATGGGAACCCCCATTTTTGTATTACAGATTCGGATCCTACGTGAAATTTCATGAATCAATTACCCATCAATAGATTATTTAAGTGCGCTCAAAGGGGCGCATTTTCGCTCCAAATGTGCCCAATTCCGCTCTAAAAGTGAAATAAATGTGAAATACTGAGTTTTGAAGATATTCAATTGCCACATACAATACACAATTTTGGAGTATCTTATCGTACTGAACCTCGTAACGATGTTCATTTATTAATATTTGCAACGCCAACTTGAGAAAACACCGAAATTGACCAGAATTGCACTTTTCTTACTCATTTCCACAAAGGACAATGCGTAGTAAAATGTAGGTTTTTATCTTTGCGTGTCGCCAAGCTGCTTTTATTTTCGGAGAGACTTAGGCAGCGTAATATTTTAGCATCAAGTGAGATCTTTCCAACAATTGGCAAACAATTTTTTTCTCGAAAAAACATGACAAAGCTTCAGCTCCGTAGCGACAATTCGGTTGTACGCGAGAAGCATTAGAAAATTTTGTTTAAAAAAATGTTGCTCCATAAAAGAACATATATCGCGCGGTATTGTGGTAAAGCAACGACATGAAAATTTCGAATAAATAACCGTTGATATTCTATATTCGATATATCTGCATAGTAATGAAGATAATAATGAATAATTGAAAATAAATAATTACATTTATGCACTCACTGTTTTTAGGCCTTTGTACCGTCGTTCCTCTGTAATCATTGTCAAATCCATGTATGAGTATCACTGTTTTCTTCTTGGGATCGAAATTTGAACTTGTAAGTACGAGTGGGTTGTCAACGTACAACTGTTGTGGAACATATAAATTTCCCCTGATATCACATGGGAAAAGATGTAGAGTTTCACATTTGTTTTACAAGAGACTTTTATTTAACGATTGAAAATCAAAATAATGTGCAATCGCATCATTAATTAAACGCAAACAATTGTCAGTGAAGTGTAAAGTTATTTATAAACAGTAACTACGTACTATTTTCCATACTAACTTTGAATATAGGTAGAAGAACACGTTATCTTCAATAAGTTTGTTAGATACGAACAATTGAAAAAACCATAAAGCGTTCGAAGGAGTTCCTGCAATCATAATTTATTGGTTAGAAAACCTTTACATAATAAAAATTTGTCTTATCGCCTGATATCTGATAAGTTGGACACCACCTTATCTGCTTATCTCATTCATGGATAGAACATGATCAATTGCAAATCTCCTCAAAGGTTTTGATCCATCCGATTGTTTAATTAAGCTGAGAACAATTTTGTTAACAGGAATATATATTTTCACCATCATTCAAAATGTTAAATATTATGAAACACTTCGTATAGACAGTTGTCATTCAAGCTCAAATTAACTGATAAAATGAATTTAAATCGTTTATGTTGTTATTCACGTTATAGTGAAGCTCCCCAATCTATGTCTAAACGGTACGTTGATGATTGGTAGACCACCAAAAGATTGAGGATTCAGAAATCCACCATTCAGAGTAAGTATCAGTAGGCAGAAAATTAAGAATCAGATTTTCAGTGGCCGTGTTTTTATGTTATTTAGTATTATTATCCATTTGGATCCAAGTAGAAAGCATCAGAGGGTCGGAAGGCAACACGCTGTTTTCCCCTCACTATTAGGAGATGTTACTAATCGATCGATTGAACAGTAACAGAACATATTCCTACCACCCACAATTCTCCATCCACCTTTAACGTTAATAAATACCTAGTGGATGATTCGGGTATGTATTATAATGGAAATCTACGCGTATATGACCGCTATCTATTGTTAGTAATTTGTGTACGAGTGTGTATAGATGTACCACCACAAACCTGACAGACGTAGGGGAGCCGGGGGAGTAAACGTTCACGGTGGGAACTTGGACTCGACGGACAAGGTATTCTCGTAAATTAATATTTTTCCGAACAGCCAGGACCGGAAAATCAGGTTGCGCTGTTTCATCACATTGCAACGCTCCTGGTTAACTTCCGTAACACACCCATGGAATCCCTGGGACCTTAGTAGTTTCCATTGTGAGAGCAGAAGAGGGTTACGGAACAATGTACTAAAACTATACCATAAGAAATATAAATTGTACAGAAATACCGCGAGGCTTAGCATTAGGGTAGGCTAGGTAAGCGCCAATTACCCATCGATTCCTACGGCCTGATAACCCTATCAGAGCATCTACAACTTTGAAAACAAGGAAATTTTCCTGAGTATTTTTGAAAAGCGCAGAAATTTTCAACTTCAACAAAGTGGCCAGTTGAAATCATACCTAAATTCCTCTGCCGAATCTGATCAGAATCAGATTACTCATAAGGAAACATTTGATCAGCGATTAGTTAGAACGATTTGGTGTTCGGAAGGCGAGTTTTAGGTTTCCCAAGCGCGACTTTTATGCGGTCCTCGAATCACCTTGCGATATTTTTGAAGTTATCTACTCACTAATCGATAGAGGTATCGATTTCGATCTCTTAATTCTCTGGTTCGATTGTATTTGGTGCCGGTATTTGGTTTTTATACTGCTATCTGCTAGCACTTTCTATTTGTAGTTTGTTCTTGGTTCCTTTTCAGTGTTTAATTCCATGTTGTGCAAGCCAGTGCAAGTGTGTGAAAATTATGGTGAGTTGCCAAGAAAAACATTAGGTTCGCGATCTCACAGAAAACAGACCGTTGTTATCATCGATATTCCGTAGAGGTCCCGTTGCTAACAGGCATAAAACGCATTGGTTATTTTCGTACTTATTAATGAAAACTATTCGAGATATCAGTGGTTGTAAGGCTGTCAAGAACGAGGTAAGCTTATTTTGCTTCCTCAGTTCCGATGGAAGGGAAGCTTCGTTTTCCATGAACTAGATTCGTATTAAAATCTGTTGTGAGAAAACAATTGGACCGCCGTTGGTTATAACCTGACAGGTTTCTTGAATGCGTTAAATGAACACGGAAGGAGCCACGCACATATGATCGCAACTTTTGTGACATTAAGAAGGTCACCATGAGTTCATCTATTTTCTGACAAAAAAATTAATAAAGGGGGTTACTCATTGGTCTTAAAATAATAATAATAATAATAAAACCGTTTATTCAGAATAGAAACCAGTTCCCACCTAGCTCTGAATACAGACAAAACAATAAAAATGGACAAAATAAAAATCAAATCAATAACCATTGGAGTGAAAATTTGAAAATAATAATGGAAGAAAATTATCAAACAGTAACAAATACATTACAGATGAAATTAGGAGAGGAATGATTAGAAGTTGGGGGGGGGGGTGGGGGGGAGATAAGATGAGGAAAGAAGAAGGAAAGATAGGGTAAAAGAGGAAAGAAGAAGGGGAAGGAAAAGAAAAAGCTCATTACTCGAAATGCTCTTTAAGGGCAGAAGTGAAGGCACTAAGCGATGGAAGGGACCTATTACTTACAGGCAGACCATTCCAAATCCAAAATGCGTTTATTATTGAAAAATGCAACTAAAACATTCGGACCTTACCATCTACACTTTTCCATGATGAGTAAGTAATTGCTTTTTATGAATTTTAGGCCGTGGGACCCCGGTGTCCAACAATGAAGTAGCTTTTTGTCAAAACGATGAAAAATCATAGATAGAACACTACTAAACCTAGAATAGTGCGGTTGGTGTTTGTATTCTTAAAATTTCACCTGATTTTATTTAAAAATACTAAAAACATTATTTGCTCATTGCTCGATGAGTGGCTACATGTCCAGCTTTTTGCGAATGCCCAGGTTGGGAGACCACGCTACGCCACTGATAACGATATTTTGCTGGACAACATGTGACCTAAAAAATCTGTCAAACATCAAAGAGCAGCTGAGGGACGTCTGAAACTATCACTCCGAGTTTTAGCACATCTTTATCTCAATCCTAAGAAGAGTTATGGTCTGGCATGGCACATAAATATATTGGTAAGTACGAGTGTATATATTAAAATCATTAAGCTCCAGGGATCGTTTCAAAATGCCAAAATGCCTCAAAACGGATTTTCACGAAGGAAATGTTGACAAAAATAATTTTTAATGTTTTGGAGCCTTCACAATAGCAATTCAATTAATTTATTCATCATCATAATTCGTTTTTTGTATTTTCCAGGAAAATTTGATAAGCATTGAAATACCTGGTTTTATACATCGGTCATATGCAAATATGCTGAAATATAAAAGATGAGCCATTGTAAAGACAATTAAGTAATACCACCATAATAAAGGCACCTATAGCTTTATGAACCTTTCTTTTCTACAACAGAAAACAAAAATCTGGTATATCTCGTGTTTACAACGTCACAAACATAACATAAAACTAAAATAACTTACTTAACAGTGATGGTGAGGTGGTAGTGGCTAAACTGATAGTAATTAAGACAATAGCCTTCATATTTTTCTTCTGCTGTACCTAATATCACTCACAAGATTGGAGAGCTTTAAGAATCCAAGGATGTTCTGTCAAGCTGAGATGAATCACATCGATATTTAACCCAAACTTTCTGAGTGTCTGCAGGAGTAACACTTGACGGTTTCCATTCCGCCTTTTGATGCCCATGGTTCGTATATATGATCGTAAATATTTTTTTCAAAGATTAACGACATTGAAATCCTATTAAAGATAAATCTAAAGCCTCAAGGAAAAACCAATAAATGCGGATAAATGTACTGATTTCAAAGCCATATCTCTATTTTAATATTTCAAAAGCTACACTCAGATAACCGTTGGCAGCCGATCGATCATTACACTTGAGAGTGACGTACACGTTTACAGTTCTATACAATATACGTTGTTAGCAATCTTTCTTAAGGAAATTTTTTCTAAAAATACCTACCTAATTACGAATTTAAAAGAATACTGCACCGTATAACGTCGTATTTTTAAACCTATAATGGTCAAGAAGATCGTTATCCAAATACATCATAGTTAGTAAATTCTTGGTTTTTATATATACCTGGAGGACCAGCGAAATCAAAAACGAGTTAGAAATTGAGATGTAAAAACTTTGAGAAGGCTTCCCTCTTGATCGATCAATATTTAATAACTGCCAGAAAATCAGCTGTCAGGGTTTCCTCGTTGTCTGGTAGAAGTGATTTTAGGGAAGGAATCATATACCTACACGGCCTCCTCTTCATTTATTCAATAAAATGCGAGCGCTATCGTCTCTCAGCCTCATAAGGGATACATTATTGGTGTGGTTTATTAGTTAGGTAATAAATAGCTTTTACCTATGCAATATTAAATGCTGGTAGGAAGTCATGAGTTTGCAATAAACTTTTGGCTCAAATTTAGATACTCCTCTTTGCTGCCGTTCCCATTGCCCTCATCTCGGGTAGGTATGCATATCTAGGGTACTGTGGGGTTTAATTTGGGTCAACAGTATACCCAATAACCCGATAGTATTATTCTTCATTATTGTGGGATGAAAAAAGTCAACATAGAAGGATCCACAGTTGTTTTGGGGCTTACCGACATGTAGATTGGAATAAGTATATTCGCAATGTTTCTGTGTCGAAGAACAGATTGCACGATCAATCAGAAGAATTTCTTCATTTGGAATTTGTCATTTTTGATTTCAGATTCGGATTTAGCGCACTAGTAAACCCCCTACTTACCATTACCGCTCAAAAGACCGTTAAGTTTGGCCAATGAACGAGTAGGAAGATCGAGCGTGACGTAGTAGGGCAAGGGAGCAGAGGCCGTGACGTCATCGTCCATATGAATTTCAAGAGCCGTTTTACTGCTGACGTCAGACACGCATCAAATAGCACCTTTTTGGAAAGCTCTTACACAAATCTTTCTATTGAACAAATGAAAATGCCCCATTGATAATGAAATTTGAAGAATAAAATCTGCAATCTGCAAGGAAGATAGGCTTGTCATTTTGATTTTGACAAAACGTATGAGTGCTTTGTTACGTTCAAGGAAAATTCCCGCAGTCAAAGGGGTTTGTTTAATCGGTCTCATTCGCTTAGGGTGCTAAATCGTCTGTCTTTAAAAATTACTTCTCTCTCAAAGAAGGTAACTAACTGTAACTCTGTCGAGGTATCAATATTTTCGGGCCTTTAAATTGGAACAATCTGTAGGAACAAGAATTTAATACGAAATAATCCCCCTCGAGCCAGACTGTAAGTACCACATTCCCAGACGTTCACATCCTCACTCACTTGAGTCAAAAACACAGTGTGACAATGACTTATCTCGACTGCGATTTCTTCCAGTGAGCATCTGCTGGGTCAGCGGCCTGCAGTTTCACCCCTGTCAGCCAAAAAGACTGGTATTTGACTCCGGGGAATGTTCAAGTAAAACTCCCGCAGTGGAAGTGGTTTGATTTATCAGCCTCAGTGACGTAGAATTAGGTAACATCTACATACCTTTCGGAAGAGTCCGTCGTCACCAGCAAGTCGAAAACCGGGGATGAGCCTTTTTGATGTAAAGTCATCATCATCAGGCCGTCGAAACAGCTCCTCCTTTTCCCCGTCACTGACCCCTCTATATAAAGCGACAGACTTACTGACTGACTTCAGCAGTTCAGTACTATTTCGACGGCCTGATGAAGATGTCTTTGCATCGAAAGCGGTCGCCCCCCGTACTCGACTTGCTAGTGACGAGGGACTCCTCCGAAAGTTATGTAAATTATAATTTTACTATTACTAGAAGCGGAAATTTCCCTTGAGATTTATTATCAGTGACGTAGGTTGCTAAAGCGCGTGTCTCTAAAAGTTACTTCTCCTTTGTCATGCCCGACTTGTAAGATTATTTAGTTTCTTTCAGTGAACAAGGATCAAGGGCCAGGCTGCACCTAGTAGAGAGTAAATACCCTGAAAAGGGAAGATTCCAATTGGAGACAGGATATAAGTAAGGCAGCAGTGCAGTTTGTAGGTTCATATCGCTTTAGCTTTCAAATCAAAATGTCTCATAAACCTCCTTAGTCACTCAACAAATTTATTCATATTTTTTCTTAATACGATAGGGTATCTGTGATCTGGCGATTACTTCTTAGTTTATTGTTTGAAGTGATTATTCCCCCCCCCCCCCCCTCTCATAATTCTTACAGAAGTCTTTTGATCTAACTTTTCATGTATTGTGTGCCTTTTGTTGAAGAACGATTATAAATCGTTCAAAACGACAAAAGGGATTTTACCTACATGTGATAGTTATCTGCTGGGAGGCCCATTCGGACGTTGAACGTTATCAAGCTTTGTTGGATGCGATTGGATAGATGAGGAATGATGTCCGCTCCTCAAATGCTAGCCTCAAAACGAAAGTAAAATCCCAAGAAGAAAAGAAAATTCAAATGGGTTCAAAGTTCAACACTCAAAATATCCCGATGTGATTGAGAAAAATGCGACCAAGCTCAATGAAAGGTCACTACGAACATTGTAAAATAATTTGGTTGATATAACTAATCGTCAAAAGACAATGACGAATGAGATAGACTGATTAAAAGAATGGAAAGACGAATTTAGACAAAACACTAGAGATAAGAGCTTATCCATATACCAGAGACGAAAATATTATGAAGATTATCTCAAAGATCGGCGATGCAATCGAGTTTCACTTTGGTAACTAAAGAGATGATTGACGATCATCATTGGATCAAACCAAAGGCTGATTTCCACTATGTTTTTATTGTGATGTTCGCTCGAAAACGATAAACTGGAGTTATACAGGGCTGCTCGGAATAGAACTAACTTGTCAACTCGTTTTCTTGGATGATTTGGAGAGCCGATCAATATTCACGTCAACAACTGCCTCACCTCTGCAAATCGGAAACTGCTGAAAAGTTGTAAGGATTGATGGACGAATATTTCTGAGAACAAAAGTTCCAGTCATGCAGCATGATCTTATGAGCGAATTTTCGTAAATTATCGTATTACGTACTGTTAAATTGTTTTGAAATTTGAGCTTTTTGAGTGTAAGGAAATTGTTAACTATTAACTTTATGGCAAAAAACGTATTCTAAATAATAATCTATTCAAATAGAGGTTTTGAATTTTTAGCCTTTTATAGCAATTTTTAACGATTTTTTAGCAAAATTTAATGAATAGTAAGTACATTCTTCAACTATAGTTAATGAACTTTACTTGAGCAATAATCTACAACAAAATACAAATTTAACGATTTTTGCCATTTTTAGTGATTTTTTTAAAAAATTTTACCACTTTTATGTGCTCAAAAAGTTCTGGCCAACAAACTCATCCTTTTGTTTGAAAAGCTTGATTTTTTGGCGCAAGAACGGAATTTTTATCTCAATCCAAAGGAGAGTTATCGCCTGGAATGACACATAAATAATATATATATATATATATATATATATATATATATATATATATATATATATATATATATATATATATATATTAACGGAGTTTTTATCTCAATCCAAAGGAGAGTTATCGCCTGGAATGACACATAAATAATATATATATATATATATTATTTATGTGTCATTCCAGGCGATAACTCTCCTTTGGATTGAGATAAAAACTTTCAAGGGATATCTCCAAGTGAGGATGCCTGACGATAGGTGAGTGTAGATGCTTCAGGAAAGACATTTCTTGTTATGGGGTGAGAGGATAAAATTGGGTGGAGATCCTTCAAAATTTTGTTTAGGCTCTCAATTCCAAAAAAGAATGTAGTTGTCATTTGGACCTTTTCACTTTTATTGCGTATTGCCGGTCGGTAGCTTACATGAGGAGGGATAATCCTCTTCTTCACTAAATTTGCGGGATATCCTCTAGTGAGAAGTTTGTTGGATAAATCCTGCAGGTATTTCTCTTTTTCTCCCTGTTCACTACAGATCCGGTGTCCTCTTATAGACAGAGCTCTCGGAATTGATTGTTTCGTGTGGCGGGAAATCTGTAGTGAACAGGGAGAAAAAGAGAAATACCTGCAGGATTTATCCAACAAACTTCTCACTAGAGGATATCCCGCAAATTTAGTGAAGAAGAGGATTATCCCTCCTCATGTAAGCTACCGACCGGCAATACGCAATAAAAGTGAAAAGGTCCAAATGACAACTACATTCTTTTTTGGAATTGAGAGCCTAAACAAAATTTTGAAGGATCTCCACCCAATTTTATCCTCTCACCCCATAACAAGAAATGTCTTTCCTGAAGCATCTACACTCACCTATCGTCAGGCATCCTCACTTGGAGATATCCTAACACACCGGCGATCTGATAGACCAGAACCAGCTCCAAGCAAAGGACTGCACCCATGTCAAAAGCGCCGCTGCAAAGTTTGCCCTATAGTTATTGAGGAGGAAGTTTTCACGTCTCCGAACAATCCCAACTCATACACATGCAAAGGATCAGCAGAATGCCAGACACCTATGTTAGTGTATGAGTTGTTTGTAAAGAGTGTCCTGCCTTTCACGTGGGGAAAGCAGAAACTCCACTCAACTTGAGGGTGAACAACCATCGAGCCTCCGTGGTTCGGTCAGACGATGATCTCCCTGTAAGCCGACATGCCATTACGCATAATTCATCTTTATATATATATATATATATATATATATATATATATATATATATATATATATAAAGTATGGGACAAACGGAAGGAATCAATTTTAGAGCTCATTTCAGATCGAAAGTTGTATTTAGAGTTTACTTTTCAAACGATTTGTTTTCGAATTATTTTTAAGATGTTTTTCGTGTTTTATACCTTATGATATTAAAACGGCAATAACTCCCCCTAGAATCAGAGTAAACTCAAAACAAAGAACACCTTTGGAGAGACCGTTAAATTTCCTACAACCGTGATATCAAGTAAAGTTATTTTGTTAGTTAGTTTCAATTTTTTTTTTTTTTTTAATGTGAAAACATAGATATATATTTGAAATTAGATATTAAAGATTAGGTTTGGGTTCTCCACGGTACAGTTTCGAAGGTATTTTCTTTTAACTCAATCCTCTGGTATCGGGAGTGGAGCGCCATCCTCTAGGTTCATTTCGACCCCTTCCGCTTGTTGACAGTGTCCATGGGTTTGAATTTTTTTTCTGGACCCCCGCAATCTCATTGAGATGGCCCGGATGATGGTCAACTGGAGTTTTACTCGTACCCAGCCTGCAACTTGGGATCGGGGTTTTTCCCATTTATTTGCAAGAACTGAGACCAACTTCTTAACAAAAATGTTGAACTCACGATGCAGGACTCCCTCACATGAGCTTATCAGGGGTGTGAACGATCCCCGTAGGTCTTCGGCTGCACCATCGTACTTCCGGTGCTTCGCTCGGGCGGCTTCGTCGGCGACTGCGGACCACTCACGTGTGGAATAGGAAGGAGCGTCGGCGTTGATAACGCGGTTGTCAAAAAAAGCCGCTCTCTCCCTATCCCACACTCCGTGTACCTTGATGTCAGCGATCAAGCCGGGTGAACCGTCTTCGCCCTCCTGCATAATCGGTTCTACCACTACTCCTCTCCAAGCTAGTTTCGCCAATCCTGCAACTTCATCCCTTATCCAGTCGTGCCCTTGCTTTACCAGTCCACCCCTTTTGCAGTTGAGGGCATGATTCACCGTCATGTGTTCACCGCATCCATCGCAGGTAACTGGAAGGCCCATCAGATGTTTTCCGTATCGCAATGAAAGTGCGTCCCTGAATTGAGTAGGCGATAAATCCAAATTATCCGCTGCCAATGGAATAACGGAAAGCCACTGTGAAGCGTTTCCTTCGATAATGCGTTTTATGGTTTTTCGTTCGTAGGGGTCGAGGGCTTCCATGACTTGCTGACATTTTTGTTCGCATCTTTCCATTTTCAGCCTTTTTTCCCTCTTCAGTTCTTCTAAAACATGCAATCTATGGGCTTCTTCATCAAAGTCGGCTCCTGTCACTATGCACGATGTCAGTACTGACGTAGCCCGAATGGATGTGTCGAAGGCTTCTGTGGCAGAATTCACCGGATCTTCTAGGGCTAAACCTCCAAACTTGACTGGTAGAGCATAGAGATTATGCTCGTGATCAGCTATTTCCCGACCCAAGATTGAAGGTGTCAGTTTTTGACGGATCGCATTTCGCAGTGGTTCATATTGATTTGGGGCTGCACTTACCACTCTCTGAAGATATGACCATTCTCTTTGTAAAGATTTTGTGAAGGTGGTGTAAACTGCTTGGGGGCTTTCTTGGGCGAACTCACTGAATGTCGAAACGTAATTTACCCACTTATCCACTTTTTCTTTGACATAGTCATTTTTCGCTTCACATGACCCTAGCACCCCCCCTAGATATCTATGACTGGTAACAACATGTATGTCGGGAAACATATCTTGGGCTCTTTGTTCATCTTCTGGTTTTACAATGAGGTAGCTTTTTACAGGTTCTGGAAGATAGCCCCATTTTGGTCCTTCAATTTTGAGTTGAGTGAGCCATGCCTGTATGTTTTGGAGGTCTCCTGCACATGCTGCGTCATCTGCATACCAATTTTGATGCCACTGTGTGCTTTTCAATTTTCTTATGAGAGGAAGGGTGCCAACAGCGTACATCAGCATCCCAAGAGGATCGCCTTGTGTTGTTCCTTCTTGACTTCGGATGGAGGCATCGCTGCCCCTGAACAAGATTCTGGGGAACCCCCGATAGGTGTTAAAGAGGAAGCGGGCGCATCTTGGCCATAAGATCCTTGCGTTCCACAGAGCCAGTGGACGGCTTAGTGTGTTGAAGGCATTTGTGGCATCCATCAACAAAATCCCTTCGCAACTATTTTCTCCCTCAAACAACTGGGATATCCCATGTACCGCCCCTTCAATCCCCGCTTTCGCCCCCCCACACAACTGATCCGCACCGCATTCCTCCTTCAAGTCTTCACCAGTGACCATTGCCATAGTTTTTGAGCAAAGTCTGTAAAGTACCTCACCAACACCTATAGGGCGCACCCCAGGATCTTTATTCAAAGCAACACCTCTTCGTGACAACAGTGCTTGGATTTTGAACCACTCAATTACATTGTTTGCCAATGAGCGGGTCAGGGTTGCGACAGCTTCTCTCAGGCGGAGGCTATGGGTTCCGTATCGAAGAAGGACGTTTCTCCACTGCTCGGCATCCATACCGCTTGGCCCAGCACTTCCTTTCAGGCGGTGTGCGGCTTGTTCTATGTGACCCGCCGAGATGTTCACTTCGACCAGCAGGGGAAGTTCATCAGAAAGAAAGAGATCTGAAGTAGGGACCATTTGAGAAGGGTGTTTTCTATTTAAGATGTCTAGAACTGTTTGACCTTCATTGTTGACAACTTGTTCTGGCTGTAGAATCCCTTCTCCTTCTCCCCGTCCTGTTGCCCATCTTGTTGCGTCACGTAGCCTTCCACTTGTGGCGAGCCTTGTGAAAACTCTAATCTTTTGTCTATGATCCATTTTGTGATTGATTTGTCTTATTGTTCGATCACATCGAACCGCCTCTTGCACCAACTCATCGTATTTGCCTTGTTCCCATAGTTCCATTCGTTTGTTTAGAGACCTCCTTATGTCTGGGCCTGATTTTATTAGTTTTTCTCTTTGTAGAACCACAGCACAAAGGACTAGTATTTTCTCTGAAGTGGATTCTCCGTTCACAACATTCAGAATTTCGGAAGTCAACAAAGTTGCCAGTTTTCGGCCCACATTTCCTTGTGGTATTTTATACTGCTTACCTTTCAGTCTTGTTATTTGACGCCAGCGGCTCTTCCAAGCCACATCGCCTCCACCGTCCTCTGTATTCACCAGAGGTGCCCCAAACCCTCTGATAAAATTTGCTTGTATGTGGTCTGGGACTGTGTCTCCTACAACCTCTTGCGAATCTCCTGGGTCATTTGCAACCACACCTCGGTGCACCAGTCGTTGGTGTACTAGAAGTCCTCGTCTCCTAAAAGTTCTATCACACTGTGGACATCGTACGTCGTCACTCCGAGAATCATTCATTTTAGCGTTTCCTTGCTATTTCACAGCAACACTCAAACAATAAACAATGAAAAACTCAACTTGAAAAATCAAAACGGTTCAAAAAGTTTTTCTCAGTGATTTCGGTTTAAATACTGGTAGAATTTCGATATCTTATTTTCCTGCATCTTCCTGACCCTTCAACTAACAAAAACAGCCAAAATTCACTTTCGTACACTCACTTTTTCCCGGATAAATTCACGATTATTCACGGAGCAAACTTCCCATTCAAATCGTTTTGCAAACGATGGAGCAGCAAGATATATAGGAGTTTCTCGAGAGCGACGACTCGAGAAAAAGGGTGGCTCTCGCAATCCAGAGTGTTTTTATTGAGCTATAAGATGACGAATCAACATTAATACATTTGATGGTGGTCACCCTCTCCCCTTCAAATAATCTCTTAACTGTTCCTTCGACACATGTCCCATTCATGTCACATTCAACTTTGTCCATAAAAAGTCGGAGAAACTCCTGGATATCCTGCTGCTCCATCGTTTGCAAACCGAGCGACTTCGTGAGCTTCTCAGTTCCTACAGCTCAATAAAAACCCTTTGCATTGCGAGAGCCACCCTTTTGCTCGAGTCGTCGCTCTCAGTGGGCATTTTGTAGATGGCCTCCTTACTTAACCTCCATATCTCTAAGACCCCTTTTTCTGATAAAAGGCGAAGCACCGCTGACGCATCGCAGCTGCAAGGAGTGCTCTCAGACTCACCATTGCACTGGAGAAACAATGGCTGTGACTCAGTTGTCTGTTGCCGCTCCTGCGTTGGAGCAGTTCTAGGCATTACCATGATTATCCATGGTAGGTTTCGCACGATGCAGGGGGCAGAGAGCTGCGAGTCCTTCAACCGGCTAAAATTCGGCTCTCCATCGTCTTCAATATCAGTGTCTGTTAATATGTACGTGTTTCCAGGACCTGTGACGATGTCTTTTACACTCATTGCTAAGATTTCTGCATCTTCGATCGGCACTGGTTTCGGCAGTAAGCAAGGTTTAATACTTTTAGGCCTCCCAAGCTGTCCATAGTCATTGAGTCCCCACGAATATACGAACTTCGGGTAGTACACTCTAATGTACTCGGCATCATTTTCCACCTTAGCCTCCGGAGCTGGAGTTTCTGCAGTGGGATTACCAGCTGTGTTTTTGTCTTCCTGCATCAAGAACTAATATGTGAAGACCGAACTACAACATTATAAGAATCTCTGCTAGCACGCAATCATGTTCTCTCTCGTCTAACACTGGTGTCAGAAGTGTTCGCGAATGGATGGAGAGGAGAATCGACTTGGTGTGGGGGACAACAGGGTCGACGGACGAAGACTTCGTAATGGGCGTGTGATTCCGCCCCCGCCCCCAGAACAGGGAACCGATGGCTTCTTTGATGCAGAGAACGATGGCGCAGAGAACGACGACATGGGAGGAGGTATCACGGACCCCGCGCCGCCTAATTGTTAGTTTCAATTGGTTTTAAAAAAAGACTAAACTACAAAATTAGAAAAAATATTTAAAATCGACGTTTTCCTCCCGTATCTCCGCTACCGGTTTGGAGATTTTTCGGCGTGCACTCTTCGGAAAATACTTCCTCAAACTCTTAGCTTTTATGATATTGTTAATTTTACTTTTACTTTGCTAATTGGGGAAGAAAAGTATGTTCGTATGTTGGAAAACATGGTTCTTTTCTACGAAATCGAAGGTTTTAGTGAAAAATGACCCTCTATGAAAATGCGAGTTCGGGGCCGGTTTCTACGTATTTTTTCACGCTGAATCGAATGGTAACACTTGCAAATCTTCCCAACTCCGATATAACCGAGTTCTATAGTTTAACTCACAAATTTTTAGTTTAATTTGTATGCTTAATTGCATGTGTTTTTAACGGTAAAACTAGTTAATTAAAGTGTAAAACTCGGTTATAACGGAGTTGGGGAGATTTGCAAGTGTTACCATTCAATTCAACATGAAAAAATACGTAGAAACCGGCCCCGAATTAGCAATTTCATAGAGGGTCATTATTCACCAAAACCCTTGATTTCGTAGGAAAAACCATGTTTTTCAACATACTAACATACTTTTCTCCCCCAATTCGTAAAGTAAAAGTAAAATTGACTATACCGTTCAAAAGCTGACAGTGTGAGAAAGTTTTTTCCGAAGAGTGCACGCCGAAAGATTCCCAAACGGAGTTATGGCCGTTTTAATTTCATAAGGTACAAAATATGAGAATTTTTTTTTTTTTAATTGAATAACATTAAAAAAAAAAGTGTTTAAAAAGAAATTTCTAGGAGCAATTTCGATCAGAAATGAGCTCTAAAATCGATTCCTTGAGTTTGTCCCATGATTTCTGAAGATACCCTGTATATACATATGAAAAAGCGTTAAACTCTGGATTCGTTCAGAATGCCTCAAAACGGATTTCAATGAAGAAATTTTTCAAAAATTTTGCTTTTAAAAATTTCCGAGCCATTGCGAAAGCTTCATTTTCTACGAAAATTGGCTAAAAGAGAATGAGACTCCTGCTATAAAATTAAAATCGATCCATGATTGATCGATCGGAAGTCAAGTAAAGTCAAATCAGATTGAAAAAAGCTTTAGCAATCCAGGCATTTTGTCAAAGAAATTATGAGTTGCTGCTCAACATTTTACAAATAAAAAGTACCTGTCATGCAGTACGATCGTATGAGCGAATTTTCTTATTATATTTTGTTACATTGTTTGAAAATTTGAGCACTTTGATTGCACGAAAGAAGGTATGTTCAGCCATGTTTCTGGACGTGTCTCAAGCATTCAACAAAGTTTGGCACGAAGGCCAGAAATATAAGCTGAAGAAGATGCTTCCCTATCAGTATGTCGAGCTGCTAAAATTTTCAAAACGGAAGTTAGTGAAAAACGTTGTCTATTTCCACGAAAAATAAAGAGTTACAATGTTAAATCGATTTCGACGGTTAGGCCATCATCAGCCTAACCGTCAAAATCGATTTAACATTGTAACTCTTTATTTTTCGTGGAAATAGACAACGTTTTTCACTAACTTCCGTTTTGAAATGGGTTTTCACAACTTCGTCGCGATTGATTTAGGTCGTTTGCTAAAATTTTATTATCAGATCGGTACTTTCGCATTAAACAGGACAATGCATATTCATTGTCAAAGAAATTAAACGCTGTTGTACCCCTAGGAAGTGCATTAGGCCCACTACTGTACCTCCTGTTCAACAGTGAGTTACCAGTAGTAGACCATCACACGACAGCAATATTTGCAGATGACACTGCACTCCTGGCAGTGCGTGTCAGCAACACTGAATCAATTCCAAAAATGTACTAATCCTTCTCTAAAATCAGTATGTGGACATCGAAATGTAGGATCAGATCAAATGAGGCCAAGTCAGTTCACGTTGACTTAAACAACCGAAAGATCAACCACATCCCTACTTTCCTAACCATGTGGCAATTCCCAACGAGATTGACGCCGAATTCAGGGCATGACGCTAGACGCAAAGCTCAGGTAGAAGGAACACGTCATGACTTTTGCAAGGATGACATTAGGTTTTCAAGGTAAAACCAGTTTTCCTGTTTAAAAGGTTTAATAAATTACAGTTATCAAAGGCGTTTACGAATACTATACAAAAAATAAGAACAACTGGTAACTGGTATGTGAAAAAATATTGATTCCATTTCTTGATTGATACCTACCACCACGACGAATCAATCCGCTTCGCTGTAAGGTGGCTGTGCTTTTGTTTTGAGATAGAACAACCCCGAAACTCTGAAAAAATATCAAATAATTTTACCACACGTAAAATAAGTAAGTTACAGTAGGTTTCTATCCATTTGTTTGAATGGAAAAGTTCCAGTCATGCAGCATGATTCTTCGAGCGAATGTTCGTAAGTTGTCGTATTACGATATTATTCTTTGTTTTGAAATTTGAACATTTTTAGTTCAAAGAAATTGTTATCTACTGTTATCTAATTTTATAGCAAAAAAAGACTCGCTCTAAATAATATCCAACGATTCAAAAAACATTTTAAATTTTGAGCTCTCTTTCGGTTTTTATTAATTTTTTAGTAAATATTGATAAAATTCATGTACATTTTTCAGCACATTTGTATGTAAATTTTTTTAATGTTCTAGGTCATTGTTGATAAACTTCTTCTGATTAAAGAGCTGCTTAAAAAATTTAACAGTTTTTATCCGTTTTTTAGCAGATTTTTTGAAATTTGAGAAATTTAATGTGCTCAAAAAGTACTGACCGACTAACTAATTTTGAAAGCTTGATTTTTAGCACGAGAACGAAATTTTATTTCAATCCTAAAGAGAGCTATCGTCTGGAATGAAACTCTAACTTTTTTAAAATTAAACTCATCAAAGGTTGATGGGACACCATTAAATCAAACCAGAAAAAACGATTTTCAACAACAAAAAAAGTGGGAGGACGCCCTGGTTTACCCAACGCCTGCACTAGGGATCAAGGAAGTTGCGAAAGGAGGAGGGGAAGAGTCAAGCCTTCATAAAACTAATTAGTCGCCACTGCAATGACGAGACGAGCTGAGTTATGTAACAAAGTAGAACTTTGGCCCAACACGGCGTCTCCCGACCTCATCCTGTTGTCTCGAACCTGATTTTCGTTCCATATCCCGAGAGGGGTATCCGCCCAAAGTCGCCTGATGCCAAGTATGTAACGATAGATCAATTCTGTATGAGACTAAACGAGGCATATTTTTGGAATTCAAGAAGCGTTTCACTCCTCCTCAGAGTCAAAAAGAGTGACAAAATGAATGCACTGTGCAAGGAGACGGCGATCCAACTGCTGGTTTAGCCCAAATTGAATATCATGCATTTTGTGGCTTGGCATCTTTTGGGTCTTGTCCAACAAAACAATTTGCAGTCTAAGACGGTGATTGGACTATGGTTTGACGACCGAAGAAACAACATCTAAGCTTCTTTTGGAATTTCCTGAGGGTATTTTTTGGGTTTTTAATTACCTCCGATTTCCCTCCTAAAGGTGTTGGTAGTCTGTGGCATCTGCAAACTCTGGAGGTGGGGAGATCGCTCTGCTTTCTTTTAATGCAATAGTTTCCTCCTAACTATAACGAATCCTACATAATTCATAATATTATATATGTAGATACCTGTTGAATGAATATGAAGAATGAAGATGAAAATCAAGCTTACTGTGGATTTGCATGCTCGCCCATGACTGTCTTAGCTGTGGGCCGACAATGAGGAGGATCTTGGGCTTCCGGCACTCCATCGCATTTTTGGACATGGAATCCACTATGAGGCCTGATTGAATCAATGAAGTAATCAGGTGCTATTGAGTGTCCACAGCCTTCCACTAAAATCACGAAAGCAAAATATTGTTAGATACACGGGAATATGTTTTATGACTATGGAGGTGATGGAAATGTAGTAGTTACTCCTTCAAAGGGGAGAGATTAACCTGCTACACCCAGAGGTATATCATTTTCAAGAATCGAGAAGGAGTTACTACTCATACCTATCACACTCCTGGGGCTTTCAAAAAGCTGGGTGGGGGGGGGGGGGGGGAGCTGAGTTGAAAGGCGTTCCTAATATGCAGAGCTGGGATAAATGTTTAACTTTAATTGGTATAAGTTTTGGAGGTCATGCTCATTTTGCTTATTGGGTGGGTGGGGGTAGAAGCGCTGGAATAGGCAAAAATAAAGGGGCTGTGGTGAGGGGGGGGGGGGGGGGGGTGGTTCGAAACCACGCTCTGCTACCAAATGACAATGGAGGTGATGGAAATGTAGTATTTCCCCCTTCAAAGGGGAGATGAGATTAACTTGCTACAACCAGAGGATATCCTGGAGGTTGAATAACCTCAGGAATATACCAAGGGGTAGCATTTTCAAGAATCGAGAAGGAGGAACTACTCATATACATCACAGTTTATATGATTTATTGGTTAATACATGAGATTTATCTTAGCTGTATAAGAAAAAATAGGAGGGGAGCTTGTTTGGTTCATTATTTTAAATAATTAGTCTTTGTAATTGACCAAGAAAAAGTCTTTTTTGATCGCTTAATTACTTTATTAATCAAATGACCTCACCTTGAATTATTTATCGAGTGTTCCATGCGAAAAATTTTTCTAAAAGTTCCCCTCATGCTGTAAGGTCTTATGAGCGAATTTTCGTAAATTATCGTACCATATTATGTTACGTTGTTTTGAAAATTACAGACTTATAGTGAAATGAAATTTAGGACTACCAATTTTCATGGCAAATAACTCGTTCAAAATAGTATTATACGATTCAAAAAAGATTTTGGATTTTTAGCTTTTACCAGATTCAATCCCGCTTTTGACTTATTTCAGTTCGCTGATTCTTCGTGTAAATTTTGATATAAAAGCTGTACAATCACGTTGGGCATTTTTTGGAGTGTGTGCCGAGTTTATAATTGTGCCGCATTGATGTTCGCCAATTAGGCTCTATAGCGTTTTATCAGGTTTTCTATGGGCCAGGGGTACAAGCTAAGGTTTAAACTGAAACATAGCCAAACGTCGTTCACTTTTGAAACTTGGTTTAATCCACTGATCGCGTTTGGCGTGTGTACAAGCTCTTATCACTTTGGTTTAAGAAACTGGAGTTTAAACTTCAACGAAAGAGAAGAATAAAACAAACAGGCAGTATAAGCTCATGGAACTACAAGGATAATTACAGTTCCATGTTTCAAACCACTGATTTCGGACATAGTTTGTTTATAACCTTGTGAAAGGGGGAAAGAATGTTGGTTTTTGATGTCTTGATCAGTGTTATTCATATTCAGCTGAGTTAAATTGAGTGTTTCTTGCAATAGTAGTTTTTCTCGTTCAACTGAATTATTCGTATTATTTCATATTATCGGTTTGTCCTATCGTTTGATGAAATTGCAGGAAAATGAAGAGTCACACATTTCAGTGTGAATCTGATGAAAGTATTTTATTGCACTTCGTTAAAATTATTCTGGTACAATGGAAAACAAAAATACGGATGCTGACAATAGTCCGGAATGGGAACTAATAGTTGTAGAATCCAACAGTACCTCTTCAATCCATTTTCGAAATGATTTGGGCCTTCCTCGAAGGTACGTAGCTGCCTTGAAAACACCTCCTTCAATTCCACAATACATTCATCAGAACTATCTTCTGTTCTGTACCACCGTTCCTCAAGAATATAACTTGCTGGACAAATTCTCCACTAAAAACCCATAGAACTGAGTTTAAGAACTTGTACACCAGGCATTAACTACATTCTCCGTTTAGACAGCAGTTTAACTTTGAGTGAGGTTTTTAAACTGGTTTTGTACCCCTAGCCCTTTGAAGCGAATTTTAAAGTGCTGACAGAACGAGTACTCATGGATATTCTTCTTTTCAATCAACACATACCTACCACATTTACTAAAATTCTGATAGCTACTGGTTTGATTCGTCTTCACTTCTCCTTAGATGTAAAATTGGTAACAAAATAGGTAACCCATGACTTGATAATTGAGGACAACTTACCAAAAAACGGAGATTCTATAGCACACGCTGGTTGAGTCATTCCCGCACCGTTCGGGAAAAAGTTTGCTTGACAGACTGGAATCCCCATTCCTAAAGAACCGTACGAGGTGAAGATGCAATCAGTGAACTTGGCATCGTCTGGTGCCAAGCGATAATTAGCAGAATTGTACTCGTAAACTGGGTAGCATGGGTCCAATCCTGGAAAAAAAGTTGGAAATAATTGTCTAAGTACTGCTGAGTGAGTATTAGAATTGTACATATGAATACAGTTACTCGAAACTCGCTTCTGAATGCTCCTTGCCATTCCTAGTACGCCGTTTGAAGATACAAGGAACAACCTAAAAATAAATCCGCAAACGTGTCAAGAGAATTTGAGTTGAATCCTTTGCAGTAATATGGGTTGTTGCCCCAAATGCGATGCGAATCATGGGTTGTCCAAGGAGACCGTACGGGGCCGCAAAATGTTTATGCCACCTTGTGGGTGATATTTTCAGGATCGGCACGGTCTTGCACGAGTTCGTGAAGTTTTTATTCAATAACCTAGACGTCTGATCCAACTCAAATTCGGAAGACAGTTGGAAGAGGAAGATTTAATCATTCCATACAAATTCCAACTGATTATATCATTAATGGCTGTTGCGCATGTGCGAATGTGAATCCCTTGTAAAAAGCTTAATTTCCACAATTAGGTACCATACAATTTTGATGAAAAGTTCAGGGAATGAGCGAGATAGGCGCCAGGTGGTCCTCTTTCAGTTCTATTGTTCTCAAATAAGTACTTCACTTGCATCATGTTCTCGTTTCTTAATACACAGATTTTGACATTTTACGCTAGACATCTTGATTCACTATTTCTCCAGAAGCATGAAAAACCTTCTATGGAATCTTTAAGGATTATTTGAAACATTTCAGTGATATATGCATTCATGTTACTGATACGAGGAAGCTATGTGCCACACCCCACTGTTTTTAGCTACACAAGTACCGAACGGTCCATTATCAAAAACAACAGAGAGAGTAAAATCCTCATTAAATATGAACTAATTCTGGAATGCTTCGACACCCACCCTTATGCTTATAATAAGATCCAAAATCTATTTTAAACTACCTATGTAACAAACATATTACCTGTGACCCTTCCGATTCTTTTTCCATGGTTTTTGACATATTTGCCTGCAGACCCGGCGATATGTGCACCCAAACTGTGTCCAATGATATGAATGTTATCGGGATCTACTCCTTGATCAATCAAAAACACCACAAACTGACCAAGAAATCGTGCAATTTTAAACGATTTCGCTACCGTGAAGAAGAATAGGTAAGTTGGGTCGTAATTGATGTTACCATAATCGGGTAATATGACGTTAACATTATCGTACGTCAAATACTCTGAAATGAATAAAAATAAGACGTCAAAAACATTAATTAGTGTATCACATGAATTGAAATACTTAATACGAACCATAGTAATAAGTTCCAGTCACTACCGTAAATGGTGGTGAAGTGGGTACAGTTTTGATAGTTTTCCACCTCTTCCAGCCACAATTTTCATAATTTTTTTGTGAACTTCATACTGAAGTAACTTAAACTATCAATCTTTCGAACCACGTTTGAGTTGTTGAAATTCATCAATTGCAAGCTCGAGGGTGGGGGGTTAAAGTTGTACTATCTTCTCCCACACTTTGGTGGTGAAGATGGTACACCGTCGTTTTTCACCTCCAACCAGGTTGCAGAGGCTTCTGTACCAACTTCACCATCGTTTTTAACATCTACTTTCTTTCTACAAGTGGAGGGATGATGGAAAAATAGGACTAAAAAGGTCTAACGTTGAATCAAACGCAAGAAAAAAAATTGAAAGGCCCTCATTTAGCAAAAAATGTGTTTAAAAACTCAGAAAGGGGCTTTATTGAGCAAACAATACGATCAAGTTAAAGGATTTTTGGGTAACTTCCCCAGGAACAACAAAACGGTATCTACGTATCTTCAAATGGTACGAATCAGTCTTTTCAACATACCTACTCGTATGTAGTACCTACACCGCTAGTGCCCTTGACACAAACCTGTCGGCCATTTTTGCTTGGGAACCCCCCTTTTCCCGCCAAATGTCAACTTATTTGGAAAATCCGTCTTTGTACCATCTTCACCACCGGATCCCTCTCCACCACCATTTACGGTACCTATCTATCGTATTATAATTAATTAAAAATTATTATTAAAATAATTATTAAAAACCAATTTTATGGTTAAAAAAAACTCATACTAAATAAAATTCGGCAATTCAATAGAGATTTTGGATTTTTAGTTTTTTTGCAGTTTTTATAGATTTTTTATTAAATATTAATGAAATTTAAATAGGTTTTTCTGCATAATTTTGAGCACAAGTTTTTAAATGTCCTAGTTAATCGTTGACAATTTAGTTTTGACTTAAATTCTGCTAAAAAAAAATAAATATAACGATTATTGGCCGTTTTTAGCCATTTTTTTTCTCCGAAATTTGACCAATTTAATGTGCTCAAAAATGGTTGGCCAACGAGCTCATCCTTTCGTTTGGAATGCTTGATTTTTTTGGCGCAAAAACGGTATCCTATGGAGAGTTATCGTCTGGAATGACGCATACATAAATATTGCAGTGAAAGTTTAAACACAAATAAGATGAAACTCACAATTATTGTTGTTAATATTTCGGCGATTGAATTTTTCAAAACGAAGAGTAGACACTGCTAGTCTACTCTTCGTTTTGAAAAAGGCAATCGCCGAAATATTAACAACAATAATTGTGAGTTTTATCTTATTTGTGTTTAAACTTTCACTGCACATCTGTGCCAAAATATATAGGTACTGTTCTTATAGAACTGTTTCTAACCAACCAGAAGTATATATATATATATATATATCGGGCCTCGCAAGGGGTCCGCCCCTTGACCCCGCCAGGGGGGCTTCGCCCCCCTGGACCCCCCTAATCTATACTCGGCACTTCACGTCTCGCCGGATCTTTTCTCTTTTCTACTGTGTAGAAAACGAGGATAATTTGCTATGCAATTCGTCTCACGAGAAAAAAAAAAAAAAAAAAAAAATTTCAGGCCTGGCTGGGATTCGAACCCACAACCTTCGTCTCACGAGGAAAAAAAAAAAAAATTTTCAGGCCTGGCCGGGATTCGAACCCACGACCTCTCGCTTCCCATCTCGGGACAAAAAACGTTACACAAAAAAAGTGGACATTTTAAAAAAATTATTGGGGGTCGGCCTAAGAATTGCATAGCAATTAATATATATATATTCAATTCTTAGGCCGACCCCCAATAATTTTTTTAAAATGTCCACTTTTTTTGTGTAACGCTTTTTGTCCCGAGATGGGAAGCGAGAGGTCGTGGGTTCGAATCCGGCCAGGCCTGAATTTTTTTTTTTTTTTTTTTTTTTTTTTTTTTTTTTTTTTTTTTCTCGTGAGACGAAGGTCGTGGGTTCGAATCCCAGCCAGGACTGAAAAATTTTTTTTTTTTTTTTTTTTTTTTTCTCGAGAGACGGAGGTTGTGTGTTCGAATCCCGGCCATGCCTGAAAAAAAATTTTTTTTCTCGTGAGACGAAGGTCGTGGGTTCGAATCCCAGCCAGGACTGAATTTTTTTTTTTTTTTTTTTTTTTTTTTCTCTCGTGAGACGAAAGTCGTGGGTTCGAATCCCAGCCAGGACTGAAACAAATTTTTTTTTTTTTTTCTCGAGAGACTAATTATTTAATTTTTTTTAGTGTTTTCAGGCTAAGAATTGCATAGCAAATTATCCTCGTTTTCTACGAAGTACAAAAGAGAAAAGATCCAGAGGTTCCAGGGGGGCGAAGCCCCCTGGCGGGGTCAAGGGGCGGAGCCCCTTGCGAGGCCCGAAGGGCCGAGTATATATATATATATATATATATATATATATATATATATATATATATATATATATATATATATGAAAAAGCGCAAACTTCAGGAATCGTTTCAGAATGCCTCAAAACGGATTTCAATGAAGAAACTTTTCAAAATTTAAATTTTAATATTTTCCGAGCCATTGCAATAGCTTCGCTAGAAGAAGAAATAAAAGAAAGAGTAATGAGAAAAGTAGCTAGTTAACTTTACTTTTTTTATACCTGTTTTAGGGCCTTGAGCGCTGTGAGCTGTGTAATCCGTATTAAATCCATGGAGGATAATGAGCGTCTTTTTGGTGACATCAAAATGAGAATTGGCTAGCACCACTTTGTTATTGACCCATAGTTGTTCTGGAACTTCGTAGTTTGCTCTAGAATGTGCATAATAAATCTATCAATGAATACTAACATTACTTTTAATACATGAACAAACATGAAATATCTTAGACCGTACGGTTTCTGAAAAGAGATACATAATTATAGGAACTGGGATTTCTAGCCTTTGGGATAGGTACCTTCCGTATGCTCCTGAAAATGGTTTTGTCAATACAGAACCCTGAAATTCTGGGGACCTATGAATTTTTTCATTCAAAAGGTGTTTTGTTAGAATAAGACATCATTAGAAGGCAGTTTTTGGGCGAGTTATGGAGCTCATGAATCGGACAAATTAAGGTTGGAACAAACTGTCAATAAATTAAACCCTTGACAACGGAACTCCGGCTTTTTCCATTCAGTTCACCCGATCAACTTCCAAATCGGAAGGGCAGTACATAGTTTTTAACAAACTTTTTTGAAAAATGAAACTATTGCAACTTTTCCAAAGTTTTGAAGTTTCGAGACATTCTGAAACGATTTCTGGATTTTAAGACTTTTTCTAATAAATCCAGACAAAAAATCTCCTTAAGATTGAGATAAAAAATCCGTTTTTTTTCCTCCCAAAAAATCATTCTAGTTGAAAGGATCAGTTCGTTGAGTAGCACTTTTACGAAACGAAATTGGTCAAATTTCAAAAAATTTGCTAGGCAACAAAAAAACCATCTAAAAATCGCTGAATTTATATTTTTAGCGGAAAATTGCATTTAAAGAGTTTCAACTAAGAACTATATCTAACAAAATTATGCAATAATTCTACTTAAATTGCATTAGTATGTGCTGTCGTGCCCAACCTAGGTGTGTACCTTTCAGTTTTCACAAATAAACAAGCCCAATACATCACTATTTATTGCTCTATGAATTTAATATCGTTGATATTCCAACGCCGACTTACCTACTACTATATTTTACCTTGTATATAAGTAGAAAAAAACGTTTTCTTCGATTTGCGAGTTTGGTATTAAAAAGTCCAAAAACCGCCATAGCACATCTGGAGAATACAGATATCCAGTGAATCCGGAACTCTTCAATTCTGGGAGCCAAGCTTTCAATACACACACAAATTATCACTTAACCAACAATTTCAGCGAAATTAGGAGAATTTATAATTACAATAAAGATAGATTCATTTTGACTGAATTGAAAAACGGAAAAACTCGGAAGTGCGCAACTCGCAAGAGGCTCCGCCCTTGACTTGTTTTGCTTTCACCTTGAGCCTCGGCTAAACATTGGAGGAACGTGGAGCACTTTCCATTTCAAATTTCAGTTTCATAGGTTGAATAGCAAAGAACTTAGCTCTGGATCTCAATCAGCTGATCTAGGGAGCTCTATAGACTTCACGATTAGTTTCTAAACGTTCCAAGGGTTCTCCATTACAAATTTTAGCTTCATAGGTTGAATAGCAGAGATAGGTATTAGAGAGTTCCTAAAGCGATAGGGAGATAGAGATGAGGCGCCTTATCGTGAACACTACTGCGCATATGCGGGCAGATGAGGAGCCTCATCTCCAATAAGACAAATTTATTTCACCTAAACATAAGACGCTCTATCCCGAACCAACCGCAAATTATCTCTTCCTCCCTATCGCAAAGTATTCTTACACATCGATAACAGTGATATTCCTTTCTTGTTGGTATTCACGATTAATTAAAATTATATTTATTTTCAAAATTTGCCATTGCAAAACTTTTTTGTGAATAAGAAAATAGCTAGGAAACTTAGAAATTCTGGAAACTGATTACACGGGATAGGCGGGAAAATCCCCTTTGTGGTTCAGCGTTACTTGATGATAAGTAGCGTCAATCTAAGATGAAATGTTAATTCGACCCTATTGATTTTATCACGTTACCATCCGCTGTCGCTCGCCCCAGATGATAAAATCCCCAAGCACCTTATCTCAATTGACTTATTGTTTAGTAACACTCTATTAGCTCCGGAGCTTACCCAGCCGATCTAGGGAGCTTCATTCTTTGCGATAAGTTTCCAGATGTCCCAAGAGGCCTCCATTTCAAATTTCAGGCTCATAGGTTGAATAAAAAAGAATTTAGCTTGGAAGTTTACTCAGCTGACGTGGGGGGCTCCAGCCATTACGATTCGTTTCTAGACGCCCCACACTGGTTCCTGGCGTCGAAAAACGGGACAAAAGTCTGCAATACAGTAAAGTTCGCTCAAATATTTTCCCCCCCACATTTGTCTTGAAGGTACAGATTGCCCTGATGGAAAACTGGTGAAGAACATTACATGTTAGCCTAAATTAGGTGGCAAATCCTGCGAAATTGTCCCTGCAGGGGCGAGGGGAGGGAAGATGAAAAAAACTCCAGTCCTTTCTTCCCCTGTGAGGGATCGTCAGTTTAATCAATGGTACCGGTTTCGGTCAGTGGTCACAGACCTTCCTCAGCCACAAACCCAGAAAGCTCTGAGCACCCTAAGATATAAAATATAACAGGCATAAGCGTCAACAAAACAACAGGTGTCCCCACCTGTTGCTTTATATTGTTTTGTTGTTCAACCCCCTTTTTTTGAGAGCTCATTTTTTTAAATTGCAATTTGCTTCACCTTTTGTTTTTCCCCCCTTCTAAATTACTTAGACTGAAGCTTTTGTTAAAGGATATTGTTTTTTAGTTATTTTTACCCAAAGAACATTGTTTTTCTTTTCAGTTTCATTCATGATTAACAGTACGTTTCCATTTTTTCGACCGTCACGTCAAGGCGAAAATATTGATTTTTGACATTTTATGTCTTTGCTATGGCACATAAACTAAAAAAAGGTCACGGCAAATTGCTCACGAAAATATTTTGATGATTTCCACTTAAAACCGAGTCGTTGCTAGGGAAATGGTACTTCGTCGTTTTTCATCCCACAAAATTCGTTGACCATTCGTTCGAAAGCTCTCGATTTATCCAACCATATTATGTTAACTACTGCGAAGTGAGCGGCCAACAAGCTGAGTTATGAGCAAGGTTATTTGAATAATTGTGTGCACTCAGGTGATCATTCTCAATAATTGATATTGTGAACATGATTGCCACCGCTTGTTAATTTCTGATGATTTCATTGAGCTGGTGTTTCGATGATTTGATTCATAGCAGGTGATCCAAATATTGCGAGAACGGTTTGATTTGTGAAGCGGTGGCTAAATCATTTTTTAACTCTTTCTTTTAACTTCGATTCTCTGCTTGAGGTCTTGCTAGAGACAAAATTTCAGATCGATTTTTAACCCACTTCCCGATATTCAATCGATCTGAAATTTTGCACACGAGTTCATGCTGGCGTACATTTTAATTTATCAAATTTTCGCGAAGAAAAAGTTAGTTATACTATAAATTTTCGAAAATTTGAAATGTAATATGGGAAACCTTACAAGTGTTGTGTATTGTAGGGAGGAGGATTGAGGAAGGGAGGAGGAGTGATGGAGGGAGGAGGAGGAGGGAGGAGGAGGAGGAGAAACACGATCAATAGTGACTGAAATGTCGAAGATTTCTTCAAAAATTCGCTCATGGGGTCATGCTGCATGACTGGACTTTTATTATGGTGTTCAGAAGCCTTCTGATATCTTCCCCTGAAGAGATTCCTTTCTCTCTCTGGAGGACAGTACTACAGAGGAAGAAAATTCTATCCGAATCTCGTATTCCCTCGGCTAGCCCTTTCACTTCATCAGCAGGGAGTGACACGCCGACCGCTCCCTGTGGTAACTCGTACTGCTTTCCTTGCAGACGCATGGCTCTCTGCTACAGCATGTCCCATCTTAATGTGGTCCAGCCTCCTGGAGAATTTAACATCCCGTCCCCGAAGCCTCTTATGAAATAGTTCTGAATAGGATCAGCATTTGGTATTGACATTATACCTTGAGTACCACGGTTGGTATTCAGGTTCGCAATATTTGGATGTCTGGAGCGTATATGTAGAGTGAGTTCTCTTCTTGTAAAGCCTCTATAACAATGAAGACATTGGGTTGCATTGTCTCTTTGACTATTCACCAAGGTATGATCCATGTTACTGAGCTACATAATTACGTTGCTCCAACGATATCACAACAATAACAATAATTAAGTTAACATTTTTGGAATGAGAGAATGAGACAGAATTTGGCACTCAACTTTGAAGTAGGAATTTGAAGAAGTATGACTGGTAGTGGGAACCTGTCTGGTACGGTTTTTGGTTTAAAAAAAAAAAAAAAAAAAAAAAAACGCAATCTAACGCTTCGAAAATTGATTTTCTTGCGGAGCGGAAATTCACACAACACATTACCATCCGTTCCGGGATTAGAAAATTCATAAATTTACTTCATGGGATCATGCAGTCTAGGGGAAATTCATCTATCCTATGTGCGTCACGGGGTTCTGTATTCCGCCCCACACTCCTTACAGTATCCTACGGGGAGAATGTTCCTAGATGTCTTCCTAACTTTTACGTTACGGGATCCTGCAGTACCTTAGAAATTAACCCGTTCAATGCGCCGCCCGAGACACTCTCGGGCTACCCCCCTTGGTCGACTGCGGTTGTGGTAAGTGTCTCAGGGAAGTACCTACCTCACTACTCCATTTTGCCCAAAAAATTAAGAAACAAATTTTTTTAATCGTCAATAATTCGTAATTTCTTTTCTTCTTATTTTTATGTGTAGGCGAGGGAATGGGGAGAGAAAAGTTTAGGAGCGTTGAACGGGTTAAGATTAGAAAAATACCTTAGAAATGAGATGGGTAACGAACGCCTTTCTCACTTGACCATGATGTCAATTCATTATCCGCTGTCGTTCGCGGCTGATGACGTGCTGGATTTGATGTCTTTAAAAGCAAACAGAAAAGTCTTACTATAAACATTTTATGATCAACTAAATACCTAAAAATTGAACTTTTGTTGTTGTATAAAGATCAAGATTTATCGTGATTGTAAAAAATTGTTTTAACTGTCACCTAAAATCCTAATTATGTACCTACCTACCTATTAAATATTTTTGCCTTATTAAAGATAGTATTTCATCATGTTTGTAAAAAAGTTTAACGTTTAAAACGTTTAAAAACACATTTTAAAATTTATTGAAATGGGAAGAGAGCCGATGGGCGAAGGGGGGGGGGGGGATCTGGGGGAACCCCCCCCCCCCCCTCCCCCAAGGCAAAATCCTGGCTACGTGCCTGATACGAGTCTGCAACACATACTTGTCTTCAACTAAAGACATAAAATGTCCCAATGTGTTGCAGACTCGTATGCAAGCGTTTGCACTTTCTTCTCTTCTAATCAACCAAGAATTTCTATTGATTTTTATTGATTTTTACGTACAACCAATGCGTTACTAGGGAAGTGTAACTCCCTTAATTTTCATAGCAGGAAAATCGTTCGCCACTTTTTGTAATGCTCTCATTTTATCACAACATCTCATGATCCCTAATCCTCTGTAGTGTCAAGGAAAGGTGATTTATTACGCTAAATTATAAACTAATATTGCCAAGTAATCATAATGAACCAATAATGTATACAATTAATCATTATTAAATTATCTGCGACTGTAGGTCTATTTTTCTATTCAACCTATGAAGCTGTTATTTAAAATGGAGGCCTCTTGGAGCACCTAGGAACGGATTATAAAGTCTGAAAAGCCCTAGATCAGCTGAGTGAGCTGCAATTTTCTTTGCTAAAAACCTATGAAGCTGAAATTTGAATTTGGGTAACCATCGGGACGTCTAGAAACGAATCATGAAGTCTAGAGCCCCCCCCCCAGTTTAGCCGAGTGAGATCCCGTGCTAATTTGTTTGGTGTTCATCCTATGAATAGAACATTTATAGGTATGTAGAAAACGTAAAAACCTATTCTACACTAATCACTCTTTAGCCTTTAAGCCCAAGGTGGTAATAGTTTTAACCGGGTATTGAATGGATGTTCATTGCATTGAGGGTTTTATCATTAAGGCTTTCTAAATTTTTGGAAATAACGGCCTGAACACTTACCTCCTTGAGATGGCACAATAAGAAACACAAATGTTACGAAAGCCGTGGACATCTTCATAATTTAGTTCGGCGTCTCTGTTAGCAAGCACGTGCCTACTTACTTAGGTGTTACCTCTCATATCCACCTGCTACGATCTCATGACTTTGTCTTTACTTCTCCATTCCCTCAACCCAAGGGACCACTACGGAAAACCAAACAAGTGAATTGTGACAATCAGGCGACCGATACCTTTATACACTTAAGAACTCAGACCAACCACAACTTGTCTGAGCACTTCATAATATCGTTGAGGTTAATCCGTTGAATCAGAAATTGAACCACTCAGCCTATGTTATCTCAAAACAATACTTACGCAACTGACCACTCTACAAGATATCTCATGACTCACGTGTATCTACGAGTGTACCAAATTTATTCACTATTAAAATATTGTATTCCGTTCTCCTAAAGTGGTGAGTTTCCCAACCAACAAACTGTGTTTCACTTTTATTCTTCTGTATTTTAGAATTCAGACGTTGTCTGTGTAACCTCTATGTGCCTATGTGTAACCGAAATATGAGCCTATCATGAACCAGGGGGGAATCCACCCTCTGCCTAGCCCATTGCCGCGTGCCGAATTGAGTTGTCCTGCAGGGGGTCGAAGAGGCATCAAAGAGGTGTGGCCTAGTGCAGCGGTTAGTGAAGGAGGACGTTTAGCCAATTGAGCACCGAAGCGAAAAAGGGGGTGCGCACAGAAACTACGGTTCTCCAACCATTGTTAAAAGGCCCTGCTGAAGCCATCGGGGAACCCACTTCACGAAGTGGCCGCATCCCCCACTCTTCAATGCCCTGTCCATTCCCCTCCTAGGTGCCTATGTGCAACCAAACAATAACCACTAATGTGATTCGCACCCGTCCTAGAATAAGGGTACAACTCAAAAATCGCGATTTTTGAGTTAGTTGTGGTTCTGAGAAGTAGAAACGGTCTAGTTTGTCTGTAGAAGGTGGAGATATGTGTAGAGCACTCTAATTCCGCTAGAGAGTGTGTGTGTCTTTCTTCTATGGAGGGAGTAACCAATTCACGTCCTAGGAAGAAAGACACAACTCAATTGAGTTCACGCAGTATGTGTCTCGTTTTGAGTTTTTTCCTTTTTGTGTGGACAATGTCGGCATAATTTTAACTTGTGTCTTTCTTTTCTGAACATTTTGGATCTCCTCTAGTGAGATTTCAGTGTTTGAGTTTGAACAACTCAAAAATTCTTTAAAAAATCAACAAAACCGTTCCCCCCACTCCCTTCCCACTGGCAAAAAACTATTTATTCACCATGGGGCGTTAGAGCAATAATGTAGGAAACAAGTTTCGCAAAGATAAATTATGTTCATCGTGTTCCAAAGAACGGGTAGCCAATGGTGTGGAAGGAAAACTTTGAATGCGATTTGCCGAAAATGACAATTTTTGAGTTATACCCTTATTCTAGGATGGGTGCGAATTGTTCACCGCTGTATGTGAGAGTGCGGCTATGGACCGTCATTATTATTTTGCTTACTTACTAACTACAGAAGGTAGGAAAGCTTTGTGTTCATGAGTGAATTGAAAAAATGTTGTCCTCCAACATCAAAATTCCCACTTGCTTTTTGCGTTTCAGAGCTTGCTGATCAATTTCGCTTCTGTGTCTGTCTGTCTGATGTCCGACTGTCAGAGCAGAGGTAGATCCTTGTCACGCCAAAAACCATACAGTTTCTGCCCGACTCTGATGAAATTATCAGGGATTGTGTGGGTTAACTTTTAGACGTTCCCCTATAACTTTAATTGCCGTCACATATATAGTAGTCCGTGCGCATGCGCAATCATTAATTTAATATAACACCGATTTCTCATCATCTGTCAGTCCGATTTCGTTCAAACTCGGTAGGTTATTGGGTATATGTTCTAGAAAAATGCCCTATAAATTATATCGCGATTGGTAGAGTAATAACTATTGTGCATGCCCGAAACTAATATTATCGATTGACAAAGGTAAAACTGCGAGTCCAATGGTACGATTTTGATGAAATTTTTGGGGATTGTGCGGGATAGCTCCTTTCCGTCTCCTATAAATTTCATTTCCGTCACATAAATAGTGGTATGTGCACATGAGCAAACGTTAATTTAACTCTTTCTTTTAACTTCGATTCTCTTCTTGAGCTCTTGCTTTCTTTCTTGAGACAAAATTTCAGATCGATTTTTAACCCACTTCCCGATATCCAATCGATCTGAAATTTTGCACACGAGTTCATGCTGGCGTACATTTTAATTTATCAAATTTTTGCGAAGAAAAAGTTAGTTATACTATAAATTTTCGAAAATTAGAAATTTAATATGGGAAACCTTACAAGTGTTTATATATATATATATATATATATATATATATATATATATATATATATATATATATCCCACTAAATATACTATATATACTAAATATACGAACTCTCCACTCAATGTTTAAATTACCTGTTCAACGTGATGGTAAATTAGAAAGACTACCAAATTTGAATGTTCAACAATGAATACATGTGACTTATCTTATATCCCACTAAATATACTGTATACTATTGAACGTCTGCATAAAATGACAACGAATCCAGGGTCAATAAAATATTAAATGATTTTCCTTGTCAATTTAATTTAAGTTATTATCAATGTGATTTTGAAACAATGTGATTTTGTTTTCTATTTACTGTTGCCAAGAAACTAACAAATATTGAAACAACAATAAAATTAACCGAGAACATGAGAAAAAGAAAGAGTTACATTAAAAACTTGTTTTTATGGGTTCCTTTTTTTTATTATAACAAATAAACGATTTCTTATCATCTATTGGTCCTATTTCGTCCAAACTCGAGGAGTAAATGGGTTCATGTTCCTATTAAATTCCCTTTGAATTAAATTGCTATTGGTGGATTAATAACTATAGCGCATGCACAAAACTAAAATTCATCGACACAGACAAAATTCCGAGACTAATGGACCGTTTCTCTGAAATTTTCACGGATTGTGCAGTTTAGACTAGACGTTCCCCTATAAATTTTATTGCCGTTGGATTAATAGTAGTCTGTGCGCATGCGCAAACATTAATTTCTTATAAAGGCGACTTATCAATAATTTCAACTCGTACTTTGTTCTTAAACTAATTCTAAACGTCTATGTTACAATATGTTAGGAAACTATAGTGCCCACCCAACTTGGCTGATGTTTATGACATGAATGTGTCTTTCACGAGGCGATCAACCAAACGAGTATAAAAGCTTCCTCCAGTAGGATAATAATATGACTAGCACTTACAGTAACTAAGGTCGATCGCAGTTTGTTGCTACTGGATCATATTTATATCTATTGAAATAGAACCTATGGAGCTAATCTCTTTACTATTCAACCTATGAAACTGAAATTTAAAATGTGGGTCCCTTGGAACATCCAGAAATGAATTATAAAATCTGAAGCCCCTAGAACAGCAGAGGGAGCTCCAGAGCTAATTTATTTGATATTCAACCGATTAATAGCACATTTTATCATTTAATAATGATTAACAGGACGTTTTCTTTTTTTACCGTCACGACACGGCGAAAATATTGATTTTCTATTGATTTTCACGTACAACCAATGCATTACTAGGGAAGTGTAACTCCCTTAGTTTTAATCGCAGGAAAATAGTTGGCCACTTCTTAGTATGCTCTCATTTTATCACATCTCATGATCCCTAAGCCTCTGTAGTGTCAAGGTACTGTTAGTTTTCATGTCAAGAAAATCGTTCACTACTCGTTGGAAAGCTGTTAATTAATTTCAAATCATTACGCTGTTGAATTTCTCCTCCCCTCGCTCCCTACTCCATAAACCACGTAGGTAATCCATCAGCTGAGTAGTTAATCCATAATAGGTCAGCTGAGAGAGTTGAATTCTCTCTTTTCACCCAAAGCGTGTGAAGTTTGATATGGCAAGTTTGACATTAAGAGACAAATGAGATGATAGGCTCCATTAGGATAGGCTGAGTGAGCTAAATCCTCTTCTGTTCATCCTTGTAATTTTATATTTCATTGGCAGCCTCTATGCGACATCAAGAGACGATTAAAATGATGCGTTCTTTTCTGATCAGTGCGTGAGCCAAATTGTTTCTGGTTCATCCGTGGTGATATGAATCTGACTGGGGGTCTCTTTCATTCGACATTTGAGTGACAGAATCCATTATGATCGGCTGATTAAGCTCTATTCTGTCTTTTTCTCCCTAGGATCTTGAAATGTGGTATCTTGTCTCTCCTAGACAGAATGATTGCTCCTCCGTAACCACGTTATTTGGTGGTTTTGTTTGATTTCAATCACGTGTTAGAAAAAAATCAGTACAAATTGCAAAGTTCTAGAGGGGAAACCTGACTTTTTTCCCGTGAGGAGTGGGGGAAAATTAAAAAAAGTGGCCTAAAACGACCTACAAAACTTGCTGATCATTTGCCAAAAACCCATTTTGAAATCGGTTCAGGAGGTTCTCGACTTATGGAGCAACCAAGGAAAATAAGGATTCACTTTTATCTAAATAAATTTGATAGCTATTGATATGATAACATATTTTTATTTACAACTTGAGAGTATTTTATCAGTATAATTGCATATGTATTACAATCACAGTAGTTCTATCGACAGCTCCAGCTCATAGGACGGAACTATTTTTCCCAAGACATTCATTTTTCAAACTGGCAGTTTCGGTAAACGTTTTTGCCTAGAAGAGGTTCGAGTAGTTTGTTTTACTTCTGGATAATTACTTGCATTTCCTTTGATTCATTGCGTTGGAACTGGAAAATTATTACGAAGCACAAAGTTTTTCAAATCGCAGTTAAACTCGAGGGTTCACTCTTCCTGTTCAAAATGTGAAACTCAATTGCTACACATTTCTGTGCCAGTATTCATAATTTTCGTCACCACAAAACATTATCCTAGCTTATTATTAATATAAACTTATCTAGTTTATTAAGATATTGATACCAGTGGTTTAAGATTGGCTGTTAAATTCTGTTAGTGACGAGTGAAATGTGTAGTTAATGAATTACAAAATATTCAATGTTACTAATAAGAAGAATATAAACAAAGAGTGAGCAACTATACAGATTTAATTTATACAGTGTAATTTTCCTTAGGTGCTTCGATAAAATAATCGTTTCATCTTCACCATGTTGAAAACTCACGTTTCTGTGTTATCCCACTTTACCGTACGGTGGCTGCGCATTTGTTTTGGTATAGAACATTCCGCGAACCCTGAAAATGATAATCTTTATTAATAAAATCGTAAGTATGTTCGTCTGTACATTGATTAGAATCATGAAATTTTGCGTTTATTTTCCGTGTCATGCTATTTGTAGACGATTGGTTCGATTTTCTCAATTTTTCTCTGTCTGTCTGTTCGTATGTTTGTCCGCTTTTCACGGTTACAGGGGTCATTGGACATCTGATATGAGTGGGAGGAAATGTCTGTATCAGTCCAACTCAAATTATGGGCTATTTGAAGTTTTTCAAATTTGAGCCAGAGGGGGTGTTTTAGGGGAGGGGGAGGGGGCTTTGGACTATTCTAACTTAAATCACAGGCTACTCTAAATTTTTCAAATCTTTCCCATAGGGGGTGTTTTTTATTGGCGCATAATAGCAAGCATACACAATTTTACATGAAGAATATACAAAAAGCAGTAGAAGAAGCAATTCATCCTACATAAAAATAAATAAAATTTCAAAAAATGATCAGGGAATATAATCTCCGCAACATTACCCCCGCCTAAAAGTTCAAAAACGCGTCCATAACGGTGAAGCCCAATGCCGTGGTCCAAGCACTTCACATAGTAATAAAAATAACCAAAATAAAATAACAGATAAAAAAAAAAAATAAATAACTGCCCGGAACAAATTCAAATAGGCAACATGAAAAAATTATTCCAGGCAAAACATCACAAAATGATAGCTCTAAGGGGAAAATGTACAACACGTAGAAAATATATCATCCCATAGAATTAAACTGATGGAATCAACATTTACCGTGGATTCGCATATTGTCCCATGAAAGTCTGAGTTGTCGGCCAACAGTGTGGAGGGTGCTCGGTTTTCGGCACTCCATCACATTGTAAGACGTGAAATCCACTCTGAGGTTTAATTGACTCAATGAAGTAATCAACTACTAGCGAGTGAGCACAAGCAATCTCTGAGATTACAAACAAAAAAGTAGTTATTAGATTCAAATACATTTGTTGTGACCAGAGTTGTAAGGTAATGATTACTTTGAGTAATGATTAGGTACTTTTTCAATTACTTCTCTTAAATGCAATAAAATTAGTACAGTGAGTATGATTAGGTATGCCTACAAGCAAAGACTGGGGTTTTAAGCTGGCAATTACTTCCAAAGTAATTGCAATTACCATTACCATTCCTGTAATGGGATGGTTTGAAGCAATTACTTATTTCAATTACATGTAATGGTAATGGTTTTTTCAATTATCATTACTTGTTATTGGGAAAGTAATTGGTCTTTCCAATTACCCATTGCAGAAAAGGTAATGGGTAATGGGAATGGAATCCCCCCCCCCCCCCCTCCTCCATTACCTTTTACAGGAACGTCAGCCCTCATGCACCGTGTGAAAGTGTGTGGTGTGTGCGTGTGTGTATGTGTGCGCGTATGTATGTAATATGTACAGATGATATGTAGATGTGTAATTCCATTCACATTACCATATATACTTCCCCATATATATGATATATATATATATATATATATATATATATATATATATATATATATATCGAGGATTGTCAACGGGTCGAGTGGTTATCAACCGATTTCTCCGCTATTCGTTTCTGGAAAATTTGGAATGCCCTGTGAAAGACACCTTCACAAGAGGTGATGACCGGAGTAAAGGACCCATGGAGATCTTCCGCAATGGCATCATATTGATTGTCTTAGTGATTGTCGTCAATAAATTTCTTATTTCTCTTGAATAATGTACTTATATTTATTTAGGTTGCTCCGCTCACCTCGTTCTTCACGAAGTTTGAAAAATTTGTTGTGCAGTATGGTACTTTCTTATTTCGTGATTGTATTCGACGAAAACTTTTTAAAATGATTCCGAACTCGATTTTTGATTGGTTTGACGACAATTGTAGTCGCCGGCGACGATCGTCATTAAGAACAACTTTCACAGCTTCTACAGTGGTTTCGGTCAATTTAGTGTGGCAAAAACTATTGAAAACAATCCTAACCAAACTCGATTTTTGGTTATTTGACAATGACTGACGTCAGTGACGACTATGACGACCTCGTATTGTCACCAAGGAGAACTCTTAAAGCTTTTAAAGTGGTTTCAGTGGATTCTGAGTTGCGAAAATTGTAGAAAACTATGCCAAATTCGATTTTCAGTAGATTTGACGACGATCGTCGTCGCTGACGACAAGTTCCTGTCATCGGAGAGTCACCAGAAAACTGAATAGTTAATTTTGCAAGTCTAAACAGTCTACCTACCAAATTCAAGTTGATAGCTCCAAAATTGTTTTTGTAAAACACTTCATATTTTAATATAATCAGAATGTGAGTTCAAAGCCTATAGCGTGGAACATAAAACACACAAACATGTCATGCTCTTCCCTAGTCATTACTATATATTTATATCACACGTTCAATATTAGTTCTTCGGAGCCATCTGTGTCTATTATACGGTGTATATGAGAGGAGGAGCTAAACGCGGTCGGTTCATTGTAACGTTTCGAGTAACTATTTCAGCCCAGAACTATTTCATATTAGCTTTAAAATAATTTATAAAAGTCCCAATTTTATAACAAAATTGTTGAAGGGCTATATCGTATCAAGTTTTACACTAACAATGAGGAGTGAAAAATATAAATTAGGAAAGGGGAGGTTATGGACATCATATGTTTGAGGTAGGTAGGCAGATAATAATACCAGGCCTTCTTAATTCGAACTTGTAATTTAAAGTCTTCTCAACTGAATGGTCATCCTCACTGTTCTCCAAACTTTTGTCTTTGAACAAACGTATGTCTAGTAATTAAGTACATGAATTAATTACCTTTCATACCCTCTTTTGCACAGGGTGGTTGAATAGCTCCTGCGCCATTGGGGAAGAAGTTTGCTTGGCAGATGGGGATCTCCATTCCCAGTGTGCCATAAGAGGTAAAGATGCAGTCAGTGAATTTTGCATCATCTGCTGCCAAGCGATAATCTGCTGAATTGTTCTCATAAAATAGGTAACAAGGTTCCAAACCTGCAAAACACCACAAACAAGCATCCTGTTACGTTCGCATGAAAATCGTATTTATGAAAAGCCTGAAACTCGTGCATATAAATCAGATGACATTAGTTAATGATAAGTTAGGAGGAAGACTAGGTATTTAAACATATGTTCTCAATGATTTGAGGCCTCTATTTTCGAATCAGCTGATCGAGAAGCACCACGAAATATGGCCGCCAATCTATGAGCCCAAAGTCCGCCTTAAAATGATCCGAGGAATCCATTCAGAACCTGAATGATTGGGATTTTCCATTATTACTCAGTTGCCCCACGACAACCAGCACACCATTTACAAACTTCAATTCAATTCAACTACCAAAAAATATGTTGTTAAGCTAGAGAAAATTGGAGCTGGGATGAATCTCAGAGCTTTGGTAATCTTGACGAAGATTCTTGTGGTTCGGATATTGAATGCCTACACAAAAGTACAGTATCTACATGTGGTAGTTTTTTCTTTGAATATGTAATCTTCGCTTGTCAATTTAATCGTACAGGAATACCTACTAGTAAAAAATAACTTTCTTAAATTGACTGAACTGTTATAATTTCAATTCGGAATATTTTTTTACAAAATGTGTCAGCGTGTATTACCTGTAACCCTTCCAATCGTTTTCCCCTGGTTTTTGGCATATTTTGCTGCAGACCCGGCGATATGAGCACCCAAGCTGTGCCCGATAATGTGAATGTTATCGGGATCTACTCCTTGATCGACCAAAAACACCACGAATCGACCGAGAAATCGCCCAATTTTGAAGGATTTTGCCGCCGAATAGAAGAAATAGTAACCTGGATCGGAATTAATGTTTCCATAGTCAGGTACTATCACATTGACATCATCGTAAGCCAAATATTCTGGAATTAAAGAGCAAATTCACAAACAAATAAATAAGTTTAAAATAAACAATGTTGATAGTGAATACGAGGTAAATTGACACCCAAATGAGCACTATACATCACGATCCGTGATCAAACCATATTTTATGTCTTTAATTAGTGACAATCCAATATTGAAATAAGAAAAAAAAATTAAGGGTATCAAATTTGCGCAAGTGCAACAGCTACTCTTTGATATGATCATGATGAAATTTATATGGAATGCTCAAATCGTCTTCTCCCAACTGTCTTTCAAATTTGAACGAGATCGGACCTCTGGGGCGTGAGAAAATGATTCTGGTCGGGATTTACGTTTGGGCATGCGCAGAGTGGAGTATTGATTTGGTAACAATGGAACTGATACGGACCATCTAGCCTCTAACCCACACGTTTCCTTAAAATTTCATAAAAATAGGTTGAAATTTGTGGAAATTAAGCTTGTTACAAAGATTTGCGGACTCACACACACAAAGACAGACAAGGAACGAAAGTTGTTCAAAATGGTCTAAACCATGAATTGCGAGTGGAAATTTTGACACAAAATATTTTTTGTTTTGCGGTATTTTGAGACAAAATATTTTCCATTTCTCGAAAGTGAAGACAACGCCTCCACTACATATAGGTTGTCTCGGAAGCGAAATCAAGCGAGTGACGAACTCGTATTGGAGCAGTGGACTTGATTTTTTTCTTTTTCTAAGTTTCATAAGTCACAATGTTTGCGCAGGGTTTTCCTGGCTTCATTCATCAAGATTTCGACTGGAAGCATCAGGGACTAGAATGGGGCTGGCATGACGACAAGACATGGCATAACCAGGCTTAGCAACTTTTGAGGATTTTTGGGAGAGGCTCGAAAAGCCAACAGACTTGGTAGAGGATCTTGAGTCCTTGTTCGACGTTGACGTCAGACTTGGCTACAGTCCTCATGGACCAAGTTGTGCTGCCTACTATATGGCAATCTATAATTGATCGTCGTGATTAAATGTCCTATTCCTTTATATTTATCAGGGTCACACATCGCGTACCTATTCGACAGGTGTGTTTTCAGCCGTAGGTAATATAGGTAGTGGTTTATTTTATATAGGTAGGTAATTATTTTCAGTTGCTGGGTAAGCTCGTGTCAAATACTAGGAAAGTGCAGGTGTGTTATTTAATTTAATTAATTTCTCTTCGGTAGGCATCTGTGCCTATTTAGATATATTTAAATACTTGATTTATAATGGACTTCATTTAATAATTATAGACGGCCGTTCTATGTAGAAGGCATATCAAATACAGAAATAATAAACCTTTGTGTTATAATTTGCAGCGTTTTTTATTCGATTTTGGAATTGACGTATCTTGAAACGTAAACCAACATATTTTTAGGGGGATTCATTTTTGGTTTATTATTTCCAATAATAAGCCTATGTGATCGTGTAGCAAAAAATTTTTACAACCCCCCCTCAAACTTTGTCACTTTACGTTTCAAGGTGCGTAGAATCCAAATTTGAAATGTCCGTCGCCGTCCGCCGTTCGCCGTCCGGTGTCCGCCGTCCGGGCCATAAAAGGCCTAAGAATTGACTTTAAACACCTGTTCTTTCGCACATAGACTCCATTTGGGGTCTAGTTGGTCATAACATTTAACCATCCCGATCGCTTTACTCGCATAGATGCTATGGGCCAAAAACGGGCAAAAAGTGTCTTTTTGAGGCTTTGAGTGTAAGACGTGTTAGACGCACGCCTGGCACGCTTGGCAGGGGGTCACGGTGGGTGTTGAGGGGGGTGAGCGGGGGGTGGAGTGAGAGGAGGCGCCGCGGCACCATGAGGTGGGTACAGCGTTCCTTCGAGGCATGAATATATGTTTTTTTCTAGGTCATATTTGTGTGTTAATACCAATGCTTTTCCTACATATATTTAATAACATATCCTCTCGACTTTTCGTACGTACTTAGATAATGATATTATTAAGGCAATAACTATTTGAATAGATAGGAGCTCAAATCGAGAAATATAAACATGCGTATATAATTATAGAAGTATAGGTTGTGGCAACTCGAAATAGGACACGCCGAGGAGTCTGGACGGGCCTTATGACGTACGCAAGCCAACTAAAACTACGATCATACTCAATTGAAAAAATAATAAACCTTTGTGAAATAATTTGCAGCGTTTTTCGGTAACAAAGGTTTATTGTTAAAAATAATATACCATGACGGTGGCAATGCAGTCGGAGCATTAACTAATGATCTATAAGGTAACTCTTCAAATAGTTCAGAAGTTTTTTGAATTAAAGTGGCGACATTAAAAGTATGTTTGGCGTTAGGTACTACGTCGTATCAATCATTAGTAATTGATAAGATACTGAATTTGGGCTGAGTCGGCGGCTTCACTTTTAGTCAACCCTAAATGGTAAAATTGGAAGAAAAAAATCAGGAATAGGACCTCGAAACCTCTAAACAGAAAGGGCAGTTTTCTGTTCAATTTCGATACATATATTTCATTTCAATGAATCAAAATTATGCCTGGGAGCCACTGTACGCTCGTCCGTTCGCATTCCAAAAATACCTATATTTACATCCCCTACCCCTACCAATATAACATCAAAATGAGTGTAATCGAAAGCAAGAGTGAACACAGTAGAAATCCCTTTATAAACTAAGACGATACAACCGGCAGTAGCTACTTATTACTACAATCGAATCGCGTTTTCAAGAATTCGAGTTTGCTGTATTAACTCGATATATTTCATTATATTGTTATCTGTTGACGGACTAGTAAAGCAAAGGTTGATATCTTACTTCAATTTTTCATTCGGCAGGTGCCTGTGTTCATGTAGACCTTGATATAAATTAATTGAAGACCAAAGGCTTCGTTTAATAACCATCCATAGGTAGTTATTGGCAATATCTCGAAAATATATTAGGTACTTATTCTTCCATAATTCACATTACCTAACATGGTTTGAAAAACAGGTATTGAGTTTTGTGAATTTCAGTATTGGGATTTTGAAAACACTCAGATACCAGACAGTACCATAGCGTTCAGTTTTCCAAAAAAACCTACCTTTCTTAGACCCTTCTGTGACATGAGACGTGTAATTCGTATCGTACCCATGGAGAACAATCAGCGTTTTCTTGGAAACGTCAAAATTTGAGTTCGCCAGTGCCTTCTTGTTGCCGATCCACAGTTGTTGATAGTCGTCATTGTTTCTCCTATAACGGTCATAATTAATATTTTACAGTTTTGAAAATAGGTGCGCTTACTTATGAAATATTAAAGCATTACCGACATTCTTGAGATTATATTTAGATAAATATCTAACAGGTCAACTGCTTTTCCCAAAACCACCTTGCCAAAGCGGGCCTACTAAATAGCTACAAGGAAAGTGTAACTTCTGCGTTTTCTGTTCTGCACTCGTTGGAAAGCTGAGAATTTATTAAGCAACATCTTATGCTGTCAAATTCCCCATCTTCTACAACTAAGAAGTAGTTAGGTACCATCATGCTGGTTACAGACGTAATTACCTACCTCAACTTAAGTTAAGCTACCTATGGTGATATAATCTCGTATCACTGATCTGCCTGTACAATGATGAACTTCAAAAAATGCCATGTTTCGACGGCCTGATGATGATGTCTTTACATCGACAGCGCTCGCCCCCTAATCCGACAGTGACGGCAGACCCCACCCAAAGGTATGTAAAATGACAATTTTATTATGACTACTATCGGAAATAACCCTTTAGATTTGATACCAGGCTCAGCCAGATTTAATACTACTAACTAGACTGAATAAAAGACTTCTACAACTCCTTAAAACTATGGCTAAAAGGAGTAGGTACCTAGGTACTGTTTCGACGGCCTGATGATGTCTTTACACCGAAAGTGCATGCCCCTGGTACCTACTCAGCGAGGAGGTTTTTGATGGAAAAGGAGCTATATGAAGTTCGCCACTTTTTTGACATCAGGCACACTTGACATTGATTGATAACTTTTTACTTTGTTTTTCACTTGTTCCTGGCTTTGTTATTATTTTTATAGTGATATTGACTTTATTTTTTGACTTGTTGCCCCTATGTTGTAATTTGGCAATAAACGGGTATTATTATTATTATTATTACTCGACGACAAACTCCTCCAATAGGTAGGTACCTACGTAAATGATAATTTGCTCTCTCACACAAGCAAGCACAGACAGTTAACAGTTTAAGCTCGAATGAGATCGACCCCAACTTGTCAGCTTACTCCTACACCTGAAAGTCGCTTTTCGTTTAGAGTAGATTATGATATTTTAGTTTTATAAATATTTTCTATACTTTTAAACTGAGCATACTTTTTACTTTTCTTGGGAGTTAAGAGTCAATAAGGGAAAGCATGTGAGCAAATAAGCCAAGAAGAGTTTTTCGAATATTTTCTTGGATACCTACCTAAATAATATGTTGTTGGAAATTATTTGAAGAATCGAACCTTGATCATAGATCATTACTTATGGGAAAGACCGCATTTTATAACCAATTCTTAGTCGATACTGATCGTATAATAAATTAGGCTCAGGTGACGCTCCATAAGGTAAGTATTAGGTACCACTGCAAAATTTGCTTACAATTACTGTGTGCATACGCAGGGTGTGTCGTGGCCAGACTATTATAAATTTAGATTTCACCAATAAACCAAACTAGCCAATGCAGTTTTCGTAAGTCGCCAGCAAATGAGCGTTGTTACAGCATGCCTCCAACTCGTGATCGTTCCATGCCCAACAACGAACCTGCCTACCTCTCAAGTGGTACCCTTCCAGTATAAATAGCGCAAAAGATAAATCATTCTCAGACCGAATTGTTTTCCAAACCACACCTTTCCTTCCTCTTTTTAACCCATGGGAGTGCGTGTACTGGGTTAAAAACTTTCTTACGTAGGTTCCTACTACTACACAAGAAATTGCATTCATGGGTGCTTTCCTTCCATATAATATACTCCATGGGATTTCGCATAACGGAGTATAATACTCATCTCCTCTTCCTTCAGTACCTATCTTAAGTCAGTAAAGGTATTATATCAGTCAAGGAGTCAAAAGTTGGACTCGCAGCAATCAATTTAAATTCACACTCTTGAGTCATGACAGGGTATTTAAGCTTTTGGTTCCTTCTTTCTTCACTTTTGGTTTTTTTTTTTTTTTTTTTTTTTTTTTTTTTTTTTTTTTTTTTAAGAATTTAAGCCGCGACTCCATCGGAGGGGTCATTAGCGGCTACCAAAAAGGGGGGTGTCAAAAGGACACTACAACGGGTACGACTCTAAGGGGAGCCATGCTGAATGTCCGTCACTAAACGGATTGCCATCACGGACTCCACTGGCAGATTGGAGGAGGATTCACTTTTTCTTCACTCACTTTTGGTAATTTCCTTCTAGGGATCGATTCCATTTCCAACAAAAAATTCCTCCAAGAAATTCTTTTAATTTTAAACTTTAAAACTTGATTTTCGACTAATTCAACTTTTAAGAAGTTTTTCGTGATTTTGTCTTTATGAAATATAAGTGGTACGTACATAATAACTATCCTTAGGTTCACTGTAAAATCAAAAACCAGCACAAGTTTGAAAGGAGCGTTGAACTTTCTTTAAAGAAAATTACCATTTTTAATTACGTTTTTAGCACATTCATGGAAAAATCTGTTTGAAACAAAGATTTTCTCACATTTCCAAAATCACTGAATTTTTTAACGGTTTTTTCCCCCCGTTTCTGCCACTGGTAAAACTTCCACGAAACCTCAGCTTTCAAACGGTGTGGTTCTTTTTTAGTTTACCATAGTAATTTTGAGGGGGGGGGGGTTCCGTTTTAATCCATCAAAAAAATGTTCGTGTAAGGTTTTTGATACATATTACCTACCTACCTTATTACCAAATTGAAACCAATGCAGAAAATAATGTCTATAAAAAGAAAACCTCCGATAAACAGGAATGTTTAATGCCTAATTAACGGGTTCCAAATAGGTTTTTTACGTCGAATTAAGTGGAAGCACTCCCTCCCATTGCAACTCTGCGAAAATCGGCTTTCCAGTTTATCATAGACGGTCTTCTTTTAATTGAGATAAGGGAAGCTAGAATGTGAAGGAAGTGCTATTATATTCCAAAAAATTGCTAATTTTGTAGGAAAATCAAATCTATATTACCTAGTTAAAATTGATCAAAGATGCCTCCACTGAATTAGACGTGAAAAAATATTTGGAAACCGCTACCTAATCCTTCTAGTCACGGTCACATCGAGTCAAGCCGTTAGGGCCCGAAAAACAGACGTTTTTTGCATTAAATCGAAATGGATCATTTCGCTGGCAAGTAAAAACAGGGTAATTGACAGCAGGATATAGGTACATAGAAATGTGGGCGATGCACCTCGATCGTGGTATAGGTGTAATGCTAACTTTATTTGGAATAATTTAATGTAATGGTAACTCTGTATTTTCGGAAGGTCGTGGGTATTTTAGAAAACTGCTATGATTATAGGTAACTATGTATTTCTATGACTACTTGGATTACCTTGTGTATGAGTAGAAGAAAACATTTTCCTCAATCAACGAGTCTGGTATTATCCAGTCCATCAGTCGCCAAAGCATATTCGGAGTATGAGCATTGTCTCCTGCATTCTTCAAGTGTGCGAGCCAATCTTTTTAATGAAAACAAGACGTCATGAAATACATCAGCTGTAGGGACAGTTAAATGTAAAAGTTCAGTAAAAATAGAAAATTTAATCTAACTTCTAAATTTACCGACCATTTGGTTCAAGTGATAGGTGATTCCCCTTAAATACCTAACATCTGATATGATGCTTTAAATTACTCTCTCAATTTGTAGGTACCTACAGATTCAACGTGCATTGATGTAACTCTTTTGGGATAAAACACATTTATACTTTCTGTGATCTTTTAGTCCTTCTAGAGCTCTACAAAGTTTGATGAATACTACAGAAGGAACACCCACGTCAGTCAGAAGCATCTTGTTGAGGAAAGTAGCAATTAATATAGAGCGAGAGCAGCCCAGCTACGCATTTTGAAAATTTCCGGCGAATGGCAGCAGAGGAGACAGGGGCAGTGCGTAATGGAGTATACCAACCTCAATATTATAATTATTATTAGTTTTTTAATGGTAGGCCATAGTAAAAGCGCCTACCTGCTGGATCTGGCAAGGCGGGCAGTTGAGGGGGCTTGGTGACTTAGAGAACAAGGCCTATGTGATGAGGATTTTGCCACAAGCTGAGAAAGTGACTGTGGCGAGGCACTATGGAGGATATTCTCCTACTTTAGTGCCTTTTGGAGGTCGCAGTGCGGCTAAGCAAGCAGTGGGGCGAGAATACCAACGGCTCCAGAAGTTGTGGAGAAAGTATCCAGGTTGTGTAGCTGTGGAGGTACAGGAGGGAGCTCGGAATGAACAAGTTTTGCGCCCTCTCCAGGGGTTTGCGGAAATTTAAGAGCCACTCTTCAGTGCTTACAGCCACAATCTTGGTGAGTCAGTGGTACCTCTAGCTTCCACCAAGGATTATGGGCAAATAGGTGCTTCATGACGATGCATGCACAAAAGTGCCTGCTGGTATTTCTACCTGACACTGGAATAAAGCCCCGAAGAATGTTGAGCTGCTCATCCTCAACCTGTTTCTTTTAGTGGGAAGGCCCACAAACCCGTGCCCAGACAATTTTCATCCCTAAGAAAGGAGGAAGTGGGCCTGGGACTGGGTTACCTTCCCAGATGCATGTCCTGCTACCAGGTTTCGTCCACAGGTCGCGGATAGTGGAGTGCTTAAAGGATATTGTGACTAGCTGTGAAATAGGCTGAAAATCAAACAAAAAAGCAGTTGCAAAGGAGCAGTACATGCTGAGAGTAGGGGGATGACCTGGTGACACTGGTGTTACCTAAAATTACCACATAACTCGATATAATTTCTAGGGAAGGCCACCCTCAATGATGAATTTTGTTGGAGATCTGGTGGTTCCCTAGGGCTCAGAGTGGCCACTACAGCCACAAGCCATGTAGAACCTGGTGGAGCATTAGCTCGTGTCACCAAGGCTGCATTTAGGCCATAGCAGAAGCTGCGGTTCTTTTGTACTTACAGTCAAATCTAACTTATTGGTTAGTCTCTGATATGCTTAATGTTGGGAGGCTACTAGAGTTAGTCTGTGAAGTTCACTCTGATGTGAGCTCATGGCTGGGCTTCCCACCTGATACGGCAAGTTCCTACATCCACCCATTGGTCAAGGGCGGAGAGCTCGGTATTGTCTCCCTTTCAGCCAGCATTCCCTCCCAAAATCACCAGCACCTCCTTGCCCTTAGGGCATCGAGCTATAAGTTTACCTGCACTGTTGCTGATCCCAACTTTGTCAAGTAGCAGTTGTTGTGCTGCGACCAAGCAGCACCAACTACTCCAAAACCCAGTTCGTCTGCTGAGTTTGCTTCTGTGCTGCATGATTCAGTGCATGGGAAATAATTGGCAGTACCCTGAATCCCCCCTAACTTCCAAGTGGGTAAAATGCGTTTCAGAGCACATTGGGTCCCACAACTACCAACATTTTCATGCTGTCCGGGTGGCTACAATAGCCATCTTGGTGAGGTGTTCTAGAGTTAGTCGTGGAACCCTTTGCCGTGCAAGTCGGGGGAAAAGTGAGAACCAGTATGATGTAGAGCAACAGTGTCAACAGACTCATGGTGCATTCTACACCATACCATACGTTGAGTGACTGGAACGAGAAATCAGATATTGATGCCACTAAGCCCCATGGGTCTGCCACAATCCTAAATGTCCAGGACCGAGCTGAAAAGAGTGGTGGCAAATAACGTCAAGATCATGGACGTGATATGTCGTGGTGCGCGGGAAAGTGCCACAGAGTTATCTAAGTTTTATATCTTGCCAGGAGTGCTTTGTGATATCACCACACGCATCCTTTGGGGCTCTTACCTTAACTGGTGGTAATTTTTATCGAGGCACTTCTCTCTCTCACCCTCTCTCCTTCCATTGGAATTGTTAAAGCAAGTACCTAATTAATCACGACGCATCCACGCAGCTAGCTAGTGAATCTGCAAAGCGAGAATAATTTAAATTTAAGTAGGCAGATACTAGACACAACAAAGCAGAGAATAGAATGTCCCTGTAGTGCAAGCATCACTTAACAATATGTTTCATTCAATACGATACACCTACCTAAGCCATTTTAGCGAATTTTCGTATAATATGAACTACTACAATGGCTCATTTTCATAGAAAATTAACTACCTATTACAAAGGCTCGAAAGATTTTAAGATCAAAATTTTTCAAAAATTTCATCATTGAAATCAGTTTTGAGGCATTCTGAAACGAATCCTAGAGTTTAACGATTTTTCGTAAGTACCTATATAGTTATATGTATTTATTTATTTATATATGTGTCCTTCCGGAAGATAAGTCTCCTTAGGATTGAGATAAAAATTCAGTTCTTGCGCCCAAAAATCAAGAATTCCAAAAGAAAGGATGAGGTCGTTGGCCAGCACTTTTTGAGTACCTACATCAAATTGGTCAAATTTCGAAAATTGTGCTGAAAAAATAACTGAAAATAGCTAAAAATCGTCAAATTTATAATTTATAGCAGAATATTGCTCAAATAAATTTTATAAAATTCAAAATAGAACATTAAAAAAATCATGAACAAAATTAGGCTGACAATTTTACTTAAATGTCATTAAAATCGTCTATAAAATCGATAAAAACTGCACAAAATACAAAACCTCTTTTTGAATAGCAGATTACTATTTAGAATACGTTTTTTGTCATAAAAAATAATAGTTAAGAATTTATTTGCACTCAAAAAGCTAAAATTTAAAAATAATTTAACTTAATACAGTACGATAACCTACGAAAATTCGCTCGGACGACCATGCTGCATGACTGGAACTTTTATAAATCCACCGTTTTTCAAAAGTGATATTAGGGTTCGGTAAGGGTTCTCCACTCTCCAAGGGTGGGGGGGGGGGGGGGTAGAGTTCGTACCTAAATTTGTCGGGAGGTTTGTATAATTATAAGTACGTAGGTACCTACCCACTATAAAAGAATGTTACGGATGAGTCGTTCTCTATTTTTTTTTAACCTCCTCTGAAATAAAGTACCTACGAATGAATAATTTAGATGGACGTACCTACCGATTAGTTTCATTACTTTTAATTAGTGGTAGGCACCTGAAAAACAAATTTATAAAATTGAGATCCACGTCTCAAATTAAAAAATTGATCTCTCATGTAGACTTACCGCCTGTAGATGCCCCAATTAGTAGAGCAAACGATGCGATAAACGTTGAAGTGTTCATAATTCAGGTCGATGTTAATGCTGTCATGTGCTTACTGACATTTATGTTTGGCAACCACGATTTTGCGATCCAAACCACGCGTCGACCACAATAAACGAAATAATTGAGATAGTAGGTACCTATATGAATTGTTAGATTAGTCAGAGAATTCTATTTTATGTATACCTACCTCCCCACTTAACGTGGCACTTCAGTTATTATTGAGCAGATTCAATTCCACAATGAAACGACACCCAACAATCTACCTATTGACAATCTCCAAATAGTGTTTACACAATCATCTCGTCTAAGAGGTAGGTGCCTATCTACATACCAACTAAGTAGTAACTACCTCTTCCTAGGCTTGTATGAACGGGTGTCGTTGAATGATGCACCTGTGATTCACAATTTTCAATAGCTACCTCTATATGCCTAAATATGCGCATATTTCTCGTCAACAATAGTTGGTTTGTGTTAAAGATAAGATGACTCTAAATCTAACCAAAACTTAACCGTCTGCGTAAGTAGGTACCATCTGCCAGCTCGAATAAAGACCGAAGAAGAATAAGAATAATCACCGCCGATAAAGAATAATTACCAAAATTGCACTAACTTTTCTTACACATTTCCAAAAAGCACAAAGCGTACTATAATGAAGGTTTTTCGGTGTTTTCCCAACTCGGTGTTGCAAATATCAATAAATGAACATCATTACGAGGTTCAGCACAACAAAATACTCCAAAATAATGTACCTATTACATGTGGCAATTGAGTATCTTCAAAAACTCAGTACATATTTCACCTTTTTTATTGCACTTTTGGAGTGGAATTGCGCCCGTTTTCGCGCATTTAAAAAATCGAGTGATGGGTCATTTTTTCATAAAATTTTACGTAGAATTCAAATCTGCAATAAAAAATCGGAGTTCTAGTTTACAATAACAAAGTTGATGTGAAATGCGCAATTTGTAATTTTTGAGATCCTTACAAAAAAACATTGATTGAAAAAACTTTTTTTTTTTTCACCATTATCAACGATTTTGGCAGTGGTGGGGAGGGGGGCGTTTTTGGGGACAGCCTGTATATAATTCATTCATACACATGAAAAAACGTTAAACTCCAAGAACCGCTTCAGGATGCCTCAAAAAAGATCTAAATGGAGGATATTTTAATATTTTAAATCCTTTGGAGCCATTGTAACAGCTTCAGTTTCTACAAAAAATTGCCAAAATAATCACAAATCATATGAGATAGTGGAACCAGTGGTTTACAAGTACTATCCCCTCCATTCTCCTCTTTAATAATGAAATTTAAAATTTCTGAAATGTTTTCCACATCGGTATGTACTCACACCATATTAGTCACAGGACTCTCAAACCGGAAGGAAACTTAAGTACCTATCAAATCAAATCAACTGAAGTACCTACCTAGTGGACTTCGAGTACAATTACTAAGTATAAGTACTTGTAATTAGGAAGATCAAGTTCAAGTAGATACTTGTAATTGAACATCCAACTGCAAGTTCTTATACTTGTTGGCACTTTTTCTGCCTCGAATTAAAGTACACGTACTTGACTTGGCAAGTAAGTAGGTACATTTCCGAAACTTGACTCTCAGAAACCGATGTAGTCGCTAATTCCCCAGTCCTCCTTTTCACACATGTTTCTGAAAGGAAACTTTAACAGTATAGGTAGTACTTGAAGAAGTACTTGAGTACAAAAGTACTAAGTACTGACAACACTGCTATCTACACAACTGCTAGGGTACCAACATATGCTACTCAAGTAGGTAGCTCCTTCCCTCTGCTGTTCAATTTTGGTTGTTCACCGATATGATGATATGATACCTGTGTACCTGAAAATGTTATAAAGTAGGTAGTCCTTACTTCTTGGAAATTTTGGATAAAATTTGAATGATTTATGTTGTAGGAATGTATTATATATTCATGAAAAATATAGTTTATTAGAAACAGATATTCAACACCACTTGGAGATTCGGGGAACCATGCTCTTTGATACTCTTATCATGTTTCTACAATGATTGTAGAACGTATTTGTGGCTGTCATGGGTAGTCTTTAGCAAACGGAGAGGCGTCGTTCGTTTCTGTGTAGAATATTCCTTCAGACCTGCAACATGTTATAATTTAGAACGAATGTAATATGAAGTCAATGAGAAAGACAAACGAAAGTTACACACAATAATGACAGTCCACAGCCAAATCTGCGGAAAACTCTAGAGCTATCGAAGCGTCTACCCACTTCACGTTTAACAAATACGTTCAATATAAGTGGCAGGCACAATTATTCAACCCATGCCATTTACTAGTGCCAGGAAATAGGTACTCGTAAATTAGGTACATTCACTATGAATTTGTTACTACGAAATTGAACACTGTTATAGATTTCATTGGACGAGAGAGAACAGAGTAGAAATTTATTAGGTACCAACAACGAATCGTATACACCGTATCGTTACATTCAATTAATTCATTTTAGAATGTATATGGATGAAGGTAGACGAGGAGGGATGCTCGCGGAATCAACATTAAGTTGCGCTTGATTTGCTACGAAATCTCAGATCACTTAATCTAAACTTTATCGAGTAGGCTATTACCATCAGTCATGGAAAATGAATATCCCTGAACTGTTGATAGTTTATATATATAATAAATAAAAATGAGATGGAGCAGGTGACAAAAAAATTACCATTACACCAGGTTACGAAAGAAAAAAAAAACACGTAACTTCCGTTCTTTTTCTTTGTTGAGTAAGTTGATAGACTTTGGAATCAATGCTGCATACTTATGATTGCTAAATAGTGACCAAGAAACGTTGTGATTGCCATAGAATAGATACCGGTGGTACCTACCTAGCTACACTTAGAGACTGTGAATTGGGAGATTTTGATTTTTGTATAATTTGGTTGTTTGAGATCTCCGTAAATTTATTATTCGGTAATTCTTCACATACTTGTGGTTGGCGTTGTATCCCATGAGTGTTTCATTAGTGGACCAGCAGGTCGCAGAAGGGTCGGAGTCAACGCAGGGCATTAAATCACATCTTTTGGTTCGGAAAATCCCCTGGGGCTCGATACTCTCAGCAAAGATGAGAACTGCTCTTGAGTGACTGCATCCACCTGCAACGTCACTTCGGACATGACAATCTTATGGGGTACGAATTTACTACCCATAATCTATTTTTGATGTCAATAGCATAGGTAATGATTAGTATGGGATATTTAGGGTTCATCTAACGTTGTCAATATTGAATCAAGGAAATGAAGGGTTGGAGCCTTGGAGCCATTTTGTATTTGCTCCCGCTAGCCCGCCCTTTCTTTACTTCACCTGCGCTTTGTTTCTCAACCAATAGGAAACGAGTTAATGACACTAAGTTAACAGAGGTAACACCACACAAATCAGGGTGTCACGTTACCCCTTGAAAAAATTGGTAGTATTGAGAGAAAAAAATCGATTATCGCATTTTGTCGAACCACAACTCTGCTGAAACTCGGGGATTTCTTACGAGTTTGAGGTTACCCTGTCGAACGGGCCCTAATCGAATCGCAAGGTTAGATGGTAGAGGACACTGTAGTTACACGCGTCGACTAATAATGGTAATGTACTGAGCGACTCTAAAGCCCCCTCTACACAATGGTATGAACTGGGCTAGGATTTATGGCGAAGTATGCTGATGCTGATGCATGAAGGACGATGGCCGAGCTTCGTGGCTACCAAAACCAGAGCATCGGCTAACGTCACACGTCCACTCACTGGCAGCTGTACAAAAATGATGACTGGCCAATGAAAGGGGACAATGAGCCCTCATTTGACATAATGCTATGATGTAATGTAATGATGCAATGTAACACAAACGTATGAATGCAAATAATTCACCACGTTAATAATGTTCACAAACAAGACACAAGATTCAAAACAACAACAGACTGATAACGGCAGGAGAGGACTGCAGGGCGACTGACTGACTGGCCCATTGTGTGGACATTCGAGCACGATAACGTGCTTGCGCAAATCGTGGCCTAGTATGGTCCCCTTTGATCTTTCGAGAAAAACTGCGATAGAGGCGATTGCCCGCATGGCCCCACACGGACCAGACATAGTCGGTTTTTCCAATCGGCAGTAGGCAATGTGGTCTAGGTTTGCGTGGTATCGGCCATTGTGTAGAGGGGTCTTTAACATTCTTGGTGATTGGGAGTATGCTTCACTACAGTGCTGAACGTTTCCTTGGTGGGAACTACCTATATGCTCACTCAATGGTGCACTGGTGAGGGAACTAAATTTTATCAATGTTTATTAGAGTACCTACTACAGAACACAAGGCTCACTAAAAGTTCGCACTAAAGGCACACTAGGCAGAAACAGGACGGGACATTTATATAGGTAACGTTTACCTTCCTAATTTAACTTAACGGTGGCAGCCTTCTCGCCCCATACCCCTCCGCACTCCACCATGGGGCAGTGGGGACTGCATGGCACCTGTTACGGCCCAAAAATATTTGATAGGTAACTGGGACAGAGTTCGAACTCGTGTGCTTACTACCAAGGAGAAATTTACCTTTAGTTGCAACACTCCAACGTGCTGAGCTATGAATCCGATTTAATCAAACCTTCTCGACTGTAAGAGTATTCTGTGATCATAAAATTTCCCGGGAGTCAAATACCTACCAGCCGTCTCAGCTGGTTGGGTCGGACGAACGACGAAGTGAAACTGCAGACCGCTGGCTCAGCAGAGGCTCGCTGGAAGACGTCCAGGGATCTCGAGGTCGTTGTCATGGTGTTTTGACTCAAGTGCGTGAGGAAGTGAAAGATGCTAACGATCCTTATCAGTCTTTTGGCTCGAGAGGGATCTAATTATTTATTGTTTCGTACTATTTGGGGTCTTCACTGACTATGCCAACTGGCCAAAAATATGTGATACCTCGGACGGACTTCGAACTTGTGTGCTTACTACTAAGGAGAAATTTCCCTTTGGTTGCAACACAGGGTTGAGCTATGAGGCCGATTCACTCAAACCTCTTCAACTGTGAGAGTTTTTGTTGATCTCAACACCCCTGTCCTGCCTAATGTGCGGTGGGGTATAGAATGGGACGGCTGACGCCGTTGAAGTAAATTAGGTACCTACTTGATATGTCCCGTCCTGTTCCTGCCAAGCGTGCAAGGAAATTAACAATTGAACCGTGTTGTACCTGCCAAAGAGAATTTTAAAACCTCTTCCAATATTTAAAAATGAGAGATTCAAAATTAATTACAAAACGCTCAGTCAGAGAATATTCTGAAGCATGTCTAATTAATTTTGGAACTCAGAATTAATTATATTGGAAGAAACTTTACAGTTCTACGAAGTATGGCAGAACAATTCAACTCTCTTTAATTTAATTCGTTACTTTTGCCAACCTAGTGAGGAAACTGAGGATTTGGCCAGAAAAGTACACGATAAAATAATAATAAATGAATTTAAAAAAAAAAAAAAAAAAACCCTCTTGCCTAGGGAACACGAATTTAGGGAAGGCACCTATTATTGTTTTAAACTTATTTGGATAGGCAGGTACTGTGACTGCGTGTACGTACATATACAGGATGGGTGTCCCTAGATGATTTTTCACGTAAAAAAACCAAACTTCGGCTTCGAATCAAATCAAGAAACCGGTGGCGCCATATGAATAAGCGTTGAAAAACAATGAAAATTCATGTACCACATTTGGGGTTTACCAGAATCCATGTTTTGCGCAATTTTGAAAATTAGGTAACTTTGCGCGCTCGCGGAACGAGTTGGGCGGGTCAAATTCGTTTTTCAAATACACCCACAAAGAAGGATTTTAGAAGGAGGGGGGGCAATCCGTGGGACAACCTTGTGTTCTCAACATGATTCAATTATTTGGAAAATATAAGCAATAATCAAATGAAATATGTCAAAAAGCAGGTAAGTAGGTACCTACCAACAAGTGACAATTAGGTACCTATATCATAGGTAGATAGGTACCTACTTAAATTGGTACCTGTGCATACTATAAATAATGATTTACCATACGTTTGGAAATCGCCAGCAAAGCAGCCAGGCTGGCTGAGTCCACAACCATTTGGATAGAAGTTGGATTTACAAATCGGGCGTCTCACAGATATGGATTTGGCGGATGTGAAAATACAATCTGTGAAACTAGCGTCAGTGGGTGCGAGACGGTGGGAATCACTTACTTTCGTGAATCCAGGGCTTGATGGATCCAGACCTAATAAAAAAGAAAAAAATCAGGTTGTGCAGCACGGCATTATAAGCGAATTTTTGTAATTTGTTTCACATTTTATTTACACCAAAATTTTTTGGAACGACAACGAAAAAATGCATTTCAGTAAATCATTCCATGCTAATTACAACATGGCTTTCGTTTCCTGCGAAATTCAATAGGGGCGAATCTTTGGGACGTTAAGAGACGATTGATTATTTTGCTCTTATTCAGCTTTTCAGATAACTAAACTGCATTTTTCAACGGGGTCTCTCTGGGTATGGATGAGCATAATTACAACTTGAGATAACACTCTAATCTGGTACAAGTTGAAACTTGATAGCTGAAATTTGAATTGAAATTTTTTCGGGAATGCTAGGTAAAAATTATAGTAGGTACGGAACCACCTTACACACCACAAGGTAATTACCATAAATTGCCAATATAAAATTAAAAGTCTGTTTGATTGTCTGAGTATCAAGGCCGAACGGCTGCACCAATTTTCATGAGGGTGGGCGCAAATTGACTAGCAAGTTACGGAATAGAACTTAGGCTATATTACAATTCTTTATCATGATCAGCTGAGTGAGCTCCTACAGCTAATTCCATACTTTTCATCCCATGAAACTGTAATATAGCATAATTATATGGCCTTTGTAGAACCTCTACTTTACGATGCCAAGAGCTGGGAACAGCCGTGGCTCCTAAATCTACACTCTATCCTATTAATTTTGCTACTTTCTATGCTGCAGTTTGGTATGTAGCCCCCGTAGTTACAAATACAGTCTGGATATGGTTATTTCAGCAATCTAAGCACTGAATACCGTGCAATGCACGGGTAACCGGCTAGTTATTTATAAACTGGTTAGAAGGTGACCTGCTCTGATTTGGCTTTCTCTAATTTCAGCCAGGGATGCTGCACGGGGCTACTAAGCTTTTTGATTTTCTACAATCCAATTTTCGAAATGGTCCATTAATACCCATTAATGAGTAAGCCTCTTCTCCTCAAGCCAGCTTTGTAAATAATGAATTATCTCATTTTGCCTCCAACTAAGTACTTATTTAATGGCAATGGTAGGTACAGCATCTCACCTGTGATCCTCGCAACTGTTCTATCAAGCTCATTAAGATACTTTCCGGCGAAACCTGCAACATGAGCGCCCAAACTATGTCCCACAATGTGTACACTCTTTTGCGACTTGTCAGCGTCCATGAGGAAGTTGACAAGCTCGCCGACGAATGAGCCGATTTTAGGGGCTTGAAGAACTATGATCACCATTCCGCAGGGCGGGCAGAGATAGTACAACCAGTGATCCATCAGGCTCCCGTAGTCAACACCTATCACGTTCACGTCGTGATATTCCAAAAGTTCTACAATTATAACACAGGTTTACAAAAAACACATTGGTAAGTAGGTAATGCCTGAATTACAGGGACGTCCCTATGAATGGATTGGACATAATTTTGGTGAGAATTAAAATAAGAAGAAAAAACAAAAGTATCATGATTTTTTGGAAATCCATTAAACCCCTTCACCGACAGTCAATTTTAAACTTCCGAGGTTGCATAACTGGACTAAAATCTGGATCAAACAAACAATAAAAACAGTCACGAAAAGTCTGATGAATATAACGAAAATATCACGATTTATCGTTATTATCCCGCCATTCTCCCCTTTTCTTCATAAAATTTGAAACTTCTGTTACATTTTACAAAACTAGACCTAATTCAAAGTTGTAAAAAAAAAGAATCACGGAAATCGGACGAGAATAGTTAAAACATCATGATTTATCAGTGTTAACCCCTTCATTCCCCCCTCTCTTGATCAAATTTGAAAATCCTGACATACTTTCCAAAACTATATCGAATTCATAGTGGAACAAAATAAGAATCACGGCTTGAAAAAAATTGGTAATAATCCCCTCCACCCCCACCTCTCTAGCAAATCCGAAACTTCCGAGGTTTATTGCACAACTAGACTGAAATTGGTTGAGAATTGAGGCCTGGGAAGCGTCGAAAAAATTTGTGTCACACACCAATGGCTTTTCTTCACGGGTTCGGTCTTAGAGTAGTCTGAAACGGTTTTGTATGCGGTTATTTTTTTCCCCCTCATGCTTGGGTTGTCCCCTACCCTCCAGTATCAATGCCAATAGTTCGTCCCTCTGTTGACGAAGCCTAGCTTCAGAGGAAAATCCTAAAAAAGTCAAATGTTATTTTTAGAATCAGTAGAAAGGTACCTACCTATTTTTTCTGTGGATCCTAAATCTGAAAACCACATCTGTTTTAGTAAATATGGAAGGGAGCATGAGTTTTTGCAGTGACTCACGAACTAGGGAGAAAACTGAGAGGGGGCAACTAATCTTGTATGAGGAGAGCAAAAGGTTTTCCAACAAAGCCTATGGAAAACATGAGAAAAGGAGATATGTCACTAGAAATCAGAGGTTTTCGATGAAACACCTACTAGTTAGGTACCTACAAGTTGTTAAATGTACTCATCTCTCTCTTTCTTACATTCGTTTCGGTTTCCTTTCTTTCTCACTTTTTCCTTTTTTATCCATCAACCCTCCTTGCTTCTTCATCTCAATTTCTCATCAACTTGTATCTTCACTTTTGTTTCAATATCTATACCTGTCTACTCTCAGTTGGCTGAATGAATGTATATTTTAGATTTGAACTTTTATTTAATACAAAGCATATACAATAAAGGGTGCCCCGCCTCCCCATAACTTTTTCCTACAATTTTTGAGGTAGGGGTCTATCGAAGTGAAACTTGGGGAGCGTTTTTAGGAGGTCTGATAGGTACTGTTTTAAGCAAATAAAAATCAGAAAAAATGAAGACAATAGAGACAATTTTCATTTCAAATTAAAAAAAAAAAAAAAATTCAATTCAAAGACAATTTTAGAAAATTTTGATTCAATTTTTTGGATCCATTTTAATAACTTCATTTTCGACGAACATTTGCTAAAATATACTTAAATATCATTAAAATGGGCTAAAAATCGATAAAAACTGCGAATAAAAAATAAATGAAAAAAATCCAATACCTACTCAACTTAGGAGTGTGTGGATGGTATCAAATGTCTTCCAATGGAATCTACTTTCATTTAAAAATATAAAATGACGGGTAACGCTGATTGCTAAAACTTTAAATACCTAATTTAAAACAGACATATAATCCTTTTTTTTTAAACAGTATATCTAGGAGGATGTAGGAATTAGGCACCTATTAGCAGGTACTATCTAATTTAAATGTCTTTTTCACTCTTTTCTTACTTTTTTTGATTTCTTGAACACTGTCAGAGGAAGAGTCCACACCAAAACCATGGATAAGAACAGTGGTATTCTTCCTAGGATTGAAGTGTGAGCTTTGCAAAGAAACTTTGTTTCCAGGCCAAATTTCTTCAGGATATATATAATTTTGCCTGCAACCAAGAAGATTACATTGGCAGGGTTAATTATATTTTTTTATAGATTCATTTTATGATAAATTATTACTATGTATTTCCAAAGGTAAGTACACCTTCCTTGATTAAACGACATACCTGGTATATAAATAAAATTGCACATGACTTTGTATGAAGTGGTTTGTAAATATGTAAAAAGGAAGCCAACGACCCACGGCTTTTGCTTGGTAGGGAGTTGCGTCTGAAATCCATTCTCCGAGCTGACTCTGAATTGCAAGGCTGTGTTGGTACATTCCGTAATATATCTCTGTATGAATATGGAACAAACTGGAACTTCAGAACTTATGTTGATATATCGTGGAATAAATCAATGATTATGTTTACAATTTAATAATAATAAGTGTAGGTATTCCACTATTGAGTGCACCTAGGTCGTATGAATCTCGGCTAAATTGTACCTATAATTTCTTTAATGAATTACACATCACTAGACTAGACAATTACACTTCATACCACTTGGCAGGCATTACATAGCCCACATAAGCATTTCTGTTACTTCGTAGGTACCTGCCTACAAATCTTTTGTGTACCTATGTATACAGAGATGGTCTGGAACTTATAATCTCCTATCATTTAAGAATAAATTGTTGACGCGTACGATATTTTTTTAGAATCTTTCCCTCACGAGTGTCTCTATTTCCCTCCGTACCTCTTCGGGAGATTCTGCCAGTGCTGCCAACGCGGGGGAGGTCGCTATACGTTTATTCGTTTGCTTTCTGTAAGGGCTAAAGCATCGAAAAAAAAAAAGAAAAAAAAACATCAACACGTGAGTGAGTCGTAACCAGTAAAACATATCAAAAATCGCCTTGAAAACTATGACCATTGTATCAGCAGATAATATAATTCTAATGGAATTCTGACTTCCCGAAATAGAGTTTATTATAATTTCTGTATCTTATTGGGCTTGTGAAGCGTAGGTAGGTAATCACCTACTTCTATTATATTATTTTATTAAATTATTGATTAGTAAACACTCAAGAATTACTCTTATTTAAATTATCATGTCTATTCCTACAACAGAAGATTAATTAGGTAGAGTAATTGGCTAGAGTTTTGGTTTGTTGTATTACCATGTCGGAACTTGTGCCTCGCTGACTTTGTAAAGGATCAGCTGACCACGAGCCGTAATATCAATCATAATGATGGCAAAATCGTGCTCAAATCTCTCCTATTCACCGTTGGACGTCGAAATTCGATAGGGAGCCTCTCTGGGACAGGAAGAGACGAGAGAAGTGAGGAGCACCATTAAGATCAGCTGAGTGATCTAAAATCTCCTGTTCACTGTAGGATGTTGAAAATTGTGATAGGTAGCCTCTGGGATAACATGAGACGAATGAATGGCCTTTCGGGCTCCACCCTGAGCTCCAGTTGACCGATTCGAAAAGTTGATTTTGCTTACGCAGAAATTCAATTTCTGTTTACATCAAAATGAAGGTAGTTATGTCCACTTTAGTAACTTAAGGTCGAAAACACGAAAAAATTCTTGAAAACTGAATAACTCGAAAACAAAGCGTTAGAGAAACAAAATCTCTAAGAGGAACTTTTGATCGGAAATCAGTTGCGAAATACGTGGGTGGAGTTTTCCAGATATAACGTGAGACACTCTGTATTATGGAGAAAAAAATTATGGAGTTTAGAAAGCATTTATGTTTACCTACCTTTAAATTTGGATTCCCATTCACCTTCAATTACCGACAAACTCACCGTTAAGTACAACAAAAAGCTGAAAAATATCCACATTTTGGTGTGATCCGTCTTGAGACCTGCGAATAACTATATTGCTGGAAAGTTGACAAACATGGACAATCCCATCGTTACATTATTCAAACATCAATTTAATGGTTTCCTTGATGGCAATTCTGTGTCAACCGTGTTAGGAATTCTTTCTAGATTGAATTGACCAATGTGTTCCTGTTTGCTTGAGATGGTAGTGTAACAGTGAGATAATTGACTTGAAAGGGTGCGTCGAGCGATTGATCTCATATGAAGCACTTCCTTGATGGCAATCCCCAATAGGTACAAGTGCTCGCTTTTTTTCTTTTGTTATAAACTGTGTAGGCACGTTATCACCTTGGCCCCCTTATTCACTAACGAGTGGCATATTTGTATGTAACTGACCTAAACAAGTACACACCTAACTGTGTAAGGTTCTCCAACTGTATCCCGTTGTGATGCATATGTAATTCTTCTCACACTTATCCAGGAACGTAACTTTGTCGCTGCAATGCTATGTTGTGCTACCGATAAAATTTTAATGTGGCAGCTAATAGAAGATCGAGCACTCGGCCAAAAAACACGCATTGAAAGGGGGTCCCATCCCCGTTCAGAGTGGGAATAGAAATTTTTACTCTTTCCAAAAAATCCAAGAAGATCCCCGACTCAGCCGCTTGGCTATGCATAATGCATACAAACAGACAAAGTTTCAGATTTATAATAATAATAGATTGTAATCTAAGTAGGTACCCTATAGCATCCTGCTTTATAAAGCTCTATGGTCCATTACACCAACACATTCAGGTGATAAAATACTGGATTTTGAACATTTCAGATCACATCAAGCCAACTAAACTAGTAGTTACCTATTCACTAATCGTCTTGCAACGCTCTACTTCTACATTATCCTGCGAGTCTAATATGGTCTGTAAAGTTGAATGGATAACCATGATTCGCTTAATCGGTACGTAATTCACTAGGGTTAAATGTACCAAACAGTTTTACAACTTTAATACGAAAAAGGATTTTATGAATGAAACATAAAATAAACAACAGTTTTTAACAACAAAAGGAAAATTAGCCATTTACTCCAAAAAATAATAGGATTTTAACGGTTTTGGGTTTATTATTTCCAATAATAAACTTTTTTGATCAAACGAGAGGAAAAAAATTAACCCACCTCAAAATTTATTGGTTTACCTACGTGTCAAGATGCGTAGGGGCTTTTCATCACATATGGGGCCTAGTTGGTTCTGAATCTACATAGATCACTTTCGAAAAACCCTTTCACACTAAACGAATCCGAATCAATCTGGATCACTCCGAATCAAGTTGAATCTGATTCGTCATCTCCACGCTTTCACACCATCTGAATCAACCTGAATCTATAACAATCCTTTCATCTTCTTTTTGTTTTCCTTCTTTTAGTTGTTTTTGAGCTATCATCATGGACGCAGTTGAAATGCAACAGTGTTTCGTAGGAGGCAACGGCGGAAACAGAAAACAAGAAAAGTGTATACATCACATAAATAGGAAAAGACCGGATTTTGGTATGTTTCATCATTTACATCCTGATCCTACAAAATGATGAGAAGAAATTCGATGGCTTCTTCCGAATGAGTGAGGAATTGTTAGTAATACTGCTGGATTTGGTGGGACCTGTGGACGCACTATTTTCTTTTACTTTTAAAATTAATAATTCCACGTCCATCTCGTATGGTTGTTGATTCAAGACTGACCGGTTGAATCAAGTGCGACCTCGAATCAATACTGATTGAACCAGATTCGTCCGGTCTGAAGGCGGGAAAAGAGTCCCTTCACATTTAAACGGAGCGCTCGAAGCCGAATCTAGGTCAATCAGATTCAACTTGATTCAGAGCGATTATGATTGATTCGGATTCGTTTGTTGTGAAAGGGGTCTAAACGGGTACTATTGAAAGTAATATTGAAAGGCTGAACTATTAAAAAAAATCAGGATTTTGAAAACTTTCTTAATACGGCTGATGTTTTCAGTTGCCATTGACAGATATCATTCCAAAGAACCGAATGAAACCTCCTGGGTCGCTGTACGTTCATCCGTTTGCTCGTATTTTGTAGCGAAGTCTTGAATACGCAAACGCTGGCGTTAAAAAAAAAAAAAAAAAAAAAAACGACGGTGCTTGTGATGATATATGATATGCGCAGCAGTGTTTTTGACCTCCCTGCTTACCTGCACGTTAGAAAAGATCATTATTCTGTCTGACATTAAATCATAGTTTTACCATTACCGTGGAAGAACAATTACCTAATACTTGATGTAGATATTGGTAGAATTTCTTTTTCATCCCGGTCACTGGACCCTCCAACAAATTGATCCCATAACTGGTTGTTGCTCAACCAGCTGGATAAGTTTGTCCTGATTCGTCATCAAGAAGACGAACGTAAATATAGATGACGCATAACGAACAAAGATCAGGTAACTGAAGAAGAAATTACAAAACACAACTCCAAAACTTTGGGGCCTTTTCTCTTGTGTGCTACCATTCGGCGCAGAAAATTATCGCTGCACGTTAAGGGTAAGAACAGAGTGAAGCTAAGCTGGTAGCAGGACTGCTTGCTTGGGCTCATACTCGCTGATAGACTAGCTGGTAGCTGTACACACACACAGTTGCGTCTAGTTGGTCACTTTTAGGCGCATTAATTACGTGGAGGGAAATGTTCTTGACATTACAGAGTTTTCGTTCTTCCCGTAATTTTCTATCCGTGTACACAAAAAGACTGAAATACCAACTGCGCATGCGCAAATTTTTGCGTCAAAGCGTAGAACTACGCGTGTACGGGAAAGGGGACTATCTAAGTATTGGAGGGAAAAATGCTTTCGTTGGAATCACATCCTACGTGTAGTCATCATAACCTGACACAAACCACAAAGGTGACCACAGTTTTAAGAATTGGGATTGGCTCTCCCTCTGACTGCCGTCTAATAACTTTTCCCATTTAACGTTGAACCTATGATAAATGTAATTGTACTATTAAATCCAATTCCGATGATTACGTGAACAAAGTACCTACATCATCAACAGCCAGCTACCCTGTTCCCTCCAGGAGGGAATGCTTGGGAGTCGTCGATACTTTTCCGATTTTAAAGTAGGTACCTGTTCTTTGTAGGCATCTGAATGTAAATTTTGTACAATATTAGTTGTACCTGCCAACATAAAGAATCAGACCATGAGCAGGTTTGTGTTTAAATAATACGATTTTATATAAAAGCCATAAAAAGTCAGTTCCATAACAAATTGAGAAGGTTGGTAGTAGAATTTGTGCTAGATATCCTCTCATATCATAGAAATGATGATTCGATAAAGCAGGGGAGGCACTCAAAACGGCCTGATTAAGTCAACTTGAAGTAGATCTAGGTGAAAAATTGAATGATGAGACAAAAAATAAAAAAGAAGCCTTAATTGTGGCGCTCCTCGCTCCAGGACAGTCACTCATCCAAGTACTAACCAAGCCCGAAGTTGCTTAACATAGGGGATCAGACGAGAACCGATGTATATTCATCGAGATATGTGCATTGGTGAATACAATATATTGTCCTACATGACCCTCATGAACGACTGTGTACACTGCAGAAGACATAGAAAGGTAAGCTGTACATTTTCAGTACGTAACACACGAGACCCACCAATCGCCAGTGGTAGGTCACCTCGATGCCGTAGGTCACACAAAAGACCCACAACCAAAGTATCAAAAAAAGGGTTTAATCAGACCAGGATCTACATGATCATTTTAAAAGTTCAAATTTGGCAACACTTACTAAGTAATAGTTCACACACAACCACAACACAGCTGTTCACCAAAAGGTATACTTATTGGTCATGGATGCTAATAAAACCAGATGAGATAGACTTCCCTACAGGATATTTGTAAATTGATGATCATGACTATACAGTTGATCAAAATCATAACATTTTGAATCGAAAGCGTACCAGGAACACAGGCTGAAGGAGAGCTGAAATAATGTTCTAGATGGAAATTTTTTTATTGAGAACGAAGTATCAATCTTATGTAGTAGAAGCCATAATCCCAGCAACACTTTCGAAATCGATCTTTTCAGTGATATTTTTAGTTTTGATGTTTTCATCTTGATTAGCAATGAAAATCATATCGCCTTCAGTTTCCTTCCACCCGTACTTTTGAACCCACTGCTTCAACGTGTTGTCTGAAACATTAACAAAAAAATCTTTTGTGAGATGACGATGGAAATTTAATTAAATTTAACGATTATGTACTACAAGAGCTAGAGGTTTCAACGATAACTCCATGGGCAAATGTTCTGTTATGATATTTTTCTTTTCAGAATTTGATCGCATTAGAACACAAAAAAGTCTACCAAGTTGGGTGTGGCACATAGCTTCCTCGTTTACATATCAGGAATGTATAGATCATTGATAAGTCTTAAATGACCTTGCGAAAAGTTCCAGTCATGATCGCATGAGCGAATTCGTGTAAATTATCGTACTATGTTATGTTACATTGTTGTGGAAATTAGGGACTTTGAGGGAAAAGAAATTGATAACTAACAATTTTATGGGAAAAAATTCTTTCTAAATAATATTCTGCGATTAAAAAAGAGATTTTGGAATTTTTATCGATTTTTTAGCACATTTAAATGAAATTTAAGTAAATTTTTCAGCATAATTTTGCACATACATTTTTTAATGTTCTATTTTATAATTAATAAACTTAATTTGAGCAATATTCTAGGGGGGAAAAATATATAAATATATATATATATATATATATATATATATATATATATATATATATATATATATATATATATATATATATCAATTTAACGATTTTAGGCCGTTTATTGATATATTTAGTGTTCTTTCAGCACTTTTTTTAATTTGACCAATTTAATGTCCTCAAAAACGCTCGCCAACGAACTCGTCCTTTCGTTTGGAAAGCTTGATTTTTTGGCGCAAGAACGGAATTTTTATCTCATCTCATTCCTAAGGAGAGTTATCGTCTGGAAGGATATATAGATATGATAGACTTCTGCAACAGTCAGAACGAGCTCACAGGACCATCTTGGGTGCAAACCGCCCACCCGGCCTCAATATCAACGACTGAATGAAATAATCAATGAAAATCATAATCATCTTAATCCATGAATGCAGGCAACAAGCAACGAGGCAACAAGAATCTTAACAAGCATCGTCATGCAAACAATGCCCATTCATATATATATATATATATATATATATATATATATATATATATATATATATATATATATATATAGATATGAAAAAATGTTGAACTCTAGGATTCGTTTCAGATGTCTCAAAACGGATTTCAATGAAGAAAATTTTCAAAACTTTTGGTATAAAAATTTGCCGATCTATTGCAATAGCTTCAATTTTTACGAAAATTCGCTTAACGTCCTCTAAACATCCAAAGCGGAAAAGAGTAAATCAAGAAGTAGTGTGAAACTTCACAATTGGTCAATTCAGAAAAGGAAAAAAAACTAAATGTAATTTACGTTCGCACATGTGCAGAATGAACTGATGAGTTGAGAAATATGAAATAGGCACGGGACCACCTAACACGCTCATCCACTGACAATTTTATCAAAATCGGATGAAAACTGTGGAAAACATGTATTTCACATTGGCGAATGCGCAATAGCTGTGTATTAATGATACAATGGAGTTGAAATTGAGAGGGGATGATGAACTTGTCATCCACCAACTATCCTCCAAATTTGAGCGAGATCGGACGACTACGAGGGCGTGAGAAAATAATGCTTGGTGGAATTTACGTTTGCGTATGCACTGAGTGAAGTATTGAGTCGGGAACATTAAAACTGGTACGGGGGTCCGTCTACACCCTGGCCCGCAAAACCCCTGAAAATTTCATCCAAATCGGATGAAAAATGTGAAAAATAAGCTTGTTACAAGGATTAGCGGACAAACACACGCAACCAAAATTGTTCAGAATGGGCTAAAACGTGAAATGAGAGTGGAAATTTTTGATTTTGGAGACCACAACTTTTTTCTCCCGAGAGTGAAAACAGTGCTTCCGCTACCTATAGGTAGACTCGGAAGCAAAAGTTAACGATTCATGTTTAAACTAAATTTTTCTAAACTTTATGATTTTAACAATTTTTATCCTGGTTAGCGATTTTTAGCCCATTTTAAATGAATTTTTTTCTTCACATCATTTATGTAACCATGATACTTTTTTGAGATTTATTTCATGTTGGTTGGTAAGAAGATACTCCGCTTCACTCGCATTCACCAACAAAAAAAGTAGTTACCTAGTATTTTTATTAACTATTGATTTTTTGTAATAACTCGATAACAAAAGGAGGCATCTAGTGGTATATGTGAGAGTATTCAACTTATTTCCAAGAGCCGAGGGGGGGGGGGGGGGGGGACCGCATATACTCCATGCAAGTTTTCAATTATTAGTAGTAATAAAGAAGAATAGTAATTAAGTAAAGTTAAGTAAACAACCATTCCAGGTTGGGGCTTTTCTTGCACCGCCTAACCCGCATGGCAATAAAGAAGAATAAGTAACGAAGAAAGTATGAGTTGCTGGTTTGAAAAAACAATACTATGTGTCGCACTGCCCAACTGATGTCACCCTACTGGATGCAAGGTGGGCCTGCTTCTCATTTAGGATAACAGTGAAGCTGCAAATTTCAAAAAGAGGTAATCGGGAGGGGGAGGTGGGGGTAGTTTAAGTACGTGAGGAGGGCCTTGCTATCAAAAATAGGCAAGAGTAGGCAAAAACGAATCTGAATGGATTGCAAGCAAAAGACAAAGCTGCGGAGACAAATGAAAAGACTCCACTAATGACGGAGGGTCCTCACCCCCCCCCCCCCACCCCTGTAATAATGATGAGTCTAAACCTTGTAGATGGAGCTATGTACTATACTATATGCTATATACTTATGTTTTGATGCCGTTTCCCTGTCAGCTGCGTGCCGATTAAGACCGACTAAATCACTCGTAAAGTTGTGGAAACCCATTTTAATGTAGAAAACGGAAGTTGACGAAAACGTAGTCCATTTCCACGAAATATAGAGTTGCTATGTTATATCGATTTTGAAGGTTAGGTCATCCATCAGTAACAAACAATATGGCGTTACCAGTTCAGGTTCCCATACATTCATTTTTTTAATGTCCAGTTGTTATCTCTCAACTCGCTAGGCGCAGTTAGGACGAGTTACTTCACATTAAACTTACAAAGTTACCAAAGTCTTTGGTAATTTAAACCAAATTAATAGTATTGTAATATCTATTTATGAAGTGCTACTCAAAATCGCAATCCACTATTAAATAATTTTTTTACTAGATATTACTCAAGCATCAGCTAAGTACGTTTATTTTGCTCTTGAATCTAATTGTCTTGCCTAATTTCCAAAACTTGTGCGACGGTGGCGGCAAAAATGCTTCAACTAGCCGAAATACCCCCATTAGCTCTCCCTCCATCTTAATCACAACCCAAGACCTTTGTCAATAGGTGCCCTTCAAACTGCAGTTAATCGTGAAATTTTGAGGTAGGTTAGTTTGCTTGCTTTAGTTAGTACAATTTAGTTTGTAATTTATATTTTTTCCTTGCCTCAGATATTTGTGCCTAGTAAAATTTATATTTATTGCAATTATTGTGGAGCAGTACAAGTGTGTTATATGCAGTTTGATTGCCACACCGCTTGGAGTCTACAACTGAAATTAACCGAGAAGCTCTCCGTTGTTAAATAACGACAATATTATAAGGTTGAATGTTTTTAGGCTGCACTGGCAGTCACACTTCACTGGATCAGTCAGAAAAGTTGCTCGCGCTTCAGCTGATAATAAAAAAAGGACCCCCAAACAAACATAATTGCAACACAAAAGTATCACACGAAGAATAGAAGAATTAGTACAATGGTACATGACGTAATGGGTAGGTTAAATTTCCAATAAAGAGCAAAGAACCCAAGCTTTATGAGGCTAAAACGTTTTCTAGAATTTCCTTTTGAATTTCATTGCCGAAATTATCCATATACGGGACACCTACCATGACTACTATACTTGATTCACCTCTGGTAAGGCAAGTAGTGATACCGCTAGAACATTCAGCATTTTTAAACAAAAAACTACGCAAGTCCAAAGGAAAAGCAAAGGCGATACAATCTCAACATAAATCCCACTTTACAATCAAAATTAAAGAGATATGTAGGTAATAACAATAATAGGGGGAAATACATAGATACTAACCATCGACTCCACCCAATAGCTGAGTCAACAAAGATTTCTGGATGGTTTGGAAAGTGATGCCGACAACGTGACAGACAAACTTCCGGATCGAATCTTGGAATCCAGAGATCCGAGAGCAGAGTTCCTGTATCTTACGGTCCTGAAGCTGCTGCCAGAATATTTGAAATTCACATGATTCTAGCAAGTCAGCTAAGTAGATGATATCCTTGATTGGAGACTCGTTGCACTGAAAATGTATAAGAACATTGTTACTTTACTAGTTTTCTTTAATTTTGTAACAATGCTGCCAAAACAACAGTCAGTGTTTTTCAATTATCTAGGTACTATATGTCAACCCTTGTTGACCAAATAACAGTGGCAGACAATCCAGGTGAATGTATAACTGGATGTAGGTAGGTAATGCAATTTTTTTCTTTTTGCACCTATTTGGCCTTTTCTTCAAAATGCTCAAAGGATTTCGATGACGAGGTTTTCACATTACTAAAGAAGACGCTAGCGCTGGTTGGTGCATTGAGTGGTGGTTCATGAACTCAGACGGGTGCTTGGAACACACCTATTGACTCTTTTATACAACTGTAGCTTCATGATGCTTAATCTCACAAATGTCGATAATAAAAGACTAGAAGAAGATAATCTAATAGAATTCGTAATCATCAAAGGTAATCATAACCTATATATAGCTGTAATAGACCAATATTATAGCTCTATTCTCACCTTCTCATGATTCAAGAGACACTTGCACAGGATGAAATCGGTGTGCGGTAAATTGGTAAGGGCTTTAAGCAAAATTTGACAGGTGATGTCAATTTTGTAGTTATCGCTGAATTGGTATAGCTTCAAAACCGCCAAGTTTGCTTCCAAATCGTAGGCGTTCTCTTGCGATTGAAAAGTGACATAATGCTCCAACTCGGACAAATTTTCTGGGTTATACCTGAAAAATAAGAGATCAGGATCAACCACAGAAGACACGAATATTTTCTCCATCAAAATGATTTTCCATGGTAAAAGTTTGCTCCTGTTGAACTTGATTACCTACCATTAATACACTAAACAGCAAGGTGGATATACATTGAAAATAGTAAACCATAAAATGTGGAAAAAGGCTAACACGTTTATTAATCTATTAAACAAGAATTGATGATGAATTTATCTGTTAGTATGCATTTAAATTTAATCCATATTTATATGGATGCATTTATATGCACTGCTCTACCTACACGGCCGTGGTTGGACTATTGATGGTTCAAGATGTAAACTGCTAATAAGTACCCTATGGAAAGGTGACAGATGGCATGGGAATTGAACTAAGGTCAACTGAAGTTCTAATTACGTAGGGTACATTGACGCACCAAGGTGAAAAGCCAAGACAAATTGGAAGAAGATCCTAGATAGTTGAAAGGAATTTATGGGTAAATGAACCTGAACGAAGATGATTAATTATCTGAATGTAGCCGTACTCACTGCATTAGAATAAACACGATTTTCAGTTTATGTGTGATTAAAATTTGATCAAACTTTGGGTTTGGTGTGAAAAATAAATGTATGTGAACATTAATAAGCACGTAGGTATAGTGAAGTGAATGATGGATATGACACAGCCTAAGGATATGCTAAAGAACTGGAGAGTCTGAATCCAAAACAAAATAATACGATCCACCTCAAAATGTACTTTTGTAAACCATGGGTATGAAAATATTATATTCCTCCCTCTTTAACAGTTATTCAATTCCCCACCTCACTGGAAATCTACCTAAAGTGAACGTATATCTATCTAAAGTATGAGAAAAGGAGGAGTAGGCCAAAGATGTAGGTAAAGAGGATTGCGGGAAGAGGGTGGTAAGCTACCTCCATTTTTTCTCCATTCATAGAATGTATAGAGAAAGCCCATTTATCAGCAGGAGCGCTTTCGTACCCATGACATCAGTCAGTAATGAGGAGTTAAAATATAGGAATGTAGGCCCATGAGTTCCGCCCAGCCTGCGAGGGCCTCCTTCGATTATCGTACACATATATGTTACTTACCAAAAATAGTAGTGAATATGAGTGGAAGCAATATAAAATCTGTATATAAATATAAAAAATTAATTAGAAAACCAAAAAGACTAAGCTGGAGAAAGTTTTGTGAAGAAATAGATGATACGATTCCAGAAATGTCTAGAGCATTTAAAATAATTGAAAAAAGTAAAAATTAAACAACGGATACTGTAGGTTCATTATTACTTCCTGATGGTAGCTATACCACTAATGATGATGATACTTTGAAATACTTAATGGAAACACATTTTTCGGAATGTAAAGAACTTGAAATCCAAGGAATCACCTACGAATATCCGAAACTGCGATAAAAATATTAGGTAATTGGTGCCCAAGTAAAGGTCTGGACATCAACCCTAATAAAACGACAATAGTCATATTTACAAGAAAGCATACGAACTTAGATTACATAAAGATTAGAATTGAAGATGTTGTTAAGTGATAAAGTAAGATACCTAGGTGTAGAATTAGATAAGGGTTTTTCAATGGAAACATCGAATAGAGAAACAACATAATAAAACAATTATACTGCTAAACCAATCTAAAGGAGCGGTAAGGAAAACTTGGAGGCATATGTATAGATATGTATACGTCGCAATCGTGGGGCGGATTGGCGACAAACGATTCAAACTAATTGAATTAAGGAAACTAGATAGATTAATACTGACTATCACTGGAGCTTTTAATAGTACGCCAACCTTGGTATGTACTATCCACACTTACAGGAATACTTCCTTTGGAATGGGAGATTAAGCCAGAGACTAGGAAGGGTTTTCTAAGATTAAAGAAAAACAACACAATTACTTAGGAATCCTAGTGTAGAAGGTCATAAGAAAATAGTACTTGAAATGATTAGTAATGAGCCGGAAATCAAATTTCAACCTATAAGAAAATGTATCTAAAATAAGATAGTACGTATAGTATACAACTTATTTTACATAGCAATTAAACCTAGAAAATATTTCATAAGTAGACAATTTAAATAAAGTCAGGAATAAGAATTCCTGAGGGGACACATGACATGGGCCTTTTCAGGCTAAGACGTAAGTCATTGGTACTCCCGACTGGATCGGGCTCCCATCCCGATGTTGAATTGAATCACATATGTAGGTAGGTATTCCTCTGTATGATATTAGGAATCATTCACCAGGGTGTGAATTGTTCCGTCTTAGCACACCTGTATAATAAACCTATATATTCATGTATTTATGGTAACAAAACATCAACAACACCATGCTTTTAACCCCTGTATGGAAATTTTCAAAAACAGCTACCTGTCGATTCCTCGGAGCATAAAAGCCACAGATTGTCTCACTGCTTCAGCCATGGCGCGTCAGTTAAAGATCAGACACCGTGGAAAAATATATATAAAGAGATTATAAAAACGAACGAAATAACAATTTAGATAATTGAATGATTTGAAAACAATAAAAACTGACGTAAAAAGATTCAGCAGTTATAGCACGCGTTTTCAATCCCCGAGAAACATAAAATGGTTTAACCTGCCAATGCGAAACCTCTTCTTCTTCTTCTTCCTCTCTATTATTTATTGTTCTGACGCTACAGCACCACGACGGCATGAACCTAGGAGTGCTTCAGATGAATTATATTTATCGATATTTTATGATAGATATTAGATTTATACTGCATGTTAGTACCAAGTTTTGCGTGTGTCGTGGGTGAAGAGTAGCAGTTGAGTCAGGAACTGCCAAAAATGGCTTAAACATCTTGACCAATTTCCAATACTCACGACCTCTCTTATGTCATAATATTACTGTTTTGAACAGCTGGCCTCTTTTGACATGTATGTGATGTGGGTATTGTGATGTGATGTATTAGTATTAGTGAGTATTCTATTTCACATTAGAATTTATCAATTTGATTTAATTTTTGAAGCCTCTAAACGTTGTTTTCACTACATATTTCTAGGGTATTAGTTTCTATGTGTGGTGTTTCATGTAGGTACCTCGCTGCAAGTTAATGCAATTTTTTATCTCGTTAATTTTTGTTTCCAACTCTTGAGTACTATGGAAGATAGTAATTATTTATCAGGCTGACAAAGATTGATAATTTAATTACCTTGACTAGAGGTGAATTGGTATGGAGCAGCGTTTCGTTCCTAGGTTGGTCATCCTGCAAACGTTGACATTTTCTTACTCAAGTTTTTTTCCTCAGTGTCAGTGTTTATGTTCAGTTGTTTCATTGGTCCTGGTTGTACAATTTATAATATATAACTTCATCGCAGGTGGAGTTGTTGGCTTGTTTTTTTACTCACAATACCTGCCAGATAACAACTAGTGACGTGCTAAGTTTTATAAAAATAACACACCTCTTTCTAGATGCTTAAAGCAACTTGGAAAGTCTTCAGTTGTTCACTGTATTCTATGGATGGCCGTCTGATCTTGACAATATCCAGGCCATGCGCATTCGCTTATTTAGCGTAATACTCAATATTTATTTTTCGACAGCCTCTGAGGAATAATCACAAAGTCAAGGTAATTGATCCATTGTAACTTTATTCAAGTACTATTGTTGCTACTCCGAAAAAGTCCCTGGGTATTTCGTATTTATATACCTACATATCGGTTTGCACCTATGTGCCTACCTACGGTCGTTATTGAAGCTCAGTCCTGACAATGCATTTTATTACAGAACAAAATACGCAACCGAGCTACTTATACCGGACTAACTCCGCAGTTTCATATGAGTTGATCTAATGAAATGTTCACCTATTTTTAGTTTGGTGCTATGATTGGATTCATTTTCTCTGCGTAGTGGTAGGAGTTGCAGAACGTGGATTCACAGAGCTCCCTAGGTTGTTGGCGCTGTCTCCCATCTATTGTTCGTTACACAGCGCTATTAGTAGGCCTCAACTAAAATATCTGCTTCGTCCCATTATTCCTTTTAACGTTATATTGCTGTAGATTGTACTAACTAACATTATAAATGGATTATTTGATTTTTCGCGTTGTAGTAATAATCTTTCCCATAATCTTGGAAAAAAACCGTGAAAACATCTAGGTACTCTATTATGGTAGTTAAGTATGTTTATGTGAGGGTGGAATGTAAGAAGGTTCCAAGGGAAAACCTCCATATTTCACAGTAACTGAAAAACGTCTCGGGCAAGTAATGTCTACTTTGATTGGTTTGTTTAGCTTCTAGTACTTAATTTGAGCGTCACCAAGAAGATTTTCATACTTTTCCATTCGAAAAAATGAATATTTATTCCTATTAAGCTCGTTTTCTATGCTTTGTCGTTACAATCTGACATTTTCTTGAGCTACCGGAACGTTTATTTGCACTGTGATTAGCATCACCCAAATGTGTTAACGAAACGTTTTAATACTGACATATATATTATGCAATGTCAGGAATAAAGATGTCTTGAAATAGCCCCCGACCCCCCTCGTCACCTGTCCACGTTAAAGTTTACTTTGAAAAAGGAAGTGATAAGACTCAAGCTGATGATGCAGAACAATTCTCTGAATCAAAATAACGATATCGAAAATGTTACATAAGACGTTACGTTCCAGAATTAAAAACCTTAGCATCAGACTTTATTAGGGACATTTCCACATTTTTTTCCAAATGAGGTTTTTGGATTTGAGGGTTATATGAGTACTTAGCTGTCTACCTACAGCAATATCATTGCTTCAGAAATGCAAAATAACGTTCTGATGGAGCTCCGAACTGACGAGGTTCGCCACTTGGGGCGGTAGGGGGCGAAGGGTCTAAGAGCATGGTGGTTACATAATTTTCTCCTCGTAGATACCCTGCGTCACCCCTTACCGCTCTACGATTCGTTCCCTTCACCATCAATCTCGACAAAACTTATAGGTCAAAAATGATAATTATATTATGAATTAATTAATAAATTAATATAATGAAGAAATACATAGACAAAAAACCGACTACAACAAAAACAACTTATGTCTGTCACGACTGTCCTTATAGGCCACAAAGAATAGAAAATTGGTACGTTCATTTTTTACGTGCTGTGCTTTAAACTCGGGCTTCTCATGTTCGAAGCCCTATAGGCACCAATATGCCTAGGTTGTAGGTAGGTAATAAGAAGAATAAACGTCAGACCCTACTCCAGAATGTTTGAATTGGAACGTTTTGACAGTCTCCAGAGTTGGAGTCTTATTTGCTGGTTTTTCTATTCCTCTGGACGTCAAATAACGCAATCACTGTTCTTCATCATCTTGACCTTGTTGCGGCCTAACAATATTTTATACTTTGCCAGAGTTCAAACTCGTGCTTCCAATTACAAAGGAGAAATTCTTCTTCAGTAACCGCACTCCAATGAGGTGAGCTATGAGGCCAATATAACACGTTCATTGCTGACCCCGTTTTCTAGAGTGATTCTTAGGGGCGGAACCCGATTTTTAACTCTGCATGGGCGGAACTCTGCAAACTCTGTAAAGAAACCTCTTTTTAGAACAATATGTGGTATAGTGGAAGTTAGGTTTTATTTAAAATGATAATATGAAACACTGGAACACAAAGATGAGGGGAAAACTAGTTTTTGAGTGAAACAACAGAGGGTGGGGGTGCTTACAGAGTAACCCCCTCTTGCGTTATTATTTAATGTTTCTAGGTGCTGATGAAAAAATCTGCTATCTCTGGTTTCTAACATGCAGTAGATGGTGGTTTGCTTCTTTTCATAACAAATAGGTTGGTGAACAATAAGAACACAACTTATCATTGTTGAAGAGTCAAGTTAGGTTTGTAGTAGCAATGAAAATGGCCTTTGTAAGAATTAAAAAAAAAAAAAAAATAGTCAGGAGAACCCTCACTGGTGAGTGGCTTGGTTCAGTGCCATCTAGCTGAAATCAGAAGAACAATATACTTCCAGAGGCAGTTGTTCTGCACTGCTCCACAAGCAGCCCAAACTCAGCTCAGACTGAGCTGAGCTGGGCTGTCAGACTCTTTCTGCCATGTCCCTATTGGACTTTCTTCTCTGTCTTATTCCATTGCTTAGGGGGTTGCTCTGACTCTCTGAGATGTGAGTTAGAATATGAATGGGAGAGGCGAACGGCTAGGAATAACTAACTACGCATGCAGGTAGAGGGATTTGAGGTAGATTTGTGTCTCTTTATGAATAGAAAAATCTTGAATCGTCAATGAGATCCATGCTCTAGTAACGGCCCAAAAATATTTGATACCTCGACAGGAGTTCGAACTCGCGTCGTCACAACTACGAGAAATTATTAATAATTTCCTGAAGTTGCGACGCTCTAACGATCAGAGCTAGGAGGCCAGGGTGACCAAACCTCTTCGACTGTGAGAGTTATTTTCCTGGAGCGTAACATTTCCCCGGAGTCAAATACCAGCCGTCTCGGCTGGTTTGGGGTCGGACAAATGACGAAGTGTAACTGCAGGCCGCTGGCTCAGCAGATGCTCGCTGGAACAAGTCAGCAGTCGAGCGAGGTCATTGTCACGATGTGTTTTGACTCAAGTGAGTGAGGAAATGACTCTAGTAGAGGTCCAAGTAGGATTAGGCTGAATAAGACTTAACCTTTCGCAGAATTTAAGGAGGTGCGAATTCAGATCACAAACAGAAGATTTTAAATCCTATCTCACTTTACCAATTCGTGACTCTTAGATCAAGTCGGAACTCCTCACTCATGAAATACGTCTCAGAGGTTAACATCTGTTAAGCTCACCCCAGTAACATCATTGGAAGATTTCGGACTCATGAAAGGAAAAAGTGGTCACCTATTCCTGAAGGCTTATTTTTTCCTTTTCTCTTTTCTTGCATCACAGGACCATTTTGTATTGTCAGTCTTAATGCTGTGGTGGTTCTGTTACTACTGAAGTCAGATTGGTTTCCTGCTGGTGTAGTTTCTTTAACTACCTTGACTATTTATGGGGTGTGTGGTGTTCTGGAGAAGATGAGAGAGGGGGTGTTAAGGGGTTTGGGGGCTTTTGAGGTATTGTCAGCTGCCAGTGGGAAACCTTTGTTTGTAGAAAGTGACCTCCTCTTGGCTGAAAAAGGCCAATGAAACCTAAGAAACCAAGTCAGTAGGGAATGGTTCCTTGCAAATCCGGACTAGTATTGACTGACAGTGTTAACTGTAACTAAAACGTTTTCTCACTCTTTGTCTGCAGTATGAGTGATAACGAGGTTATGGACAGCGGGAGTGACAACAACAATGACAGCAGGGAGCAAAATAGTTCCCCGTCTCGTGAAGAGGACAGCAACAGCACTGTTGAAGATCTTCCCTTCCCACGACGTCCATCAGGCTTATTCAGGCTGTTTACAGGAGAAGAATTTGCTGTAAGTATAATTATTTAAAACATACTTTTGTCTCGATGCCATTCCGCAATTGAAACAATGGTAAATTGATTGACAGAGAATCCTGCTGGGGTAAATTTAACTACTTATCTCCTTAAAATTCTAAAATTGTAGGTTCGTATAATTCGTAATTACGAAATAATGCGTAAATTACGTTCCTGCTTCTTACTTTTTTCAATAAAGTCACCCTCCAAATCTTTTTTCTCTCTCTTAACCTCCAAGACCTTCTTGGAATGTGAGGAGTGGGAGGGGGGGATTAAAAAAATCCATCTTTCCTTGTTTCGTGTAGGTATTTACCGGAAGGTTATGAGAAGAGAAAGAACATCTCTCGTTCCTTTTTTCTAAGAATCACTTACCAGTGAATCAAAAATAAAAAACTTCAATAATTCACTTTCTAGGGATGACTTTTGTTTCACACTATTCACACGTATCGACAGATAGATTGTTGTTACGTGCGCTGGCAAACATTCTTGGAACTCAGCTAAGAAAAATTAGATTTCACAATTGTATTCAACAAATGAATACTTGGTTACTAATTATATTCACCATGTACTTACTCTACACGTATGATTATATGAAATAAGTTGTTAATTTTATTACTACTTCTTTAAATTAAATACTTCTTTAATTAACTACTTCTCAAATAGGTACCTTCTTTCTATATTCCAAGCACCTAGGTGATCTAGAGGTGAGCTTGCATTAGAAGTGAGAAGTTTTTTTCCAAATTGGAAGGACGAAGAATGTCCTGTTTTAGGGGTGTTGTTCATAACGAACTGATGCAATTAAGTTAGATAAATAATAACTAGCGAAATGAAAAAAAAAAAAAAGTAAAAATAATGAATGGGAATAAGTCACGGGAAGCTTAAAACAGTTGTCACTAAATTATACGAAAAATCAAACTGGTTCCTGTATTCCATGAAAGCAGTACAGCCAACCCTCAAACATACTATTTCTCTTTGTGGTAATTTCACCTAACTGGGTTCTACCAATAGTTGCGTCATCGATTAGTTCAACTTACTTCCGCTTAGGGCGCGCCGTTGGAATGAAAACCATCCCTGATCTACCTATTATTGTATCAATATTCAATGTTGTTCTAGTTTATTGATCTTTTTCTGAATAGTAGTATGTTGAAAAATATAGGTTTTACAATTTTTGGCCATTTAGTGATTTTTTACGAACATTTGTTGAAATTTGAGCAGTTTTATGTGCCCAAAAAGTGCTGGCCAACAAAATTATCCTTTCTTTTGGAATGATTGAATTCTGAACAACTTTCGTTCAGTATTTTGTTTGTGCCCTTCTGTCTGTCATGTCGCATGACTTCTACAGTTTTCATCCGATTATGATGAAATTTTCAGGGAATATGCGAATTAGGCTTTACATATTCCCCTATCAGTCGCATTGCATACAAATCAATACTTCCCTCAACACACTCTTCAAATGTAATATGTAAATTCCATCGAACTTATTCTCACGTTCTAGTCCTCTGTTCTCGCTCAACTTTGAATTGAAGTTAGAAAAAGACGATGTAATCATCCCTTAAGTATCGATTTCATCACGATCGTATCATTACTAGCTGCTACTCATGTACGCAAATGTGAAATTCTTGCAACAAGCATAATATATACAGGTTCCACTTGGTTTCAATGGCATTTTCTGCGAATGAGTGGTTTTCGGTGGAGATGGCTCCTTATCAGTTTCATCGCTCAGAAATTGATAGTTTTCACTGCGCATATGCACGCTTCAAAGGTGAAAGCCATCATACGTAATTTGATCATGGCCTATTCTCCCAATCTTGTTCAGATTGTTAAGTGGTACGGAAATGACGATTTCATTTCCTCATTACATTAGTTTCAGCACGATCGTATCATCAGTATCGACTGCACATGTGCCAACTTCAAATCTTTGTGTTAAACATGAAATCTACAGATTCCATTTTATTTCGATGAAATTTTCAGATACTAAACGGTTTGGGCTGTAGATGGTCCAAAATGAACTCCACCACTTCCGAATCACTTGCAGCTTTCTCGCATGTGCAAATGTAGTATCAAGCTCAGTTTCTTATACTTGATTGAAGGTTTTTGTTCAAACTCTAAAGAGTGTTGGAAATATTTTAATGATCTATGCATTCCTATTACGGAAACGAAGAAGCTATGTACCACACCCAACTGGGACGTTTTTTCGAGATGTGATAGTCTTCTTCCCACTTGATGATACATCAAAGGAAACTTCAGATATGAAATGATATAGGTATACGATAGAATTGAAAATGCTGTCAATTCTCACTCAATAGTAGGTATATTATTCTCATTTTAGATCTGATTTGGCACAGAGTGTCTATATTGCACTTAATTACTCTGACTTTTGAATTAGTGCAGTAGGTATATTTTCTGAGTTAGGTTGGTATATGAATCGAGATTTTTCTTTCTGGATGGATATTATACATTTAAGTTTAAGCCACCAATAACTTGAATTTAAGTACAATTTAAAGAGGAATTTAGACACTGTTGTATTTTATTCATAAATATAGTTCTACCAGAGATGGTTTGCATTCAAGCCCCCTCCCCCCCACGTTGAATTACACACTGTAAGCCAACCTTTCAGTGACAGCCTTGATAAGTGGAAATACCGAAAGGGAATTTCACGTTTGACTGTTGGCTGCCCTGCCAGTCCGAATTACAGCAACCATTTTGATTTTTTCAGATACTTAGTTTGACTTTATAGGTACATTTGATTATATATATGGACACGAAAATTGAGTAATTTATAGATTTTTCGTTCATTCAAATCATCAAGCGTTTAAAAAGCTCGTTTTCACATTTCATCGATATTTTCTGGCTCTTGTAGTGTGCTCGCATTGAACTTAATGTTGCCCATCACCCATTTACAGATTTACATTATTTTCTCTTTGTTTCACAGAGTCCATTCCTCAGAGATTGGGATGACAGCAGTGAAAGCAGCCAAGAAGGTGGTAATACTGAAACTGCTACTAAACTCGAAAGTCTCGCCACGCCAAAAGTCCTGCTCAAACCTAAACCAAAACACAATTGGTTTATGCTTAAGGAAATAATAAACAGGTTGGTTCAAGTTCCGTGTGCTAAATAAGTTGCTACAGTTGCATCAAGTGGGAGAGTTGTAAGAAATCTAACTCCTGATTTCAAAAATTATAAAAATCAATTTTTTATAATTTTGCAACAGTATCAATTCAAAACGGTAGAACTGATTTCGAAGCAGTTGCTGATCATGATTGTTCTTGGTCGGTTTTGAGTCTTTATTGAAATTCTCTATATCTTCCGTAACACTCGGATGAAGCTGGCAAAAAAATCTGGGCAAACAACTCTGTAATTAGGGAATTAAATTTCGGTAGCACAATTTTCTTCATCGAATGTGTACAAAGTATCTGTGTTTGAAAGAATTGCACGCCTTGAATCCAACAACACCAAAGTGATTTCTGTCCTATGATCCAAAACAGATTTCATTTAGGTATGGAAGATGTTTTGGGGTAACTCGATTCAGCTGGAAGCAGGGTTTACATACTTACCGTGGGATGTAGCTTTGTATACTGCCGTGGTTACATTGGACATAATACATAAATATAATCATTCTATAGATATATTTTCCTGAACGTACTGACGAAATTGCTTTGAAACATCATTATATAATTATAATGATTATAATTATTATTTATATAGCTATCGCAACATTATATAATTATCGTACGCGGTGATCTACACTGTCTACAACCGAGAGGAGAAGCGAGTGGGCACAGCTGTCAATAATATAGAATATTTGATTCCAAAGCTGAAATTAGATTTAGATTTATTTATTTATTTGTCAAAAGATGATAATTATGTGTGACAATTGTCATTTAGAGATGCATTCAAACTGACCTTTATTTATTTCAATAATTTTATCATGTCTACCGTAATTACTTGTCAGCGTTGGGGAACTTTCGTCTGTTCAAATTACACACTTTTGACCTAAGATTCGGATTCAGCGCACTTTAAAAACCACCTTTTAGCAATTTTCAGCTTAAACGACCGTTTAGTTTGGCCAATAAATGGTAGAAAGATCACGCGTGACGTAGTGTTGAAAGGGGACTGAGGGTCCCCCCAGGCAGGCGGGGGCAGTAACATCATCGTGAACCGTTTTATTGTTTAGATACACATCATATGACACCTTTTTGGAATGCTCTCGCTCAGATTTTTCTATTGAGCAAATAAAATATTAACATGACAATTCCTCAAGTCTGGAAAATAATAATTTGTATAATCACATAGGCATCCACTTCATATTGCAACACGATTCTACTTCAATGTCAACACTCCTTTATTAATTTGTTTTCCACCCTTGCAGAGAATATCGTAGTCAGCATCATCCTTCCAGCTTCACTCGGCGGTACTACAGTTCTCTCCATGCCGTAAGAAGGTTGGAGCTCATGTACAAACTTGAGCAACATACAGGATGTGTTAATGCAATCAATTTCAATACTTCGGGTGAGTCTACGAATTTATTTGTTTGTGATGATTATTATTATTATCATTATAATTGTTTGCTAATGATGAGCAAGCTCTCAAAGCCCATCGTTGGAAAATTACTTTGGAATGCTGCAACTATTAATTTTCTTATGGATGGAAATCATGTGGTTTCCAGAAGTGCAAAACTTTCTTGCGAGTTCATTGCCTGCTTAATGAAACTGAGAAACACCCAATTTTAGACTTTGTTTGGAGGGTCCTGTAGTCCTAATCACACGGTTGTAGAAAGTCATCACTAATGCACTCAATACTGAAAAGAAATAAAGGAAGCAAGAACCAGCCAATTGAACTGTATTCCACGAGTCTTTTGCCACGCTCTTTCTCCTTACAACAGCATTGTGGGGTTCAATTAGATGAGAATTTTTCGTATACAGGTCTCTCAGGGAAACAAACGTTGATTCCTAGTCCGAGGCAAGGGTTACTTTATATTGATACTCTGGTGGGGGGGTTCAGTTTGCTTTTCTTAAGGCAATACTGTATTTCTGAACCCACAGAATTCTCAGCAAAGATTCTGGGGTTCTTACGAGTAACGCCGACATAACACCGAGTCATGGTCCAGAACCATAATTATTCTCCATTACAAGGCTTCCGATCACCCAAGTCAGATATAAATCTTTTCCTCAAAACTCATTCGTTTACTCTTTATATATCCTGCATAGGAAATTAACACCCTCGTCAAGAAAAGGAAATGGATGACAGATCATCAAATGGTTTATTAACTTGATTGATGTATGGTCATGATAGCAATGTGTGCCTCTATCGACACCCCCCCCCCCCCCCTCCATTTACTGATCTTGAAAACCCCAACTAGATATTATTATTATTTATAAAAACCACAACTAAAAGGACAATCCATGTCCTGATTATGGTCCTTGAACTGGGAGCTTAAAAAACAACACCCTTGAAGATACTGAAAATCACTTTTACATCTAAGTTATGGGTGGCGTATTGTTGCAAGGTAACATCGGGAAACTGTATGTAGAAAAAATTAGTAGATAGCATTTTTCTGAATTTAGAAGGAATTGTTTCGCAAGCCTTTTAATGATATATTTTGCACATCTGGTAGCCATATGGCATACTAATCTTACCTACTATCAACGAGTATGGTATATATTCTTAGCCTGGTTCACATGGGTAAATTGGATGGAATGTGTGGAATACAGAAGAGGAATGGGATCCACTTAACTTTTCGAATAGAGTGGCGCAGTTTAGTCGATGGAAACTGTGCTACTCTTGAGAATTATTTGTGTTGTTGGCTTTGGCACATTCGTGAATGTTTGGCTGGAAACACTTCCAATGTCCGCAGGTAATTCAGTGTATCTATCATGGTGTTTCCATAAATATGATTTATTTTCTTTCAATAAACCCATTGCTATGGTTGTCAGAGCAAAACTCCGTTAATTGAAAATCTCACAAAAAATCGTTGTTGTCGGTTCATATGAGCACTTCTCATAAAACTCCCTCCCTCACCGCTTTTCCATTATATAATTTAAGGACAGTTATTCCAATAAATCTGGTCTATCTTAGCTAAATTGCTATGATGGAAAAAAAGTTGGCTCTTAGACATGATTTCTTCTTTGTTCAGAGCATAACTTCTAATTGCAGGAACAAGACTGATCAGTGGTTCGGATGACAGAACAGTTGCTGTATGGGACTGGTCTGTTGGAAAATGTGCCACCCAGTTCAATACTGGGCACTCAAGCAACGTCTTTCAGGTGAGTTTGTTGTTAGATATTGGTTTCCATCAAAATGTATTCTAGTTTGAAGAATGAACGTCTCTTGTTAAATTGTACACTACTGTTTTTATCATTTGGCAATATTATACTTTACTCGTGTGTAATGAATTTATTTATGGTGTATTTTTGAGAACATGAAAGGTTAATTGGTCTGTTTTATGTTTACAGTGCAAGTACTTACCACTCACTGGTGATGGTCACATCGTAACCTGCTCTCGCGATGGTCAGGTTAGGCTGGCCAACCAAATGAGCAATGGTACTTATAAATGCCACACAAAACTTGCTCAACATACGAAAGCCTGCCATAAAATTGCTACTCTTCCTCATTCTCCTCATATCGTACTCTCTGCTGGTGAGGACGCCCAAGTTTTTTCGATAGATGTGCGAGAAAAAGTTCCAATTAGGTATGATTCAAAAGTTACATAAAATATTGGTTTTATTTCAAAATTCATGTATAGACTAAGTAGGTATGATCATATTTGGTGCGACACAACAGTAATATAATTCTATTAGTAAGAGGTACATACTTCCTTTTAGAAGTGTAATAATTGTCCACCATTAGTAAGTTCCTAGTTCCCAATTCATTGGGTTGATGATTTAGAATTAACATATCAGGACCTTATTAAATACCGGATGATATTATTCATTCATGGCTTGGCATATTTTTTCGTGGAGCGCTTTTTTGTGGGGGAAACTCTACTGGTATTGACTTCAGATTTACACTTTATACCCCAATCCTAACGGCTGTCGTATTCTGACTCCTATCGAGATGATTTTGAAGCTCTGAGGATCCAACAGCTGGGATGGCTATTCTGGTGAGGAGTGGTCCAGTCGACTGAACCAGTGCTGGTAGGTCCTCAACCGCCCCAGGCCCTGCTTGATTTTTGAAATCAGTCTCACCGTCATCTCCTGCAGAGCCAGCATCCAGGGCATGGCTAAACAAATTTGGGGATCACCTAGTACCTACACATGATATCAAGCTACCTCCTTGGCCTACTGTTCCACCTTTTAATGGGACTCGTAACCACGAGAAGAGACCCTTACCATCTAGGTCTGCTGGCCCTTCGTTTTCAATGTTCCCCTAACCCTCCTCTCTTGTTGATCAACGCTTGGAACATGCATATGATGGGTATCATGGACGTGAATGTAACTATGTAACATGCTGGAACATAACATACCATTTGAATTTAATGCACAATTGTGTGATACAACATCTAAAATGTCTTAAATATTTTAAAATCATTTCAAGGGTGCCTAAATAGTTAGTTATTATGTGAAACACAATTTGTGTTTGGAATTTATCTCTTTTTCTTGTTTCAGATTAATGCATGTTAGGGAGAAAAAACGCAAAATAAGCCTTTACAGTATCCATGCGAATCCAATGACTGGAAATGAGTTTGTCGTCGCAGGAAATGATTATTACGTCCGGATATTCGACAGAAGATGCATACGAAGCAATGGCGTTGCTGAAATCAAGTTCAAACCAGGTCACATGGTAAGCACGATAATTCTTTGTCACTCAAGTTGGTTGGTCAAGTTTTTGGAAAAAAGGACGTATTGTAGGAGTAGAGTAAGGTCCTTGATATGCCTAGAAAATGAAATGTCAACAACATTACCTACTTAGGTACATGATAGATTAAGAGACGAACCGTTTCAATAATTTAAATACAGGTAAAGCTGAGCTCATAACCCAAAATCAGAATCCCAAAACTCCAAAACTAGAATTTGTATTCCCATTTCAGAGCTCTATGATTTAATATGATTTCCTTTATTTCCTTCATTTTGCTGTCTTTCGTAACTTCACCAATATTTGTTATTTTCACATATTATCCAGGGTAGACCATATATTATATGCTTATAAAATTCGACATGTTTGAATCAATAATAGGTTCTAGTTAATGAGGTAGTCTTTCTAACTCTTATTTATGAATCTCAGTCGGAATTCACACTACATTCATTTTTATCCATAATGTTCTGAAGAAATTTTATTTCGTAGTGCCTCCCTCCCTGTAAGTGAATAAAATATTCCGTTTCCAAGCCTGCGCATTATTATGATCATTTGATGGAATTTCAGGTTAATTGGGATCTTTCAAATCCTGAAATTGAATATCTTCGAAATTTTGTAGGTTGGACTTCTCAACAGTCACGACTCAATTTTGATCCAGGGGTGCTGGCTGAAATAGCCTCAATCAGTAGACATTGTATGATGTATGGAATTTTATGTTTTGATTGTTTGCAAATATCATTTATTGGAATTCCAGTTTAACCCTTAGCACTTCTATACTGAGCTGTCACTGGCAAATTTATTTCCTAGGCTACTCCATTATATAAGTTGGCCGTCCCTGCCTAATGTTCCAATACCGGTCTTTGATCGGCAACGCGAATTTCCCAAATAACTTCTATGCTGGTCAGGGACCAGAACTTCGTTTTTCGATCTTTTTTCTCGTTTCCAATTCTTAGTTGCACTTCCTGGATTCTCTGATTGTTTTACCACACAATGTAGAACAAATAAGATGGTGATATGTTTACTGGGAGCAAACAATGAACATCCAATTGCGAGTATGACATTCTCAGATCCCAATTTCTTATTACTATTTGAATGAAATCATTATCCTGCTTTCATCCCATTACTACTATTTACTGTTTTTTATTGTATTTTCCTTTTCTAATTAGTTTAAATGAGTTTAATTTAGTTGCATGTATGGATCAGAGAGAGATTAAGACGTTAGTGTTAGAGGAGGAAAAGTTTGCAACCAGAATCGATGAAGATGATGAGGGCGATGAACTCATTAATGCCTCAATTAACCATTTTCAAAGGTTAGGTATTAGATTTATTCGATGTATTTAATCATTCAAAAACTGAAAATGAAAGGGGTGGTTCTATGTTGATCGAAAACGCTGAAACACTAGCTGAGCAGCTGAGGTGTTCAAGTCCAGAAGATGGCGGAGTAGCCAGGGAAATCGTGGTGCTGGTCTGAGACCGGCTTAGGAGCACTGGAAACACCCTCTTCTTTTTTTTCAAGGAGTGCTTAAGGGTTAAGAATTGTATTTTGCATGTTTATGCTCAATCATAGTTTATGCATGCACGAGTCAATCGAAATCCACTCATTTCGGTTTTCTCAATGGCATAATGATTTATTAAGGATTACCTAACTTCACGCTCCGTAAAGATTACAAAAGCCTGACTCTTCGGGACTCACCCGTTCCTATATATTTTATACTGATCCAATTCTTGTCATTTCTCTCTTTGTTTCCAGTCTGATGATCCGTTTGCAGTTTACGTTACCTGTGCTGTATTTAATCATAATGGCACCGAAGTTATAGGTTCATACAACGATGATGACATCTATTTATTTGATTGCAAACACGCATCAAACACAGATTTTGTCCACAAATACGAAGGTCATCGCAATGCAGAAACCGGTTCGTATTGTGTTAATTATGCTGTATTGGCTTAGTTTTTTATTTTTAAATTGTTCTAGCTTATCATAGATTCTATCCACATATAACGTGAGAGATGGCTCAAAAGCGCAGACTGTATAAAGAAAAATGAGATACTTATTCTTAAGTGGTATAATTTCCCCTCTTCTGTTTTCTGGCTTATACCTTGTACCCTGTCCAACTACGGCAATTTTTATTATTTTTTTAAATTAATTTATTTAAAAAAATATATAATGGAACATCATTTTCAGCTTTGACCCAACTACTAGAAAATGTTACGAAATGTTCATTCAAAAAATCGTTACGGAGGATCTCTAATGCTTTTCACTTACACCCACTCATTGCAAGGGAAATTTAACTTTGTCAGATCAGAAGTTGTTCTTCATTCGTTGCAAAGATCTTGATTGATCAAACATAACACCGCATCTCAGGCTGCCAATTTTCTTCCTCATATCGTCCTCAAATTTGGGTTGTGTGGTTGCTCACATAACAAATTCATTTTCTTTCCAATCCAACTTGCACTGCTGAAAAAAGGTCCTCTTCAGGGTTGCTGGGTAACAATGATGAAGTGTGTAATCACATGGTTACTTGAGTGTGGCTTGAAGCCACCACAAAGCGTGTTAAATCTTTTATAATTCTAGTCATTAGGCTTAAATTTGACAATATCTGTAGAAGCACAGTTTCCCTAGTCCAGGGTTAGGTTTACTCAAGTTCTTCTCTACAATATCAATGAAAAAACTCCTAGTTATTCAAAATTGCGAGTTTATTCGTTGTTACAACTCACATGGTGTTAAACTCAACTAAGGAGTGACTTTGGATGTTGAAGCGTGGCACTGCATGTCCTCAGCATACTTTTCGTAAGATGGTGCGTAACCACTGAGTGCCAATCGCAAGCATGATGGCATATGATCGTTAGTTAGTCGATTGCGATATTTTGACTTAATTATCTTCATTTCAGAAAATGCAGACTCGCACAAGTAAGTTGACCCAAACATTGCCGTCAGTTGAAGGGCGGTTTGCCTTAGATTCGGATATTTATCTTCAGATATAAAACACCAGAAATTTGTATCAGATGCTGTAGCTTTGAGATGTATATCTGATATAATCTGCACCAACTCATTTTCAACAAAACATGAGTTCATATTAAACTGACTTGCTACTTCAGTAGCAATTCCTCAATGTTTTTACATGAAAAAGGATAACTCATAAATGATGCTATATTTGCCAATTTACAGCAATCATAAAAACGCATTTCGAATTGTCCCAAAATATTTGATAATTCAGCCTCATACGTATCATAATTCAACTGAGGAATCCTTGCTTTCAAAGACGGAAAATCCTTCCTATCCTTTCTTCATATCCTTTCTTTTCAGTTGATCTATCATAAGTTGCAATTTACTTTTGAATGCGTTTACTGCGCTAATCAAGTCAATAATAGTTTTTCCTTTACCTTGAAGCTCCAAGTTAATGGTGTTTAAGTGCATTGTGATGTCAGTCAAAAATGCCAAATCAGTCAGCCATTTTTCGTTTTTCAACATCTCAGTGTCATCACCTCTTTCGTCTAGAAAAGCAGTTATTTCGGGCAATAATTCTTGAAATACGTCCGTGTGAAGAACTAAATCAGTGTGTTCAGCTGACTCCCTATCTTCCAACTGCAACTTAAAGAGCCGCCGTTGCAAGCTACGTGCACGGATGGAATTCACAATTTTTGTTGCAATGCCCATAATTTCCTCCGTGTTTAAAACTTTTGAACACAAAACTTGTTGATGTATAATGCAATGGAATGAAAAAAATGAAGGGAAATTCCACACAATGCCACAAAATCATTCCTGTTTCCAGTCATTGCTGGTGCTCCATCGGTTGTAATGCACACTAATTTATATATTGGTAGCTTGTAGTTTCTTACAAAATTGATGAAAACGTCATATATATCTTCGCCACGGGTCTTCCACTTCAGAGGAATGATTGTCAAAAATTCTTCCTTAGCCAACATGTCATTGAATACCATCCGAATAAAAATACACAGCTGGGCAGTGTCTGTTATATCGGTGGATTCGTCGAACTGTAAAGAAAAGTATGCACATTCCATGATATCATGTTTTAGTTTATCTGCGATGTCCTGACTCATGACTTCAATACGCCTTGTGAGAGTCGGACGAGATAACTGAAGTTCTCTAATAGCAGATATGATTTCTGTTTTATTTTTAAAATCTCAAAATAAAGTCTCACCCGCTTCAATAAATGCTTCCTTCACAACCGATCCATCTTCGAATGGTTTCTTGTGTTTCGCCAATATATGAGATATTTTAAATGACGCGATCGTAGCAGCTTTTGATTGTTTGGCTGGTCTTGTGAACATGGTTTGTTCTTTTTTCAAACAAGATATCAAATCACTTACTTTTCGTTTTCTTAATTCACTCTGTGGCGGAAAATCCTTTTCATAGTTTTTATGAACCGTTTTATGATGCCTCTCTAAGTTACTACGCTTAGGTATTGCAACTGACGCACGACAAATAACACAAACGCACTTATCCTTCACCATACAAAAGAAAAATTCTTCCTCCCAATCGTTATTAAAATGATACGTTTTAGATTTCTTCACTGCACTCATTTCGCACTATTTAATAATAAACTTTGTATCGACGTAGTATTCCCTAGTCCATGAAACATTGCCGTTGAATGAGACAACACAAAAAAATTAATCGTTAAGGATTGAGGTTTGGTTGTGTAAATTCTTCTTCCTCTAGTGCTTCATCTACTTTCTCCCACTCCAAGAATGATTTGCAACACTTTTATCACGATTTCTCAACAAATCTTGGCTGATTTTAATACTCCTTGCAGCATTATTCCTTAGTATCATATGCAGGGGTGTGGAGAGCCTTTTTACTTTATTAAAATATCCTTAAAAGCGTTGGAGTTTGCAATATCTCGAAATTAGAAGTTTACACTGTTTTATCAACAAAAACTCTAGAAGGAGCACAACAATCGGTTGAAATTTTTGGAACAAACGTTTACTATTGTACTCAGTTGTTTTTGTAAGTCAGTAGTCATCTTGAAGGAGGTGGGTTAGAACTTGAACATTGGAACAACGCTTGAATATAGTTGAAAACGAGTTCTGAACTGTTGCATTTTCAAGAGACATTTTTCGTGCAGAAAATGACGACAATGGAAAAATTAGAAGACAGACGAAATACTTACTGTAATGTTTAAGCACCTCCTCCTGTTTTCTCTCTTACCTTAGACTAGGATTGGAGATTTGCCGCCCTAGCGAGTTGCACTTAATAAATCACACATTCATCTGAACTCGACTCATTTACTTCTGATCTAGCACTGCATTTACTTATTTGTGCTGAAAAGTCCTCCACCCAAATACGTATTGTGCTCAGGGGTTGTAGAAGTTTACCTACAACCCCTGAACAAACTGAAGTTTTCTGACTTCGCGTTTTTGAATTGCATCATAGGGATGGGCAATTGACAATTAAGTCTTTGTATTATTTCAATTAAGACTAAGCTTGTTTCACTACTTGGTTGTGTGTTGGTACTTATTTCATTTCACCTAAGAAAATCAGGCGCTCATTTGCAACACATCACAAGTTTATGGAACATGTCCATACCACAACTTTACCTTTTGGAATTATGCTGAATGTGAGACTTTGGCTCAAACTTATAGATGTATGTTTTTGCAGTCAAGGGTGTCAACTTCTATGGACCCAAGAGTGAATATGTAATTTCTGGATCCGATTGTGGCCACATTTACATCTGGGACAAAAATACTGAAGGGATTGTTCAATGGATGCGAGGCGACGAAGAGGGAGTTGTAAGTCTGTTTAATTTTCAGTCATATTCATCATTTAAATGATCATTCCTAATTTATTACAGACTACTATAAATAATGAGAAAAAAAGGCTGCATAATCTCATGCTTATTAGTCATAAAGTATTGATATCTTAAGATAGTTTATTATTTTTATTTTTTATTTTTTGCTTTACCAAGGTTGTTGGTACGTCTGTTTGGAACGTCAAAACACAATTATAGACTTCCCTAATTGACACCCAGTTTTGATTAAAAGGTGTTGTCCAATTAGGCTCCCTTATTCGGGCAGAGATCTCGTTGACAATTCCGATTTTTCTGTTACATCGAACCAACTCTATCTGTAACCCTTCCTCTCGCGAACCCACAATTTTTAATTTTTATTGGTAGGTTCCCCAAATTGTATCCCGACTCACCATTTGTTAAGACTATAAAAACTCTCTGCTAATGAACGGTGAAAAGTTTATAGTTTCTACAACTTGGTACCACAAGTTATTTGTTATTGATAACACAATTATAATCATTTTAATGATGTTTCAATCTAATTTACGAGGGTCATGCAAAAAGCAATTTTAAGATTGCTATGTAGGGCCAGGAAAGGTACGTAGAAGGCTGGGACGGCTGGGGGGTTTTCGTCTAGTTGATAGGGTGGGGGTAGGGGCGTGGGGGTCCTTCCCAGACGCATTATCTGCCAGTTACCTGCTAGATGCGATGGAGTTGCCAACTGACCCCGTGTCCACCGTGGAGTTGCAAGGTGTCATCCGTTACTACACTTTAAAAGGCAAAACCTGGACGGAAATTTACAGAAACTCTCGAATGTGTATGGCCCAAAAGCCATGTCTCTGCAAATGGTGTCGGTATGGCGGAAAAAATTTTTGGAAGGCCACAACTCGCTTGACGATAAACCGTGTAGTGGGAGACCGTCTACCGCAACAACAGGGGAGCCAGCTGAAGTCGTTCTCCGCATTCTGGAGTCTGATAGGCGTCTCACAATAGATGAAATTCATGCTAAACTCCCTTCTGACATTGAGATTAGTCGCAGATCGGTCGCTAACATCATCTCAAAGAAGTTGAAGATGGTTAAAGTTTCTGCAAGATGGGTACCGAGGTTGCTGTCTCAGGATCACAAAAATTCAAGAATGGAAGCGGCAAGAAAATTCTTCGAACTTCATACCGCGGAAGGAGACATTCTTTTCAACAGAATAGTCACTGGGGACGATACCTGGGTTCATTACTCAACCCTCGAAACAAAACGTCAAAGTTCTGTGTGGAAAAGGCCTGGAGAGCCTGCACCAAAAAAGGCCAAAGAGACACTTTCTCAACGCAAGCTTATGGCAACCATTTTTTTGGACAATAAAGGCATCCCGTTCATAGATTTTCTTCCCAGAGGCGAAACGATAAATGCCGAGCGGTACTGTGACATACTGAAAGGCTTGCGAGCCTCCATAAAATGGAAAAGACCCGGTTTGCTTCGTCGAGGTGTTTTGCTTCTTCATGACAATGCAAGACTGCATTCAGCCCGTCAAACGCAGGAACTGCTTGAGAAATTCAACTGGGACATCCCCCCCCTTACTCCCCGGACCTTGCTCTCAGTGACTTTTACCTCTTTCCCAAGCTGAAAATCCATTTGGGGGGAATCAATTTCGCCTCAGATCAAGAGTTGCAGAAAGAAGTTACTGATTACCTACGGGGGGGTGGGCACACAGGGGTATGATGAAGGGATACACGAATTGTTGTCAAGGTACCAAAAGTGTTTGGGTAAGGGTGGGGATTATGTGGAGAAATAATTATGACTTGTTCATGGTAAATAATTTTTTTTTCTTTTTTTTTTTAATTTTTCTATGACTTTCTGAATTTTTAGAAAACTTTTAAAATTACTTTTTGCATGACCCTCGTATTACACATTGCAGAATTTGATTGAAAAATTATGATGGATTTGCAGATAAACTGCCTTGAGCCACATCCCCATATTCCTGTTCTGGCTACTAGTGGTATGGATCCGGATGTGAAGATATGGATTTCTTCTTGTGAAACTGACCCTGTCATGCAAGACTTGGATAAGGTGAGTTTCCCACTCCCATTGTTGGTCATATACCCTTACACACTTCATTTCTATCAAATTTCCTAATGTTTTATTGTTCTCAGTGCATCAAGGTTAACCAGACCAGCAGAGAAGGAAGAGGCAGTCGGCATGTTTCTCTCCTTAACCGGTGGTGGAGGAGACTTAGCACTCGAAGTAGGGTGAGACATCTTCTTTTTGGTTCCACAGTACCCGAGGTAGGCAACCCATGTGATTGAACAGGAAGTAAAAAAGTTTTCCACTAAAATCATCATTTCCTCTCGGTTTTGAGTATCAGCGCTTTCATAACAAACACCTAAACGGTCAATATAGGTTTCATCAGCAATGTAAGCAATGTCTGCAAGTGCAAACTAGCATTCCCTGAAATATTGAATATATTTGCCTCTGTCTAATGGCTCAAGTTTGCTCAAAATTTGAATGTTTGTGAAGGACAGTCTTGGTGAAGTCTCATGAATTCCATTTCCATTGATGCAGCATGTGTGGGCAAAAAAGTGCTTAGTAAAATTTCTAGTCTTAGGCAAAATACTGATTTCACTCCGATAATTTTGAAGAAAATTTCCGGGATGTGTCACATCCGTTATTCAATAAATGATCAGTGATTAATATTGATTGCTTTCAATAATTTTTCCCACAATTTCATCTCCTACCAATTCAACGTCTTGGCTACTGTAAATGAAAAAACTGCTCTTTCCATCAAACTTTGCAGAATTTTTCTCTTCATATAATCTATTGAGTAAAACAAATTTGAAGTATAATGGGGCTTTGAATTAACTAGGTCCGCTAGGATCTCCAGAGGTCAATGGACCTTAGGAACGTGGTGGACCTTGCATCTCCCCTTTTTGCTCTATATTTCATTCCCCGCACCATCAACCTCATCTATTGAGATTTATATTATTGATAAATAAATTATATTAATAAAGAAACGTGCGCAAACAAAAAACCAGCAAGAAAAACTTTTTCATCTCCAAATCGGCATAGCCAACAAAAAAAGAGTAGATCGGTAAGATCCTTGTTTACGTTCTGCGCTCTACCTCGAGCTTCTCATGGTCACACAACGACAAGACACGATTTAAGACTGTTCCTAAGGATCGTTGGCTAAGTACCATCCAGCTAGTCTAGGCTGGCCACCTACATAGAGCAAGGCAAGGCTTGGTTATCTTAAACCAATGAGAGGTCGAGCTGAAATTGGGTATGTATGTAAAGAAAACGCTCAGGGAAATAGCATGTTAGTCAAAATTGTGTATAAATTGAGTTGTACGTAGTTATACAAATATGTTTCTGTAGCTGTATATTTTATGTTTCATAGGCTGCCCTACTTTGATTTGTGAACTGTTGAAGATCGCAAGTTAGATGTTGATAGATTTATATTATACCGAGTATGTGTAAAATGCATACCTACTAAAAATTCTTCTGAATATTTTCAGGCTGCACCCACCGAAGAAGCCCCGATACTCGTAGCCCTCGACCCCCGACGAATTGACCGTTTTGGTTTGCTAGACAACAGTGATTCTTCGTCTAGCTCGAGTTCCTCAAGCAGTACCGCATCTTCCGATTTCTAGTCCACACGAATTCGATCAGGTAAGAGCAATCTAAAAATTTGAAGATAATTTCAGAGATTGAAAATTCTCACAATTCCACCTCCTGAGGGGTTTCCAGTCCTCACTGTTCACTTCGATTGAAAACATGATTGTTCTTTTGATTCTGAGTGGATGTAGTCTGTTGAATTGAAAATGAGATTGTCTATTGAAAGTTAAACAAAAACCTTCCCTGTTTTCACAAAGTAAATTAGTAGTCAATAATATTTTATACATTTGAACGGTCATACCTACCATGGTTAATATGCAATAATAATTCTATTTATGATAGTGGTCTAACCGTTGAATTCGATCTAACAATTTACCCTTTTTCTTTGTGGAATTGAGAATTATTTTGCTTTGTTATTGAAATGGGTTCCCATAACTGCATTTTGGGTAATTTAGCGCATCATGATTTTTGAAAGAAGAATGGGAGCTCCTCAAAATCGTCCTTGAATTTCTATAAAATCATCTGTCCTTAGACGAAAGTAAGCTACAAAATTTGCTGAAGAGTCTGTACCACCAAGTTTGCTATCATAATGTTTGAAGGAGTGTTATGTTTTTAAAGCACATTTTTCTCCAATTTTCAATATCTAGCAGAGGGACTTAAACTTTACTTTTTGTCTGAAGGACTTCATGGTTGGAGTCTAAGAGCGTACGAGTGAAACGTTTCTCTCATAAACATAGAAGAAAAGGGGCCCTGATAGTGGAGTGGTGTGCATCTTCAATTAATTCGGCTTGGTTGTAAAGATTACTGTTAGATTCAGTTTGTCTTCTGTGACAGAGTTCCCATCATAGAGTTCTCGTCGGGATCTCAGAGAATGCGCTGTCGTCGCCCTGTTGGTGAACAACGGGCGTCACACGCCTTTCTCGTGTTTTTGAGAAGCTGAGTTTGGCATTGGATGGGTGATCCAGGTCCTGGAAATCCGAATCTACTCCGAACATAGCTCATTAATGCTATTAGTAGGAGTGGTATCTCTCTGACGGGATACTGTCAAACTCCTCTACCTTTTTATCGAGGATTTAGGCCCCCATTGCACCTCTTGGGGGGGGGGGGGGGGTACCTAGATCCCTGATTCTTCACAATAATGAGATTTTTCTGGGTTTTAGATTGAACTGTTAGTTTAAATTTTCAGTGTCCTTTAAAAAATAACAAAAACTAAAGGTTTTAGAAATAATATAATTGATTGGGAAATAATGGTATCAGAATATTTTGGTGGGAACAATAGTGTGATATGTTATTATATATATTTGAAAGAATCGTTGTTGAGGAATGTGCAGCATTTTTCAACTTTTGAAATTAATGAATGAGCCTTTCCAATGGGGCTCCGCATTCGAGAAGCTGTTGGCAGACCGCAACGCTGAGCTCGGAGTCAAACCTTCATTGAGCCTATATAAGATGTAAAAAATAAATCTTTTAGGTACTCATATATCACATTAGTGGTAATCCAAAAGATCATTTTTAGATACAGTAGTTATTAATTCATAGAAAATTCGGCCCTTCAGGTCTCCTCACCTGGACCCTACCCCCTCCCGTGCCTTTCTGCTTTAAGTATGTTCCTAAAATCCAAAAACATGGAACATGCTCATCACTTCATTTTGTGTTTGCATCACTTCATTATATATATTACATACTCAGCGAGACACGAGACCAAGCTTGAAATTAACCATTGCAATGCATTGCCAAGCTTTCAATAAGCCATTGCAACGGGACACGCTGAGATAAGTAACAAAATAGAACTTCAGCTCAACATTGGCCTCCCCCTGACCTCATCCTGTCGGATCAAACTTAATTTTCTTTGCATACCCTGGTCGCCCTTCTTGAGGGGGATAGGAAGGTTTACAATTTTTTTTTACCATTTTTAAATTTTTTGTGTGAAAGTATAACATCTACTGAACATTTCATGACCAACGGCATGTCTCTACTACGAATATTAATTATGCATTTTCTAAGTTAATAACCTCCCAGTATATAGCTTGGTGCATCACCCACAGAAAACACTGAAAGTTTATTTTCAAGGTTTTCTATAAACATAACCTCCTTATACTTCTTCTCATTTGAAAGTGCAGTCAGTGATTTGTATCTTGGAGGAAGCAAATCTGTGAAACTAATGGGAAAATAAAGAGAAAGAAAGGAAGTCGTGAGCGAAGAAACAGTTTCTCAGTAATCGCTGTGGAAGGAGAACTTCAAGCACCTCTCCTGAAAAATCACTTTTTTCGACACATTTACTCCATTTTCTCTAGATCTACTGGATGGAATTGAATAATTTTTTATTTTATTTCGTTGGCAACAAGTTTTTCTTTCGATTATCTGGGGGGTTTGGTTCGATTATGTTTGGTATCAATGTATCGAATCGGTAAAGTCGATTTTTCATTGATAGTTTCATGCTATCTCTTCTTATCAACACCAATATTAGCATTTTAACAATGAAGAAATCCCCCCCCCCTCCCGGAGTATTTGTTCTAAATGTAATTGGGAACAATTAGGAAAAGCCGGGGAACTTGAAAAAATATAAGTCATGATAAGATGGTGAGTCACGATAAAACAAGGTGATTTCATTTGACGATTGGGCGCAAAAAAGCTTCAATCAGTAAATAGTGCAGCTTTTTTGGATGATGAATTTTCCAACGAATCGCGTGATGTATAACAAAGTAAATTTATTGTTATTTAAAGTGGTCAGAGAATGAGTTTGTGTTGAAGGGTACAACTTTATCGTGCACCGAGAAGTAAACCTTCCTAACCCCTTTAACCCCCTGAGTCGTCTGATGCCAAGTATGTAGATCGATTCTATAAAAGCTAAAACAAAGCATCAAAATGCACATTTTCGGACATTTTCGTCACCTCTTTTTGTCCTCCCACTTCTACATCTTTTCCTCGGCAATTTGAGGTTTTGGAGCCACTACGACCAAGCCCTAATTAGCTGAGTGAAATAAATTCTCTCCCGTTAACTCTAGGAAATTTAAACTTGACAAGAAGCTTCTTTCGGGCAACAAAATTCAAATGAAATGATTGACTCCATCCAGAGCAGCCCGTACATTCCAACCTTTTCCTCCTAGACCACCAAAACTGTGCCGCTATGCTTATAAAAGATGTCAGGACACAAAATGCATGATATCATTAAATTTGGGCCAAGCTAATGGATTCTCTCACTCTTGACTGCATTTGGGAGTAGGACGCTTCTTCAACGGCTAGACCAATTTTCGCCAATCACACAATCTCCATTGCTATTCTCCAAATGTGGTGGGGGAATATCTCCTTCAAACGGGCTTCCTTGATCTTCACTTTTTCTACAAAAGGACCAGAACCCTCGACCTTTGCATTGCCTACTATTGCAGAGCTCTACAATTTTTAACATGAGACCTGTACGAAGTATGTAACACCGTTTCATACCTTTCTTATCCCATTTTGTGAAACTACTTCCATTCCATTGTAATGTCGTTCTCTTGAAATTACATCATACCATGACATTTGTGTTATGTATAATTCTTACAAGAGCTAAAGGGTGTTGTAAAGAGCGCTGTTCTGATCCTCAGTAACATTAAAGGGTTCACATCCCCATATAATTTATTAATGAAGTATATTATTATTCAACAATATGAATATATTTTCAGCCTTGGTGAAATGTGTGAATCCACCATTACACTTACCAGGACGGAGATAGGCGGAAATCGGACTAGCAGTCATACTCCCAAGCGCAGTCAAAAAGAGTGAGAGAAACCGATTATTGGCTTGATTCAAATCAGATGATATGCATTTTGTGGCTTGGCATATTTTTTTACGCCAACTGTATTTTTGGGGGTTCGTATTATATGAGTGAAAAAATAAACTACAATTTATCTAGCGAAATATCATTTCCTCAATCATCTGTTTCCCCAGAAACGTTATTTTTGTGTCGGATTTTCGTCTCTAGATACCGTAAGACTACTTTTTAACGTTTTGGAGAAGTTAGGTCATGGTTAAAGCATTTTGCATGATAAAACGGGAATTCAATGAAGAAAGTACAACTGACAAATCATTCGTTTCACTTTAAAGGTTAGAGTACCTCTGAACTTGAATACGGTATGGTTATAGAGATCACCAGCATGCTTTGTCGATTTTTGACTTGATTTGCAGGAGCATTTTCAGGGAAAACGGTAATTTAATTTATGAAGGCACAACCTACATTACCCAAGTTCGTTCGAAAATGTTTAACCGTAGTTCCTTTTGCCTATCAAAACATGAACTTAACGAGGGCAAGCTAGTGTAAGAAGTAGGTACCAATCTACGTTACTTTTTCGTTACCTTCTCCTACCAATTTTATTGAAATATTTCTGTGAATCAGAAAATCCCCAGGCAGCAGAAAACTTGTTTATCTGAAATGTCCTTTCCGTCACCTACGTCACCAATTTTATTTTGGTGAAACAAAGCTAATAGGCCCTATTAATTCAATGTATTTATCAAAAATCACGAAGTATGTCAAATGAGATTATCTTGGAGGAAATGGTATGGGTGGAAAAGGCTCCAACCTCCAACAAATGATGGTCCGTTCTTTTTAACAAGTTGTTTCTTGCGATGAATTGCCACCAACTTCTTTTTCTTCAATTCTTTTTCCCTTGGAAATCTAGCTCCTCATGCACGCTACAAATACTCATGTTCGATAAACAAAGTTCTTGAAAAATGCCTAGAAAACAACGTCAACAATGGGTTACGAGAGAACAGGGTACTGTTCGTCGTTGACAATCGCATAGACCAGAGGGCCTGTTAGCGCGTTCCACCGGTTGAGGCCAATGGAACTCCACCTTGGAGGGGGCACACACCCCAGCAAGGCCTACTTTCTAGGCCTTCCCCCTGGATAGGGACAGGCGTGAAACCTACTACACCCGCGAAACCATCCTCATATGGGTGGCAGGCTGGACCAGCTCCCCAGCCCAGCGAGGAACACCGGAAGAGCTGAAAGCCTGGGGCCCCACCCGCCTGCGGTACCAGTATGGGCACAGCCCTTAAAGGCCAAGAATGGTCGCTGGCCCGCCAACAGAGAAGAGGACTCTGCACCTACCGACCGCTTAACCCCACCCCACCCTGCATGATTGCAGCACATGTAGGGTGGCCACGGTAGCCCCTGGGCCTGGGTCCGCACGTATGCCACACGTGTAGTGTCGTTAGACACCCCCAGTACGGGAAGAACAAGGTATAGATCGGACCTCCGTTGCGCCCCTATTGACCAAACTTTTAGAACAGAGCCCTTTCAAAAGGTACATCTACAATTACCTTCCTGCTGCCATCAGTAGCTCGTTAGTTGCGTAATACGAATCAGTATGATCATATTATGTAGAATATGTATCAGTTACTACTTATTCTTCCCTACTGTCAGTACCTGCTGATGATATAATCAATATATTATTGATAATTATTTCATCGAACGTGTGAGATGTTCCTAGAACTAACCTAATAGCTTTGATCTTCGTGGTATTTACGTTTTTTGAATGGATTAGCTAAGTTGTACATTTGAATTTAGGAGAACGTTAATCTTCAACTTGTTTGAATAGCATCCAGGCATCTACATTCAGACTGGTATGCTTTGAAATGTTATATGGAAAGGCTATTACTGAAATATGATTTATTGATCTCCCCTATTTCAGGGGCCTCCCTCTTGGGTCATGGAGGGGGAATGAAGAGGATTTTTGCCCGGGAAGCTCGTGAAAGAGGTGTCAAAAGTGATATTTTTACTCATCTGTAATTTTGTACTTGTTCAAAATTAGAGTTTAAAGTCGACTAAAATTATGGAAAATCAGCAGATAAGCTGCTTGTAATATAAACATGATCTTCTGGAATTTATTTTCGTTTATTAATTCATTTGTTTGTTGGTTAGATTTCTATTTGAAATATATTATTATGTAAACTGTCAAGAATCGATATTTGATGGTGGCGTACTGTACATGAATCAACTTTGTAGATAATCGATGAGTAATTTTTCATCAATCACGAAGCAAGTATGAAAAACTCTTGTATTAAGTATGTTGTACTGTGATGTGAAAAGAATATGTATGAACTATAAAATAAAAATAGATGTTTTATTTATATAATTTTCTTCATAATTATTTTTGCATTGGTTCCAAAGTAGTTATGTTAAAATCTCAACGTTCTTGCTATTCTCAAACTGGACTTTAGGAGCTAGAGCGTTTAATTACGTTAATTGATACACCAAAAGTTACTGAAATGTGCATAAAAATCAGCTAATTGGAATTTACTCATTATCCTTTTCTATGTTTCAAGAAACATTTTGATAATAATGGATTACTACAATAATTTGACTGAGTATTTTACTTTACCAGTCAATGATGTGTATGGGCAAGCAAACTTTGCTCCAATCAATGCAGCACATTCACTGTTGCTTGATCCATTTGCTGTTCTGGCGCAGTATTCCATCCTACTATCAAGGTGAGCCAATTTTCCAGGATGTTGATGACACCACCATTGTTAGGCCGAACCTGACCATACCAGGGAGCTCTAGGAATCTCAACCAAAATTTGAAAATAAAGATTGCAGGTATGTCTGAGAGGGTTTATTAAATTCAGGTACCTGGATGGAATTTCAAGTGACAGCGTTGTTATGCAGAGTGGTGTCATGAAAGGCCTTTAACTTGATTAAAAAAATCCGTCCTTTCGCACATGGACTCCACTTGGGGTCTAGTTGGTCCTAAAGTCTAGCCAACCCGATCGCTTCACACACACCAATGCCTTGAGCCAAAACTGGGTCGAAAACGGGGGTTTTCGCTGACTTAGGCAAGTGCGAATCTTCTCCACCCTCCTTCTCCTACACCAGTGGGCGGCGTTCCTGCCTTTTTTGGAAATATTCTAATAATCTCCAGTAGTAATATCCTATTTTAAATTCAACCGTATGATGTTACCCAGTTACCTAACGTAAATATTCAAACTAAAAAATGACATTCCTAACTAAGATAGAGAAAAAATAATGGCAATTGAAGTTTTGCTCTTCATATTACCCGACTTTCTCCTACTACTTTTCCCTCTGTAAGTGCCAATATCTACGTAGGCATACTGATGACAATCTACGGATCTGCATTTTGAAATGGGGTTCCTTTGTGATAACTAGAATCCAATGCACGAAGGCACACTGATCAGCTGGGGCACCTCCTAATTTATTTCTTAATTGACCAATGGTGATGAAACCTGAAACGGAGCTCCTTTGAACATATAGAATAGAATTACAGAGTATTGAGGGACTCTGATCAGCTTTGGAATCTCTGAGGCTAATTTATTTTACATTCTAATCCATTTGCGGTGCTGAAATGTAGATGGAGAACTCATTTGAGACACTCCGCAAACAGTGCAGAGGCGAACAGATCATCGTAAGGGCCCCTTGGGGTTTTGGTTTCGGCTTTTCTATATTTTTTTTCTGACATGATACACTATTTACGGGGTTGAATTTATTGACCAGATTTGCGTAGAAGGGCTATCTAATGCAGAAATGATATACCTTTATTTGATAAATTGCAGCGTATTTTCTTCTGAGATATATATTTGCAGTAAAACCAGTAATCCTGGGCTTAGGCTGTTTATTTGCATGCACCGAACAACGCAGCAAAATGCGTGTATGTGTGTAAACAACACTATCAACAAAATCAACCTAAAAGCATCTTGATTGCCAACCAATTGGAAAATATGAAATAAGCATATTTGTACCTCAACAAAACATAACAATTGAAACAAGATGAATTAATAAAATGAAATTTAAATAGAAAAGCGTTGAAAAATAAAAATAAATTGAACACTGCGATGGTTTGAATTCCCTGGGAAGGGGGGAGGGTGTTCATTTGGTCAAAGTCTAATCATTGATGGAAATGATCAGGTCATTGAGGAGACCTTGAGCCGAACTAGTAAATGTAGAGGAGATCATCTTTCTCCTGCCATGACAACTTTCAGTAGAAGCCCTACTACACAGTGCTTCAAACCCTCAAAGACATACAGTAAATGCTCCCAGGTCTGTGGTGAACTGCAGTCGCACTCATCTGCTTCTCTAAGGTGGAACCTCTTGAAATACGCCTCATTCTTTCCATGACCACCTGAGTAGTCTTGAAGTGAATTCTGAATCTATCAGTCTGTCAGTCTTTTGCTTATAGGAAGAAATTTTTGAGATGAGACCCACATTCAGAATTTGCCCACTGTAGCTGGAGCACGATAGGTGGACACCTCTAATGTCCTTTGCTGCCTCCTTTGCCAAAGCATCTGCCAGGTCGTTCCCATTCAGCTTATTATGCCCTTGAACCCATTCAGAATATATGTACCATTGATGGAGAGTCTTCATGTTCCACACCCGAAATTCGTAGTTTCTGGATTGTCAAATCAGAATCCTGTAAAGTCTCAACCCAGAAACGAGAATTTTCTATACTGTTCTATAAAGGTTGGAATGTTTTCCACCAGTGGTAGATGGACACGATCATATACGTATCTGATTCGCAAAAATATGTTACGAGTTTAAATCTAAACCAGCGTTGTGAAACAGTTAATAGAGAAAATGTTTCAGGCTGATTAGATACCTACCACGTAACTTCTTAGTACTTCCAAGTGCTTGGAAAGTAAAATTCAAATCAATCAGTACAATTTAGTAGATTGTAAAAGTTCTGTTTATGCTCAAACGATAATCTATTTCTTCACACTTACTTTTTTTGTATACAGGAGCACCACAAAAATGACCCCTCATTTCCTCTTCTCTTAGTTCCCGAACAAAAAATAATTCCTCCCTAATTGAGGCTGCAACTGACATTCATACAAACATATTATCCCCATAATGGACTTTTCCCAACTCCGTCTATATACTTTTTGTCAACTGTAATTAAATTAAGGAGCCCTTCTTTCCCCTTTAACGCAGACAAATGCCCGCTGTTATAAAGTTATTACCAGATTAGGAAACTCTGGAGCACTACTTCGGAAAAACTTGGACGTGGGTGGAACAGCCCTTTCATAACGCTTCCTGCAAATTTCATTAATTAATTAGGGAGTTGGGCGTTTTTCTTTTAGTTTTCAGAACGGGGAAAATATATTATTGAACGGTAATCTTTCTTCGATAGTGACCTTCCCAACGGCAACATCATTAAATCATACGATCTTTATTTTTGTGATCACTTTCCGTTTTCTCTTAACATTCAACTAGATAAACACTGAATACTGGGTCAAGGCCCGATGGTCTGGGATTGTAGTCGTTAGGTTTATTCGTAGCTATTGGATGGCTTATTTTTCTCTTTCAATTGTAGACTTTTAGCGAATTGTCGTAGAAAAAAAATGTTAAAATCATAATTTTCGAAAATTTTCTTCACTGAAATCCGTTTTGAGACGTTCTGAAACGAATCCTAGAGTTTAACGTTGTTTCCAGACGATAACTCTTCTTAGGATTGAGATAAAAATTCCGTTCTTGCGCCAAAAAATCAAGCTTTCCAAACGACAGGACGAGTTTGTTGGCCAGCATTTTTGAGCACATTAAATTGATCAAATAAAAAAAAAAAAGTGCTGGAAAAATCACTAAAAATAGCAAAAAACGGCTAAAAATCGTTAAATTTATATTTCTTAGAAGAATATTGCTCAAATAAAGATTACTAACATAAAACAGAACAATCGAAAATTGAAGTATAAAATTATGCTGAAAAATGTACTTAAATTCCATTAAAATGTGCTTAAAAATTGGTAAAAACTGCCAAAAAAGTTAAAACTCCAAAATCCCTTTTTGATTAGCAGATTATTATTTAAAACGAGTTTCGTGCCATTAAATTGGTAATTAAAATTTTCTTTTCACTCAAAGTGCTCAATTTTCAAAACAATGCAACATAGCATATTACGATAATTTACGGAAATTCGCTCATACGATCATCCTGCATGACTGGAACTTTTTTTTTCTTTCTCAACTATCACTTTGAACTAAAAGTATTTAGGGTTTCTCTGATTGAAAAAGAAATTTTTGACAAGTCTTGCCACATAAATCTGTTTTGGATTACGGTGAATTGTACCTTCAGTTCTATCAATTTAATATTCTTATCATGTGTCATTTCATACTTCCCCTGGCCTTGCAAATACAATTGAAATTGCATGTGTTATGTGGTAAATCATAATTAGGTACCTATACATTATTGAAGTACCTAATCCCATTCTTTCTTTCTTTAAATATAGTTAACATAATGGTATATGCTTAATTGAAATTTCCATCTTAAAATGTGCCGTTTCGATTGATCGAACATCTAGAAACTTAACTCCTGAACAGTTGTTCAAATGAAATCAGATACAATTCTAAGAAAACAAACCCAAATCACACTATTCTACGATGAGTAGATTTCTTTCTAAGATTTTTCAAAGTTTTGGCAAAAAGCTATGTCACCACACCGCCTAGACGGGACCTCCTGCCCAATGTGACGTCATATTTTTCCAAAACTTAAATAACAAACCATAAATAGCAAACCACTACTGCAAAGTGCTGATGGTCTCAGGTCTACATCCATTTAAAATTAGTAAACCCTCATTCTAAAACATGAAGATTCTCTAGTTACATTAGCTGAGCCTGAAATCACCCGAAAGAGCTGATTTTTACTTTCCCTACATCCCTGAAAGCTAAGAAAACATTTTGTAATCAGGCTGAAAATTTATATCTATGAATCTGGATCCAAACTAGAATCATAATTGTGTCGATTACAGAAATTTACAAAGGTATCTCTAATGTACTCTGGTAGTAGTGGGTTGAAAGCATTCTGACATTCACGATTGACAGGAAATTTCGGTTTCTTGGTTGGGCTTCTACATTCTAGATAGAAACGCTCCAAAAATTGGCTATTTATTATCATAATGATCTAGGGGGTGAACGAAAAATGGAACAGGCAAAAAATAATGTTTTAATGGTTTTTGCGACCACAGATTTTGATGAAAATTATGTAGTTTAACTTTTTGAAGATGCAAGAATTCTACGCGATACCTCCCATTTAATTTATTATGTGTTGGATAACTGGCTAGTGTCCACCTGGTATTCTGAATTGTGGAATGGTGCTGTGGAACCAAACTGTAGTTTTAGCGAATTTTCGTAGAAAATGAAACTATTGCAATGGGTCAAAAAATTAAAAATCGAATTTCCCAAAGAAAGGGAGTGGAGTATTACTCAAAAGAAGTTATCAACTAAGAACTAGAATATAAAATAAATCAATGTCAAAATTATGCTGAAAATTTTACTTAAATTTTATCATTATATGCCAATAATCCTTGTTTGCAAAGCAGATTATTGTTAAGTTCAAGTTTTTTGCCATTAAATTTATAGTTAACCATGTCTTCGCGCTCGAAGCGCTGAAATTTCATAACGATTTAACATGAATAGAATACAATAATTTAAAGAAACTCGCTTAATATGGTCATGCTGTATGATTAGAACTTTTTTCTTGTTTATTAGTGTAAACTGCAGTAGGTACCTACTTTTATCCTAAGAGCTTTGACGGACCTGAAGTTATCAATTAATAAAGGGTCGAGTACAGATTAATTTTGATTCAGATTTCTTGTTTCTTTTAGAGGATCTGAGAAAATGATGCGTACCTTGATACTTGAACAACAAATAATAGCTTTGGGTTTACACTATGCATGTTTTAACAGTTTAACATGGTTGTGTAATGCATATTATATGTGTAAAGTACATATAAATTTTATATAAAATATAGAAAGTAAAGCATGTATGTGTAAAACATATACCAACAAAAGACCACTTCTGTTGGAAATCTTGCTAGACCTACAACCTACATACCTACATAGTATAACTTCACTATTAATAAACCCAATGTTGTTCAAAGAGTTCTTTGGCTTGAATCATAATATTTATACGTTGAACCTCTTCTAGCATTAGGTATGTGATGATTTTAGATCCTTGGTCAGGCTGTAAGGCGAAAGTATTTGGATCAACTCAATTAATGTGGAAAATTATTACAGTACACCTTGTTTCATTGGTCACATTTCGTTATTATCCATTTATTATACCCTGAGAGGCTCAAGGAAAACTAAAATATCGGTAAAAACTGCAATATTCGTAGCTTTACACAAAGTCGCTCGCTAGTTGTACTTATGCATGCTGAATAAATGTTAGGAAAGTGGTACGACGGAACTACTCGTACCTGCCGTCAACCGATATGGGCCAGACAGAAATACGCATTCATTAATCTGAATTTACACATTTTCCGATGATTTATCTAAACGCATGAATTATTTGTTTAGATTGGGTCATAATCATTATTTCCAAATTGAATGAGAGCCTGACAATTTCTCGCGCCTGATGAAATAACTTTGCTGTGATCCTTCTGGTTGTTGGGAAAGTGAATAGTTGAATCAGAAATTTATTTCGTTGAAGTTTCACTATTCAAAATCAGTTGAAAAATCGTCGATTCGTTCGAAAATTTGTCATTATGTTATGCTTCATAATGTTTTTTTTAATTATGAAAGTTCCTGAAGTTGGTTAGATACCTATATGATTTATCAAATTCCTTAATTAATACGTAGGTAAGTAACAATTAGAACTACTGACTAAACCTTTTTTTGCTTTTGTGCCTGAAATATAGCGTAACATTTTGAAAAATGAATTTATGATTTTCCGTAATTATGTAATTACATTATCATTGTAATTATTCTTGATTGATAGTAAATAGTAATTATTTGAAGATATGTATTTGATTTTAAGTAGTCATGTTCCTGTCTACCTAATCTTTACTGTTTCATGCTTTTTTGTAGGCAGGTATGTAAATCATAATTGATTGATAGTCATTTCTTTATAAAAAATAATGTTGTCTGGTTTATTTAGATTACTGTTTTGATTTTGCGTGGTATATTAGCGTATATTGCGTTTATTGATTACAAAAGTAGTGTGGGAGACAAATCTTGCAGGCAGGTGTCCCATAAAGAATGAGCGAAGGGGTGAAAAAAAGGGGTGAGCTCACCCCTTCTATCGCAAAGGGTTAAAGCATGGGGTGGTTTTTTAAACCCCTATCTCCCTTTGTCAATGGAGGATGCAAATGCCGAGGCGTTGGTAATGGAGTCTACACCAATCAGATTCATGCAAATAGGTTCACGGAGCATGCTCAGTACCCCCACTACCGTTCCTTGTCTTTCCCCATTCACTCGTCTGTTGGGCTTTTCGGCCAGTTTGGTTGATATCCTTCTACACTTTAATGAAAGGGTTATTGAAGTTTTTTATGCAATGAGTCATTCTAAAAGGGTTAATCTTCGGAAAGGGTATTGTGGAGGCGGCCCCCACTATTATAGGTTAGGTTTCGGTCAACTCCCAGTGTTCCGCCTCTGCTTAGAATGGTGTCTTCTGCATTTAAAAAAGGGTTGGCTGCCATTAGTTTTTTATGCAGTGAGTCATATTAAAAGGGTTAGTATGTGGAAGGGGTTGGAGGTATTATAATGGAGCATGCGTAGCAGCCGAGAGCTGACAATGAGCTCTCCGCTAGAGGGCTCGTAAGAGTAACCCGGCTTGTGGAGTTCAGTGTTTGACAGTGAGTTGTGCAGTGAAGGCTTATCCTAGTGATTACCATCCCTGGGTATGGATTAAAGGTTGCTGATACGAAGAAATGTGATTTTTGTATGGTAAGTTATGCTTTTTGTCACTATATCCTATTTCATGTATACAGAACACATTATTTTCATCATTGAACTGACATTTTGAACTTGCTTGCTATTTCTGATCACATAAACTCTCTCTAAGAAGAAGAAATATTGTGAAGAACTAGAATATTCCGTTTTTCAATGTTCAAGTATTTCCTAACCTAAACAGAAGACAAGGATACAGCCAAAATCCACCCTTGATCCCTGTGAATCCTTGCTCATTCACAGTTTTTATGATTGGGGTTCTATCTATTAGATACATTGTTAATTTCTAGCTGTTTTCTTATTAATATTGGAAAAGACAAAATTTAAAATTTGTTCATTCAAAAGGAAAGTCATGAAAATAATTAATGATCTTTATTTTTAGATTTAGTCGTTTAAAACTTGTAGAACTTTATTTTATGGACGTATGGAAATGGTAAGTTGTTTCGAAAATTTTTAATGATGTAGTAGGCACCTACAATTAAGATTAATAAAAGATTCCATTCACCAAGCATGGACTGAGGAACTATTTTTTGCAATTTTACGCATTTCTGTGCTAATATCCGACGAAAATAAAACTATTGCAATGCTTCCAACAATTTTTATGATACAATTTTTCGAAATTCTCTTTATTAAATCAGTTTGGGGTATTCTGATACGATTCCTGCACTCTAATGCATTTTGACATTTTATGTCTTTACTTTGGCACATGAACAAAAAAAAAGCGTTAAGGTTGGTTTTCTGATGATTTCCGCTTACAACCGAGTCATTGCTAGGGAAATGGTACTTCGTCGTTTTTCATCCCACAAAATTCGTTGACCATTCGTTCGAAAGCTCTCGATTTATCCAACCATATCATGTTAACTACTGCGAAGTGCGTGGCCAACATGCTGAGTTATGAGCATGGTTATTTGAATAATTGTGTACACTCAGGTGATCATTCTCAATAATTGATATTGTGAACATGATTGCAACCGCTTGTTGATTTCTGATGATTTCATTGAGCTGGTGTTTCGATGATTTGATTCATAGCAGGTGATCCGAATATTGCGAGAACGGTTTGATTTGTGAAGCTGTGGTTAGTTCATTTTAATAGTTAATTTCTATACTTTACACTCTAGGAAGCTGTAATTTCGTATGTAGCCCTCGTCAGGACATTTACTTGACAATGCCCAGGGTCCGGATCAGACGAGTGGCTCTTAAAGCTAATTTCTATGCTTTACACTCTAGGAAGCTGTAATTTCGTATGTAGCCCTCGTCAGGACATTTACTTGAAGATGCCCAGGGTCCGGATCAGATGAGTGGCTCTTAGAGCTTGCATACGAGTCTGCAACTAAAGACATAAAATGTCCCAATGTGTTGCACACTCGTATGCAAGCGTTCCTTTATTGGAAGGTTCCCAAATCTCATGGCTGTTCATTTAAATAATCCATAGTGTCAACACTAATTATAATTTCTTATGATTTCCACGTACAACCAAACCGTTGCTGGGGAAATGAAAGTTCTTTAGTTTTCATTGGACAAAAATCGTTCTCCATTCGTTGGAAAGCTCTCGATTTATCATGCATTTCTTTCGTACTTGTTCTTCTATTCATGTCGTAGTTTTTTCCAAGGTCAGCTTTTTCGACCATTGTGCTTCCTGGCGGAGCATTTTTTAACTCACTTGGGAAAATTAGAACACGTTCTACTTTTTACCTCGATGCAAGAAAAATGCTAAACATAACCCTTGGGGAGGTTACAATTCAATGAAAAACCCCTGACAGATTTAATAAAAATGCATTCCGCCAGAATGCGCTGTTTTTGCACTTATTCCTACTCAACATGCACAGCTGACCTTGAAAAAAAGCACATTGCCTTCTTCACGTTTCAGCGTTTAAAATGCGAAAAAATGCAAGTGTGATACGGCCTTTAGAGAGTTCCTAGAGATCCGTCAGTCTCAATACAGCGTGCGGTTACAAGAAACTTTACCGGACCTTAAAGTCACATCAAGTCCTAAACGGATCTAGTTGTAACGCTAAATCCATGGAAGGAGGAAATTTTCCTTAGGAGGTTATTTAAGTTCATGGAAGAAGGTTATTTTACATATATGTACATTTATATATACTATTGTATGTTATACGAGGGTCATCGTATCGTACATTCATTTGAGGGTCAACAACCACAGGGCAACAGTTGTTGTTGGGAGAGATGACGAGTTGCCAGTGAGCCGCCATGCCACGGCACATAATGAAACATCGATTGTTAAATCTGGCATCAAAATTCTAAAAAATATGTAACCAAATGGAAATATAATAATGCTGCTTCATTCATAAAGAGCACGTAGCAATGTGTTGGGAGCTTATTATCATCCAGACCTGAATATTAGGCATTAAACTGGTAACTGTTTTTCTCCTTGGCAAGTACATCTCCGTGGGTAGGTAACCCCTACTAATATCAAAATTCCCAAAATGGTTTATCAAGAATGAACTAGAACATGTATGCATAAATATCAAGCTGAAAAATGTACATAACTTCCATTAATATTTGATTTAAAAAATCGATAAAAAAAAATGAAAATCCAACTCTATTGTGTCAGACTTATTGTGACTTTGTGGATCTACTTGGAACTCTCTATTGTCATTCCCGTTAATCATAACATTTCCTGTGCCACATATAAACAAATCAGCCATGCATGAATCGTGTAATCTTTTGACCATGTCAATCTTAGGGGGAGTCTGCTTTCTCTCTCACCCTCAGCTCCTCATTTTGAAACAGCTGATTTAGTAATATGTTCCAGAGAATTTTTACTAGGAAGGTATTTTCCTTCTGAAAAACACGCCTCTTTCCCCTTCCTAAAACTTGAAAATGGCTGCTATTGTCATTTCCGTTAATCATAATCTTTCCTGTGCCACGTATAAAAGATCAGCCATTTCTGAATCGTTTAACCTTTTGAACACGTCTACTTGGCAGTAGTTGCATCTTCTTTCTTTGTAGGAGACTTTTTGGCTCTCTGGTTTTACGTCTTTCGTCGTGGGACTGAAGACAAACTTTGTGGTTTCATTTATGGAAGTAGGAGGGCGAACATGTAACGTTGAACTAGGCCCCTTCTGAATTCGTAGTACTTATGTGATTGTCCCCTTCGTGGTGGCTTTTTAAAAGTGCCATGTATTTTGGCAGGTAGAGCACCTGGAAAAACAGAAATCGTGGGGTAACACTACTTTTTCCTTTTCTAACTAACCCAAAATGACCAAGGCAGTTTGATGTCACTGATACTATACTAATTCCATTGCCCTCCTAAAACGAGGAATGGCGACCTGATTACGATTTCTCTCGTTCACGCAACAACTCAGAAAAACGAGAAAATCATAAATAATTTTTTTAGATACAGTTTTTTATTCATGGTTGAAAAAATATTCAGCCGGTCGTATCAGGCGAACAAAACGTGAACATGCTCAAGTTTGAATGGTTCTAGCAATGCTGTACCGGGTGAAGGAGCGTGGAGGCCCCCCCCCCCCCCCCCCCCTCACCATTCATCAACTTGAAAACGTCTGTCATTGTTATTTTTGTATATTTGAACTTTTCCACTTTCACATATTAAAGCTCTTGTGAGATGATGGTCTCCTAATAGAAACTCGCGAGTAAACATTAACTTTATTATAGAAAGAGGCTAAAGAGGCTACATACGAAATTACAGCTTCCTATAGTGTAAAGTTTAGAAATTGCCTATTAAAATGATTTAACCACCGCTTCACAAATCAAACCGTTCTCGCAATATTCGGATCACCTGCTATGAATCACATAATCGAAACACAGCTCAATGAAAAATCATCAGAAATTAACAAGCGGTTGCAATCATGTTCACAATATCAATAATTGAGAATGATCACCTGTGTGTAAACAATTATTCATATAACCATGCTCATAACTCAGCTTGTTGGCCACGCACTTCGCAGTAGTTAATATAGTATGGTTGGATAAATCGCGAGCTTTCGAACGAATGGTCAACGAATTTTGTGGGATGAAAAACGACGAAGTATCATATCCCTAGCAACGACTCGGTTGTAAGCGGAAATCATCACAATTATTGGCGCTACTTTCAAAAACGTCGTCAAGCAGAGTATTATCAGTCATCTGCAGAACAATGGCCTGATTTGTACTAGGTACATACCTACCTACTTTTCTTCGGGAAAACACGTCTTTCTCTCTCTCGAGCTCCCTGCCCCCTCCCTCACCCCTTCCTAAAACTCGAAAATGGCTGTCATTGTCATTTCCGTTTATCATAACATTTTGTGTGCCACAGATAAACAAATTAGCCATTTCTGAATCGTGTGATCTTTTGACCACGTCTATCTTAGGGGGAGTCTGCTTTCTCTGTCAACCCCACCCCTCCATTTTGAAACGGCTGATTTAGTAATATGTTCCAGAGGATTTTTACTAGGAAGGTATTTTCCTTCTGAAAAACACGCCTCTCTTCCCTCTGTCTCCCCTTCCTGAAACTTGAAAATTGCTGCTATTGTCATTTCCGTTAATTATAACCTTTCCTGTGCCAGTATAAAAAAATCAGCCATTTGTGAATCGTTTAACCTTTTGACCACGTCTACCTTGAGGGGCGTCTGCTCCCCCCCCCCCCCCCTCCTCACCCTTCATCAATTGAAAACGTCTTCTATTTTTATTCTCGTATATTTGAACCTTTCCACTTTCATATATTAAAACATGTAGATCAGTGCTCACGAAGTGAGTCACATGATAGCCCATTTTCTTGTAAGGAGCTCTGCGTTAAATAGACACTTCCTGTGTTGAATAGGAGACATAATGACTTGTAGCTCAATCAGCTGATCAATGACCTCACATGCGTCAGCAGACCCTGATACATCTTTATCCTCGCCGTCTTACAGATTAGTTCATCCATACCAAGTTTCATCCAAATCCGACGTCGGGAAGTGGCATTTAAAACGATTTTGAGAAGACATACATACATCAACGGTCAGAGTGAACACAATAGCTCATTTTTCCTTTAAAAAAGAGCCATTTCTTAATACTTGGATTTTTTGACCATTTTGTCAAGCAGAATATTATCAGTCAGCTGAGGAATAATGGCCTGATTGTTACTAGGTACAGTATTTCATTTTATAGATTTATTTTTTCAAGAGGACGCGTGTTTTCAGTGGTATCCAGGCAATAAGGGTCACCATGCCTCGCAATTATCTGCCTGTATTATCTGTCAGGAAATAAACCTCGAACGAAAATCCAACTTCACAACTTCCCCAAACATCTATCGTCTATGACATAAATACGAAAAAGGAGAAGAAAAAAATTTTCGTCTGTCAGATTGTAGGCATCCAGAAAAAAAAGAAGCCTCTCCGTTGCTCCTTTCTAAAGAACTATAGGTACATAAGTACTTTTCTTTGGAAAAACACGTCTCTCTTTCTCTCCCTCATTTCGTTCACTTGAAAACATCTGCTAGTGCTATTGTCGTGTATTAGAACCTCTCCACTTTCACATGTTGAAATCAGCAGTTTCTGAATGCTTTAATGTATTCCTAAACTTCACACTCCTTCACGTGGATTTTTAGGTAGGTACAATTCTAAGTCAAATAAAACTTGTGGCAGACTGGTCATTCTGTCTTCCACTCGCGACTAGAAAGTTTTTAGAGACAAAAAAATTTTTTTTAGATCATTGAATTTTTTGTGTCTCTGGCTCTCACTATCTTCAAGATCAGCCGCCATCATCTTGGAGTAGACAGACACTAGGGTGGTTACTACAATTCATCATTGTTACAGTTTATGATTGTCCAATTTGGAGTTCTCTAATGGTATTCCTTCGTCAACTCCTGACATTTATGATTTATGAATGTCTGCGTAGACAACTCATCTACACATAATCATTAAATTATGATTTCTTACCATCTTAGTAAGGAAACTACGTAGATGTAGGCACTTACCGTATCAGAATAAATAATTACAGAAATCAATAACTTGAAGATATTTTAATAAATTACTTAATTAAACACCAACCTTCCTTCCCGCTACCTTAGCCCGGTTAGCGTTAAATACAAGAAGTTTTAGTGAATCGCTTCTCAAAATAATTCCGTTATAACTGGCGATTTCAGTTACGTTGGCGGCGCTGCAATCGCTTCCAAAATGGTAGCAACAAGCGGGATAGATTTAAACCATTTGATGCCCTTTGAAGGAAAAACTGATCATTCATCACATAGATTTACATTATGAATCCAAAGTAGTCTTTAGTTTCTGTTACGCATGTGTTCAAGACAGAAATATCAGAGAAGTTCCAAACTCACCAAGTAGAAGAACGGATTAAAAAGGAAAGTCTCTGTATACAAGATGGCTGAAGGAATTAATTGAAACAATGATTATGTTTGAAAGAATACATTTATTAATTTTGGAAAAAAAATAAAAATCTACAAAAATATAATTGTTTTATATTGTGTACAATATTTTATATTGTATGGTAGCGGTTGTGGTGATGCGGCGAGGGGGGCGGGGCGTAGAGAGCAAGCCACAGAGTACAGTCTCCCACTCCCACGCGATGGATAGCGTTCTTTGTGGTACCTACTGGTGAAGACGGTAAAGGGTAAAGAGTAATATTTTGGGCCATCGCAATCATCGCAACTGTTTAAGAGAAACAGTCTGGTGTAGTAAATCAAATATAATCTGATCAGGGCCCGTCAAGTGAAATACTCTCTGTTTAATGTAGGCCTAAAAATTCTAAAATACTTTATTTACTAAATACAGGACCGGACCGGACCCCCCCTGGGCCCGGGCCCGGGGCGACAGTACCCACTTGCCCCCCCCCCCCCCCATGTGCCCCCCCCCCCTTGCCCCCTGCTGTTACGCATGTGTTCAAGACAGAAATATACAAAACCAAGTAGAAGAAGTATGTTAATTGGGTGCCAGGTCACGAGGGACACATGGAAAATGAGGAGGTAAATCGCCTTGCTAGGCTGGGGTCGTCTAGAAACTATTACGGGCCGACCCCAGCCCTAGGTACATAACTCGGAACGCGTGTAAGGCCAAGGCTAAAAGAGCTCTAAAAGAGCTCTGGGGAAAAGAGGACAGCAGGTATAGACAATCTAGGATGTGCATCTCTGGCTGCGACAAGAGTCGCTCAGACTGGATTATATCACAGCCTAGAACGCAAATAAGGAAAATAATTGGGGTCCTCACGGGACATTTTAGCTTTAAGAGGAAACTTTTTATCATGTCCAAAGTCCACTCTGCGAATGCGGAAACGGGGAGGATACAGCTGAACACTTTCTGTGTGATTGTGATAGATTCTGGAGATCTAGGCAAGAGGCCCTGGGACATTATACAGTCGAAAGGGCCTCACTCAGAGACCTAGATTGGAAAAAGATCAACAAGTTTGTTGAGCTAAGCAACAAATTTAGGGACATAGAGCAGCCGTAGAATCCCCAAATCAAAAGGGGCCCTTTTGGGGGAAATATAAGCCATTAGGCCTGGGATTTCTTTCTACGGAAGCCCTTTGCAGTCAGTCAGTCAGTCTACCTATCTGCTCACTTCTTGATGTTAATTTCTGTTCAATGTGGAAATGATTTTTTCAGCACATTTTTTTATTTTGAACTATTTTTTGTGCTCAAAAATTTCCGTCCAACGAACACATCCTTTCTTTTGGAATGCTCGATTTTTTTGGCGAATAAACGGATTCTCTCTCTCGTTCATAAGGAGAATTATCGTCTGGAACGACATACAAACACATACGTATACATATATATACAGGGTCTACAAAAGGGACCCCCCTCCCTCTTGATGTTTTCTACAACTTGTGAGAGCGATTTTGGGGTGTCTGATACAAAGTTTTAAGCAAATAACAATAACAAAAAATTCAAAACTCTCTGGACTATTCAAAGAGGGGTGGGGATTGCTGATTGGGTACCTAAGCTTCGTTCTTAGTGTGCGTTCTGCGAGTTCGGAACGGTTCTGGGCAAGCGCAGTCGAGTTTTGTCGTTCGCAGTGCCTGAACGCCCAGTTCCGGAATGCCTAGAACGAACGCTCAGTTCGGCGTTCGCAGTGTTTTGCGAACCCAGTTCCGAACGGTTCTGACAGCAACATGCGCATTTCACAATTTGTCGGTTCTCGTGGAGTAACCAACTCTCTTCTTCTTCATCGAAATCATACTTAATCATACTTTAGTCTCTTCACGTTAGTATAAGTAACTATTCTATGATCGAAATGTCAACTACCTCGTCAAGTTCGGAAAGCAATAGTTTAGACGATGGTGTTTGGTTCGTAAATGATCAGGACGAGATTGAAGTTATAGTTGGATCTCGTCTACAACCACGAAACTCAGATTTTTGCAAGTATACTCCTCAGTCATCGAGGAATTAAAAAATTTTTTTTTATTGCCGTTGGGTAATAGTTAAGTAATATTCACGGGCATAATAATTAATAAATATTCACGGGAACTAAAAACATCCTGGAATGGAGCACCAGAGCGACGAGTTGAGTGAGGTTACAAACAACAACACAGGTTATTCCACTTCCAAGTTCTGAAATCGTTCGCAGTGCAGAACGCGGTTCCACAAGTTCCGGAACGCGCACTGAGAACGAAGCTCTACTTGGAGATCCCCCCCCCCCCCCCCTTTTTTTTGCCGAGACACGGAGTGGTAAAACCAGAATGAGCGTAACCCACATGTTCATTTTATATTTTTAAATGAAAATAGATTCCATTCTAAGAAATTTGATACCATCCGCCCTCTCCTACCTTGAGTAGTTTTCTATCTATGATTTTTCAAAGTTCGAGTTAGTGACGTCACACTGGATGGCAGGGGGGTCCCGCCCTGGCTGGAGGGGTACTTTGACGTCACCGTGCGCGAAACTTTGAAAAATCATAGAAAGAAAACTATTCATCGTAGGAAAGTGCGGTTGATGCCAAACTTCTTATAAAAATATTTAAAATTATTTTTTCTCACGCTTTGGTAACTCTCATTGCGAGAGAGTTCGTTTGAGATCGATCCCCTATGAAGTCGCATTAACTTTCATCTTTCTATAGAGTTTTACCCATTTCTAATCATCCAACACCCTCCATTTCCATTTTGAAAGCACTCGTTGAGATCTTTCAGTTAATGGATTAAAATGAAGCAAGACCAATTCCCCGAAACAATGGAGGCCTCTTTAAAAACCCTTTGCAAGTTTTTCTAGTCCTTCGAGATATTATGGCTTGTTTTGCCGAAACGGGCAGGTCTATGGGGTTTTGATACTTTCCTCTTCCCCATTTTAACGAAAACCACCCAGCGAAGCACTCGAGGAGAAGTGAGACCTCCGACAACAAAAGCTCAAAGCGGATTCCCACTTCTTTAACGCCTTTTTCCCTCGGAAGAGATGAGACTACCGCAAGAAAAGGGGAGAGAACGAGTTCCATTTTAACGCCCGGGGTGGCTTCCTGACTGTGAAAAATCAGAATTTATGAGGTCCGAGCTGCAGAAGGAGGAAGAAAAAGCCCAAAAAAGAGAACGAGAGCGAAGAGGAAAAGAGAGAAAGGGCCTGGACGGGAATAAATCCAGAAAAAGCAACCCCCCCTCTTTTCCAACATTATTGCATCGTTCCGTGCCGTATGAAACATTCACATGGATCTTTCCCCGTTTTCTGCCGATGGCTTCAGGGGGTCGCCTGTTTAGGTATTTATAGGCAACTTTACCTAGCAGCTCCCTCTCAGCATCTTCCTCCCTATAAATCCTTTTAATTCGTCCTTTGAATTAAAAATGATGGGACGAGCAATCTTTCAGGGGAAGCTCCGCGCTCTTAAATTCTGCCGCGCGTTTGCCTTTCCCTTGCCCATAATTTCTCTTCAACTCGAGTTGTGAAAGTCCTCGGGAATGAGAATGAGAAAGAGAGAGAGAAAGAGAGAGAGAGAGAGAGAGAGAGAGAGAGAGAGAGAGAGAGAGAGAGAGAGAGAGAGAGAGAGAGAGAGAGAGAGAGAGAGAGAGAGAGAGAGAGAGAGAGAGAGAGAGAGAGAGAGAGAGAGAGAGAGAGAGAGAGAGAGAGAGAGAGAGAGAGAGAGAGAGAGAGAGAGAGAGAGAGAGAGAGAGAGAGAGAGAGAGAGAGAGAGAGAGAGAGAGAGAGAGAGAGAAAGAGAGAGAGAGAGAGAGAGAGAGAGAGAGAGAGAGAGAGAGAGAGAGAGAGAGAGAGAGAGCATAGCTATAGGAATTGACATCAAGGAAGAATCCAGATATAAATTCATTGTCTTGGCATACAATGTAGAAAAAAAAGTGTTTTAGCTCACGCGTTTCACATAAACCCTTGAAACCCGCATATATAAGAATGACTCAGATTTTGTGATGTATCTCATCACTAGATGTCAAGTTGTATTATTTATCACCAGCGCCATATTTGAAACCTCCTCGTCATAAGCTTTCATTTGAGCCCTCACCCGAAAAATGCATATTTTACACCAACCTCCCCCTCCTCGTAACAAGCGGTTGAAATCATCTAACATGAATTATCAAAATTAATCAGCTGAGATCATTGATCATTGAGAATGATCACCTGTGTGTAAACATCATATATCCATGCTCATAACTCAGCTTGTTGGCCACGCGTATCGCATTGGTTAACATAATATGGTTGGATAAATCGACAGCTTTCGAATGAATGGTCAACGAATTTTGTGGGATGAAAAATGACGAAGTATTTACCATTTCTCTATCAACGACATGGCTGTAAGCGGAAATCGTCAGTAAATTGTTGCAACACATTTTCGTTACTCAAAAACGCAACACATAAATGCAACACATTTATAACACAAAACGTTTCGTTTTCGGTTGGAGATGCCAAGGCTATAACACGTTAACGAACGAAATTGAGTCTCTACTTTGACTCGGCCTGCATTTGTCTGTGTCTCTGTCTTCTGTGTTTATCGCTACAGGCCGCAATTTGGAGATATCGATTTGAAATTCAGTAGTCCTTATAGATACGTGGAATCCTTATGTATAAAACTCAAAGTTTGTTTCTATCTATCTATCTATCTGTGTATGTTCCCAATAGACGGCTAAACGGCTGGACCGATTCTGACGGAAGCAGTCGTAAAATGATCAGCAAGTTCCGGCGCACAACATAGCTAGGTCTGAACCTCCAAAACATCCTTCTACTCCATAAACGGCCCTGTCATTCGCAACCGATTTGTTTAGTTCCCGAACTTTTGTTATTATGGTTGCTAACAGGCAGTTTGTTAGCGGCGGACATTTGTGACAAGTGGAGAAGCCCTGACGGATTACTGTATGGGTTTTCCGAGTGGAGCATCGGTTGCATTATTGATCGGTGTTGGAGGGGAATTTGATATTTCGTGCAAAGAGCGGGACCGAAAACCGATTGTTTGTCTCCCGAAATTTTATTATGTTTGCCAACTCGCAGTTCGGGACCTTTCTTCGAGCGTGTTTGGTTTTGACGATTTCTATCAGCTGAGTGAGCCAAATTCTCTCCTGTTCACCCTAGAAAGTTGAAATGTGATAGGGTGAATCTTTGGGACATTAATAGAGGATTGCAATTTTGGGCTCTTTAATGATCAGCTGCGAGTGATCCTAGTTCACTGCTGTTCACTCTAGGAAGTTGAAATTTTATAGGGAGACTCTCTGGGTCACTACGAGACGGTTGAAATTATGGTCCTGATTAGATGAGTGAGCTAAATTCCCTCCTGTTCACCATAGGAAGTTGAAATTTGATAGGGCTACTCTTTGGGACGTTAAGAGACGATTGAAATGATGGGCTCCTTTCTAATAAGCTGTGAACAAAATTTTCTTCTGTTCACCGTAGGAAGTTGATATTTGACGGGGAGACTCTCTGGGTCATTAAGAGACGATTGAAATGGTGTTATCTTCTCTGATCAACTGAGTGAGCTAAATTCTCTCCTGTTCACCCTAGGAATTTGAAATTTGATAGGGTGACTCTTTGGGACAATAAGGGCTGATTGAAATTATGGGCTCTTTCCTGATCAGTCCGGGCCTGATTTTGTTACTTTTATGCTGTAATTCGGCATGCAGCCTCCATAGTTACGAACACAGTCTGGATACCTATGGTTGTTTGAGTAGTCTATGCACCGATTAACCCGTACAGGTGGGTCCGTGCAACGCACGGGCAACCAGCTAGTAGGTATCTTATATTATTGCGCTGTACCCATGTATCGTTTTAGGTGCCGATCCAACACAATGTGGCAGCGATATCGTCAACGACATCAAACGAAACACCTCAGAAAGATATAATTATTTGGAATGGATTTCGATAGTTTTGACGTGTTGAATCGATTCATACGACTTTCAGAGCGATCTGAATCCATGCATCGACGAAACTCTGTAGCTTCTGAGAATGAAGGAAATTCATATAAACATACCAGAACCCAGCCCACCCTTACTACTCTTTATGTCAGGGAGTGCAAAGATTTTTGTTTGCTGAAGTGACGTAAAAATACTTGTTTTTGAAACGGAAAAAAATAAAACAACTATGTATTGATGAAATGCTGCCGCTTTTTTTCAAACGATGATTAGTTCTAAGTATTTTCAAGTTTTGATCAAAGTTGGTCACGAACCCTCTTGAAACAACCAGCAAACCCCATTGGGAAGCTGTGCCTTAATAATACGGTAGGAATTTCGTGAAAATGGCAGAATAACAAATCGATATGAAAATAAAGTTAGAAGTTTGTGCCTGTCGAAGAGGAAAAGGCGTCTCTGGTGAGTTGAAACGTTGCTAAGGGTGCGGGAATGGTCAGCTGAACAGGGTTGGGGGTTTCTCTCATTTCCTCTCGCTTAATGGCCCGTTGCTATCCTGCTTTCAACCGTTCGGTTGCTATTCATCATTCTCCCTCGCATCATAGTCCTTTTCAGTATACCTTACATTGTAAAAATGACTTGTGATACTCTCGTGGCTTGATACATATTATACTTTTTCACGTTTATGGGTCCATAAAACACGGTCTGAGGGCGATGTTTCATAACACAAGTGGTCTGCCAGGACAAACAAACTACCTAGTACGCATTTTGTTTGGAAAGTCATGTATTTTCTTAACCTCTGGCATATGTATCTACTCGATAGTACCTAATGATTATGGTTAGTGATGAATTATTCAAAGAAAAACGGCTTACTCCAAGAAAACGTCTTCCAAGTTGGGTGGGCCGTATAGGCTCTTCACAATTTTAACATAGACTGTATAGCAATAGTTGAAATTAGTTGAACGCATTAGTTGAAGAACAATGCAGATGGAACAGTATTTAATAGAGCTCCGAACTAACAATGTCCACCGCTAGGAGCGCTAGGGGGGCAGTGCCCTGAAGAAAATGGTCTTTGACATGATTTTCCCCTTGTCGTACCTTGCGTCGCCACTTTTCGATCTGTAATTCTTTCCCCGCACCACCAACCTCATCAGTCCTTTTCAAAAATAAAAATTATATTTATTATAATAATAAAGAGAGAGATTTATTGACAAAAGAAATGCATAATTAAATGCATTAAAAAATGAAAATTTTTAATTTTAGCCAAATTACTTTAGATATTGGTAGACAATGTGTCAATTACCCCACAGCGATAGACCGAAGTATTTGTTACTGTGGCGGAATCACACCAGCAAACAAAAAACCGACGTGCTGCGCTCTCGAGCTTCTAATGTTCGGAGCCCCATTCATGTTAACAGATCATGAAAAATTGACGTCATTGGAAATTTAAGTTTTCGCATGCGCACGGACTACTATTGATTCAATGGCATTGAACTTAGTAGGGGACCGTCTAGGGGTTAACCCCCTCAATCCCCGAGTACTTTAAACTTGAAAACGGTCCATTAGTCTCGGAGTTTTGTGTGTGTCAATCAATTTTAATCTGCGCATGTGCAGTAATTCTACAGGGAATTTTCCTGGAACATATACTCTATTACTCCCCGAGTTTGAGCAAAATTGGACCAATAGATGATGAGAAATCGACGCTATAAGAAATTTATGTTTACGCATGCGTACAGACTACTACTTATGTGATGGCATGAAAGTTATAGGGTACCGAGTAGAAGCAATCCTGCACAATCCCTAAAAATTTCATCAAAATCGTTCCATTATACTCCGAGTTTTGTCTGTGTGAACCAATATTAGTTTCGCGCACGCGCAATCGTTATTCCCCCAATCGCATTGTAATTTATAGGGTATTTTTCTACAACATAACAATATCCTAAGGTTCCAAAGGTAGACTCATATTAAAGATACTTCAGGAATTCAGAAATCCGTACGAGACGAAAGTTCACCCAGCAGCCCCCTTTTCCAAGCACTTTCGTTACAGACGGAGTCTTGTTACTTTTGAGTATCCCCTCGTACGTATTACTAATTTCCGAAAATCGGTATAAAACGTCTGCCAAGTTGAATAACAAAGGACGAGTCGAAATGATTGATAAGTCGACGTTATAAGAAATGAACATTTGTGCATGCGCACAGATTACTGTTGCTGCAACGGCAATGAAACATGGAGGAACGTATAGGAGCTAAGCCGCATAATCCTTGAAAATTTCATAAAAATCGGTCCATTTGACTCGGAGTTTTGCCAGTGTCAACCCATATTAGTTTCGCGTATTCGCAATAGTTATTACTCTACCAATCGCGATATAATTTATAGAGCATTTTCTTAGAACATGTACCCAACTACCTTCCAAGTTTGAACGAAATCGGAACAATAGATGATGAGAAATCAACATTATGAAAAATTCACGTTTGTTGTTTCGGCGGCATTGAAAATTATAGGGAACCGTCTAGAAGCTAACTCGCACAATCCCTGGAAATTTCATCGAGATCAAACTGAAACTTGGTATAGTTTTGGGCGTGACAAGGGTTTACCACAGATAGACAGACACGAAACCAAATTTGATCAGCAAGCTCTGAAATGCAAAAACCAAGTGCAAATTTTGATTTTGGAGACCAGTTTTTTCGACTTCTATCACCAACAAAAAGTTTTCCTACCTTTGGTAGTGAGGAATCAAAACCATAGTTGTATGTCTGTGTGTGTGTGTGTGTGTGTGTGTGTGTGTGTGTGTGTGTGTGTGTGTGTGTGTGTGTGTGTGTGTGTGTGTGTGTGTGTGTGTGTGTGACAGATTTTGTCGGCGCTACCCAGGTCACAATTCTCAACCAATTTTCGGGATTCTTTCTTTTTTCGATTACAATTTCAGTCTAGTTGTGCCGCGAACCCTGGGAATTCAGAATTTCATTATGAGGGGAACAGAGGGGTAAAGCCCAAAAAATTGGTCTTTGTGACAAATTTTGTCTATGTCACCCAAGCTACGATTCTCAACCGATTTTCGTGATTCTTATTTTGTTCGATTCCAATTTTAGTCTAGTTATGCAACGAACCTTGGAAATTTTGTGATTTGTTGTCAAGGTCAACAAATCTCGACCGATTTTCGTAATTCTTATTTTGTTAAATTACGAATTTGATATAGTTTTCGATCGTACGTCAGGAGTTTCAAATTTCATCATGGGTGACGGTGCATGTCACTAATCTCGTGTGATTTTTGGTGTTTTTTTCTTTCCTGACTATGAATTTGGTCTAGTTTTAAAACGTATATCAGCAGTTTAAAATTTAATCATGGTGGAGGGGGGGGGGGTGAATGGTAATGAATCGTGATTTTTTAACTATTCTCTTCGAATTTTCTCGATTCTTTTCTTTTCAATTATGAATTTAGTCTTAATTTTGGAAAATGTGAAGGGGGTGAATGGAGGTGGTAGTACCTGGTAGTATATAGTATTTTCTTACTATATTCGTCTGATTTTTGTTAGTTTTTGATTATTTTTGTTCGATCCAGAATTTAGTGAAGTTATGCAACCATGGAAGTTTCAAATTTACTGTCGGTGGAGGGGGGCAATGAGGGGGAAGGTTCATTCCGAGAAATCATATTTTTGTTTTTTTCTTCTATTTTAATTCTCACCAAAATTATATTCAATCCATTCATGGGGACGTCCCTGTAATGCATGCATTACTTACCAATATGTTTAAATTTCTGAATCAGAAATTTCTTGTCTATGACTTGCAACCTACTTGGATCACTCATCCAAAGCCTGATGTACAAATTTACCTTTTCATTATCAATTTGTTTAGAAAAGTTCATGTAAACTTTTTTTTGCTCGATGACAAACGTTCATATATTTTAATTCTCAAATAACTCGAACAGTGGGTGACATAGCACTAATAGGAAATCAAATAAACATATTAGCCCTATATTATTATACAGGGATTGAGATAAATATTCCGTTCTTGTGGAGGAAAAAAAAGAAGCTTTACAAACGGGAGGATAAGTTCGTTGGCCATCACTTTTTCGAGCACATTAAATTGGATAAATTTCAAAATTCGTACTAAAAAATAACTGAAAATGGCTTAAAAGACTAAAAACGGCTAAAAATCGTTAAATTTATATTTTAAAGCAAAAGTATAGTTAATAAAAGTAATCAACAACGAGAACACTAGAACTCTATAAAATGTATTCTGAAAATATGAAGAAAAAGGTTACTTAAGTAAATTTCATTAGTATTTGCTGAAAATTCGATTAGAAAACTGAAAATTGCTAAAAATTCAATAACAGGTTTGAATCGTGGAATATTATTTAGAACGAGTTTATTTGCCTTAAAGTTGGTGGCTAACAATGCTTCACCCTCAAATTGCTCAAATTTCAAAACAATGTAACATAATATAATACTATAACTGATCTATAAAATTCGCTCATACGATCATGCTGCATGGCTGTTCTCTAACATCTTGAAACGGATAAGACTGATGATCATGCCATGTCTTCGATAATGGTATAAGTTAAACTATGAACTTTTAAGGTTTTCTGTGCGCTGTATATTTTCAAGTTTATCTTGCCCCAAGATTTTCCCAATATTTACTGTGCTGAGTCAGTAACGGTTTTCGCTCGTCAAGGTACGGCATCATTCTTCGTTACTTTTAAGATGGCCCAACGTGGAATTCCCTTATCTTGAAAGGTTGAAAGTTCCTTTCGCATTTCCCCTACGCAAGTGGAATTCACGTCGATGGGATCACGAGAGAGAAAAAAAAGCAACACTTCAAAGGCGACAAGAAGATAGCACGGTGATGAAGAAACGTGCTTTTCTCGAGCGGTAGGCTACAGGGAGGTCCGGAGCAACCCAGGGGTGGATTGACATCAGAGGGCTCCTGGTATTGAATGATAGCCAAGTCCAATCGGAAAAGGATTGCAATGGAGTGGGGGAGCATGTACATTGCAATTCTCTCTGAGTCACCCCCGTCTTTTCACTCCCATCGCATTTTTTCTCTGTTTCCTCCCCCTTCATCCGTCCTCTCTCCCTCCTCTTCGCTACTGATGCAAAAGGCACCCTCGAGTCATGGGGGTGCTTTTTTTACCGCCTAAAGACGATTTATTCTGATCGGATGTAACGCGCCCCTTGGGACTTTCCAACGCACTTGGGATCTCTGAAACCCCGCCTCTCAGGCCTTAGTCTTTTTTCTCTCTTTCAGATCTCCCTCCACTAGATTTACCTAACGAGAATTTGTCTTTTTCCCCCACCCTTATTCGGGAGCTTGGAGAAATCCATTGAAATAATACATCAATCCGTTAATATTCACTATGAATAGGAAATTTTATGTTTCTAATCTCAAATTCTGGTTCTGCACCGTCAAACTCATCCTGAAGCTAATTTTGGTTTATTATTTTCAATAATGAACTTTTGTAATCGACCTTTGTGTAATAATCTGTAGCATTTTTGTTTGGAATGTGGTGAATGCACAGCTAGTAAGGTGTTTTGAGCTCGAGTTTTGGTGTCATCTGAATGATTATAGTGTTCGGTTTCTTACGAAATGGAACCGGGAGTTTTACTTATCAGTTGATTGCGTTTCTCAGTTAACTTGAATGCGTTAATTGTGGTGAGGACTAGTTCACAGCCAAAGGAACTGAAAGTCGAAATAGGCCACATTTGAGGCTGTTGGGCTCCACACTCCTGACCTATGTTTTCATGAATTTCACTTTGCATCACTGAATTAAGTGGAAATTCTAATCAATTCAGTTGGTGGAACGGAAATTGTGATAGACACTATTTTATCTATTTGTGAAAACGGACAAACTTATGGCCCAAGAAAAAAAACCTACTACGAGTGTATAAATAATGGTGTGGTTTTTCATATAGTTTTTAACAATAAACAGAAGAGTGTTAGCCCAGCTAGCCCAAGTAGAGATGATATACGCTACGGCAATATGGCACCACCTCATCATGTAGCCACATGGGAGGGAAGTCCTCTAGCTGGTCAAACACCGTATAAATACGGAGCTGACTGAGGTAACAGGCATCACTTCAAATCCATCTTTTCTCTGGTTCACTTCACACCTGAAACCTTACCTCTACATCTTGGGTGACGGGAGTACGCTTTCCAATCACGGTTCTAGCAATTCACCAATGAATTTAGCCTAACAGGATTCCGCACTCCGGAGCTAAATTAAAGCATCCTTCCTATATCCAAAGCACGAACTAGGGTTTTATTAGTCAAGGTTCATCGCAACCAGTTAAAACTCAGTTAGCTGGAGTCAGTACATTGCGAACACAACCATGACAAATAATATCATTTTCAAGATAAACATTAGCTTCCTCATTCTTGGCTGACGAAGAAATAATATTGTAATTTTTAATTTATACCAATGCAATTTATTGTAAAGATTGGACCTTAATAACGCCAATGGTACCTAACTCATAGTCGTGGAGGTAGGGCCGAAACTAGGTAGTAATTTGTGGAGGTTTGAGATTTATTTTGAAATTTTAGTCCGTTCTGAATGAGAAAATCTTTGTCTGCCATCTCAAAATTGGTGAAATGCGAAATGGCGGCCTCATATAGATGGCTTAATTAGCCCATCTTAAAGTTTTTCTCTAATAATTCTTAAACCGTACATGCTACAGAAATTTTTATACGTAGCAAAGTTGTAGAACATAAAAAAAAGATTCGATCCCAAAATTCTGATATATCTCTTAAAATAAGCTAATTACAAACAATATTGAAAATTGGGCAAATTTTGGGCCAGTCCTCAGCCGAACTTTTGAATTTTATAACATTTTACACATTAAGTTTGCAAAAACGGCCTTTTACTTCGTACTTTAATGGGAAACGGTCTGAGCAACAACTTGTTCGAAATGAACTTTGGAGAACGCCACTAGGTGATTTTGAAGGGGAAATGTTCTAGACCGGGGGAGGACAGGACTCACCCAAAATTAGCCCGACTTTTAATTGTTTGCAATTCACTTATTTTGAAAGATAATTCAGAGTTTTCGGGATCGAACTTTGCTACGTATAAACATTTCTGTAGGATGTACGGTTTAGGAATTATTAGAGAAAAACTTAAAATGGGCAAATTAAGCCATCTTTGTTGTACTAGCAGACAAAGTTTTCTCACTCAGACCGGACTAAATTTTCAAAATCTAATCTCAAACCTTCTCCTCAAAATACTACCTATTTTCCGCCCTGGCTCCTGGACTGTCACTTCCATGTACATATATTGAACAAATCGTTGTTTTCGATTTTGTATTTAATACATTTGTTGTTTACATTGCTGGAATATTCCAAAATTATCGACCAAAATCATACATTTTATTCGAAGTCTTTCTACTGGCATATGACGTTTTACAGAGATTTTATTTTTCTCCGGTATTTTTCTTGATTCCCTGGTCGGCGTGTTTTCTCATTTCGGCGATAGGTGGTTCCTTCAAGTGTTTTGGACTTTTCATGAAATCCATGATATCTGCCGCTGTTCGCCGTCCCATGTAGTCCGTCACGTACTTGCCGTTTCTGAAATACTTCATAGTGGGGAGTTTGATTATGGAAAAACGGTCGGCCATTTCGTTGTTTCTCTCGGCATCGCACGAAGCCAGCGAACCAATCTCCTTGCTCAATTGGATGGCAGCTTTGCCGAGCTCTCTCTTCAGAGGCGTGCAGGACTTGCACCAAGTGACATAGAACATGATCAAGACTGCTGGGTTTCGCTCCATCAGTTTGTTGATATTGAAATCAGTAAAATGAAGGATTTTATCACCACCTTCAATGCCTTTCCAGTAGTCTGGAGTCCCCTCGTCCTCCAGTTGCTGTGGTGATGGACGCCTCTCTTCTTTCGGTGCTACCTGCAGCTTTGTGGGGTCTTTGAGAAACTCTAAAATTGAATCTGCGTGCCACTGACCGTTGAAATCTCTCACAACTATCCCGTCCTTCAAATATTTGATTGTCGGAAATTTGCTGATCAGAAACTTGTCGGCAACTTCGACGTGTTCTTCGCAATCACACGCTGCCAAAACCACATCGGATTTCTCAACTGCTTTTGCCACGGTGATATAATCGTGTTTCAAACCTACACATAACCTATTCCAACAAGCATAGAACAACAGTAACAAAGAGCTGTTACCTTTGATAATTGATTCCATATTCTCGTTTGTTATTTCTAGGATTAGATCCCTTTTCCCCTGCCACAGAGTTTTCTTCTGTGTCGGCGTAAAAACTTCGCTGGTGTACAGATCACCGTGTGGTTTGTGCTTCGTAACCATCATAATGAATTCTTCATCAATATGAGGTTCCTTCATGAATTTAACTAGCAGCTCGGTTTTTATGTCTCCAATGTAATCCGTGACATAACGACCTTTTCTGAAGTACTTTAACGTGGGGATTTTTCCCACGTAATATTTATCCACGATTTCCAAACTTTCTTCACCGTTGCACATTGCCAATACCCCTATATCTTCATGAACGAAATCCGCAGCTTTTATAAATTGGCCCAACGATTGGCTGCAGGTAGAGCACCACGTTGTGTAAAAATACACTAAGACACTGTCGAACGATTTGATTTTTTCATTGAAATTCGCACCATTCACCTCCATCACGTTTTGGGTGATGACGAAGTTCGCTTTCCCAACTTTGATTGACCTTGGTAAGTTCGCAATTGAAAAGTTGGCCAGAGAGTATGGAACGTACCTTTTGACCTTTCCATTAAGCCACGACGAAGCAAAAACTACATTGTTATCCTTGTTCGTAAAAGGAAACTTGGCAAGCGAGTTTGTTGGTTTGGTCGAATAGATCAACGCAGATGGTGGTTCTTGGGATGTGCCACTGGTGTTCGCCAACAATTCGAGTGTGTTGCTATCTAAAGCAGAAAAACTCGTGAATGATTCCATTTCGCTGACTGTCAGCAACCCTTCGTGACTCTTATAGCTGCACCTCCCGTTGCAAACATACATCCGAAACGTTGGGAACGCTTTGATATTGTGCATGATCGCCATTCCTTCATTCTGAGTTGCGTCGATCATTCCGCAAGCCAAAGAACCTTTTTTCGCCTGGTAAAATTTTTCAAACTCCATAGAAGCTTTGCGACAAACTGGGCAGAAAGGGTCGTACCACAGTATAAAAGCTCGTTTCATTGATCTCACGTATGTGTCAAAGGTATCCGATGAAAGTTCAGGTATTTCGGAGTCATCGGAAGAAAACTTCAGAACTTCAGACCACAGTGCTGTAATTTGTTTGAAAACTGAACAGATTGTCCATTGCGTCTTTTCGTCTCTTTGTGTTACGTGCTGACGGAAAAAGTCTGCTCTCATCCGGGATGCTGTTACTTGAGCTCGTTGTAATTTCCTTGCTGAAAAACATAAATTTTTAATATCCACTATTCGAAGTGGTCTCAATATGTTCATTTATATTATCGCACCTACGACTATTTAACTTGATGAAAAGCACGCGCGGTTTTTAAAATTATTAATCACGCTGACGTAACATCCATTCATAAAGTTTCTTTTTACAACTACCAATCAAAACTAGCTTTATATTTATGTATGTGTTTGTATAGTCCCATGGCACTTGTGCATTTTGAACAAACAGGAATCAAACAAATATAAAATATACTAGGCTCTCAAAATCAAAGCAAAGTGAAGCATCTTTATGTCGAGAATGTAATTATAAAGGTAATATGGAAAAATCACAAAATAATTTTTCAACCTATCAGTACCGTAGAACAAAGACTATTAATGGACTGATCCGCTAACTTCCTAAATATTCTAATCTGATATCTAAAATCAGTTCAGACCTCTCCTTTGTTAATCTAACAGAATACTCGTAGGTTACTTATCGTATATGATAGATTGGCCTACGTTAAATAGAGACACAAAATCAACAGTATGTTACAAGTTATTCGGTGCCTTGGAGCAGTGTTTCTTAAAGTGGGGTACATGTACCCCTTGGTTACATGGACAAAGTCCAGGGGGTACTTGAGAAGCTCTGTGTATTGCGGGGTTTTAAATCTACAATGCATCGCAAAAACAAGAAAAATAAATAAATAAAAATAAAATAAAAAATAAATAAATTGATAAAAATGATACTAATAATAAAAAATAAAAAAGAATAAATAGGTAATAACATGAAATGCGTCAGCCATCTACATTAAGGTTTTCAAATCACGAACAGTGAACCAACAACCACTCATTCTGTGAATAAATTTCAATCTAGATGTGTTTCAAAGTAATTCCAATAGAATTCGTTGGTACTACCTAACGTCTTCGTGTTCATGCAAACTCATTGCTTATCAATTATTTCACTCGTTTCGTTAATTTTCAAACCTGAAATTTCTCAATACAAAAAGTACATATTTCTATCAGAAGGTTGGTACGTATTCCTCGCGTTCTATGAGGCTGATCATTCGTAGTATTTTCTCATTCAACTCTGCTCTCAGACACAACGTGGTTCGTTTCTTTTTTTCACCTTTTATTTTCAGTTATTTTTTCGAAAATTGGTTTTGAGTTTAAATACTTTTTATTATTAGCAAAATATACTTATGCTTACGGCTTCCTTTGTGACTAACGTTCCTACCTACCAATCTTTCGTCATATAAAAAATATTTCATCGTATATAATCATGAATGTGTATTTTACGAATACAGTTCATAAATATACGAAGTCGTATTTTATTAACAATATTCCCTGAGCTCAGGAAATCTTTTTTGAATTTTATTATTAATTCAGTACCTATATGTGTTTATAATTAAGGGATGATGGATACATCAAAATCTGTGGGGGGAACATGGCCATTCTTGTTTCTGCTCGGAGGGTACATGGAAAAAAAAGTGTAAGAAACACTGCCGTAGAGTGTAGATCTGTGCCTTCATAATTTTGATGCGCAGATTCTCGAAATAGAACCCGTTTTTCTCTATGTACTATCGATTCGGTGATATTGCCAACCCTAGTATTAATAATGGCCTCTTTTACCGAAATGCCATCGCTTAGTTGAAGTTAACAAAATCTTGAATCCAACTGGCCGGTCAACCGAGGCATTAGGATTGTATCTTCTACTACAGTAGGTACTCTCAAGCAGTTTTTCCATATCCTATCTAGCGATTTTCCACATTTTGTCACCCAAACCTATTAGTCATGCAAAAAACGTATAAAAACGTAACATGGACGTATAGAATTAGTTGAAGAACAAAGTACGAGTCGAAATGATTGATAAGTCAACCTTATTGGAAATTAACGTTTCCGCATGCTCACAGACTTCTATTAATTCAACGGCAATGAAATTTATGGGAGAACGTCCAGGAATTAAACCGCGCAGTTCTTGAAACTATTTATGTGACGACAATGGAAGTTATAGGGGATCGTCTAAAAGCTATCCTGAACAATCCCTGAAAATTTCATGAAAATCGCTCCATTAGACTCGGAGTTTTGCGTGTGTCGATATTAGTTTCGTGCATGCGCAATAACTATTGCTCTATCAATCGCGATATAATTTTTAGGGCTTTGTTTTAGAACGTATATCCAATTACCTACCGAGTTTGAACGAAGTCAAACCAACAGATGATGAGAAATCGACGTTATGAGAAATTCACGTTTGCGCATGCGCACAGGCTACTGTCGATTCGTCGGCATTGAAAATTATATGAGACCGTCTAGGAGCTAACCCGCACAATCCCTGAAAATTTTATCGGAATCGGACAAAAACTTGGTATAGTTTTGGGCGTGAAAAGGATTTACCACAGACAGACAGACATACGCACGGAACCAAACATTGATCAGCAAGCTCCGAAACGCAAAAACCAAGTGAAATTTTTGATTTTGGAGGATCTCAATCACGAACACGAAGCTTCCTTACCTTCCGTAGTGAGAAATCAATACTCATTGTAGGCAATTTTGTTATCAAAAAATTTTCTCAAAAATCCATTAAAAACTTACATTTTGGTTTCACCAAGTCTTTGATCCGAGTTCAAAAGACGCGGTTTGAGTATTGAACGGAGATCGTTCGCAATATTGTATTTCACCATAAAAGTTCAAAGCTGATCTCTAATCAACCGGCTTTCAGCGTTGAACGCTCGATCTTGGCCGGTTACGGGTGGGGGGGGGGGGGGGGGGTAAACTCGTATCAATTGTTGCTCGACTCTTCACATACCAACTCATGGAAATTTGGCCAAAATTCTCTTGACGTGATGTTTATTTAACTTTATTTATATTATTTTGTCGTTATTTATAATTTATCAAGTGATAATGGCAAGAGATCTCGCTCGGATTTTTTTCATTAATTTGTCCTTTTCTTCCACTTCCTCCAACTGAAAGACAATATTAACAACTTCATTTGGTTTTTAGATACCTAGATAGATCGATTTTATTTATTTCAATAGCGACACATACAAATGATGATAGTACGAAAGTAGAACTAGTCTACTCGCCTAGCTTACTTTTCCAACGGATGTCTTGGCCCTTGCTGTTGGTTAAGGCCTAGGCGATTTGCCCATAGTTTCAAATATAGCACGTTGACATGACATCGCATATGCGTCTACATAATCTACACATAGCTTAAATATTATAACTACAATGGTATTTGATGTCCCTATCTTCTATAAATGGAAAAACTTCCTATAGTTCAATTATTGTTTTATATTATACATAAATGCTGTTTAGCATAGTTTTGCAATCCACTGCTCCATTTTTCACAAACCACGTTGAAATTTGCTTATTTAAAATGACAGTTGTGTTACATTTATCTGCTTTGAGGGCGACAATATTGTATTCTATTCAAAAGTGTTTTACGGACTTGGTCTATTTGAATTATGAGGCAAAATACCTTCTCAGTAAAGTATAGAGGTGGGAAAAGGTTTCAGGCGGGTTTTTGTGAAATCTGGAGAAGGTTATCCAACAGAACCTCGTGTTGTAATTTCTTTGGTGCTGTTTCTTGTGATTTTGCTAAGGAGGTAAGCTTTTTATTTTGCCCATGCCCTTCACATTTTCAAATTCGATTTTTTCCATAGTTTTTCAATTAGTTTTTTGTGTAGATTGCATTTATGCTATCATTTTTTGGAAATAAAAAAAGATAACATGTGAAATTGCAAATTTCAATTACTAGTTCCCAAACTGAATCTTCCCTTAGTGATCGACAATGCTGTCAATAATGATCTGTATTCGTTCTTGTCGTTCGTTCTTCATTCTTTATATTTATATAAATAAATAGTAACTCATAAGCTACTAGTTTACCATCAGAAACGTATTGTGCCTATAGATCCGAGAAAACATTGTGCCTATTTTGTGATGAAACGTCCGGTGATATTTTCAACTTTTTCTTTATGAATACTCATGTTAATTTTATACTTAGATTAATAAAACTAAGTTCAAATGCTCAATTTATTTGTAAAATATTGAAATAAATGTTTTTTGATACACGAAATCATTTATTGCAGAAGAACTGCTGTTTCAATCACAGGTACAACCAAAAATTTGGTTGTCAAATAATGGGTTAAAACATTGATTTCGAAAAAACGAATTTATGATGTTTTGCGGCTTGAATTAGTGATTTTGGTTTATTATTTCCAATAATAAGCCTATGTGATCGTATAGCAAAAAATTTTTATACCCCCCCCCCCCCCCCCAAACTTTGTCACTTTACGTTTCAAGGTGCGTAGAATCCAAATTTGAAATGTCCGTCCGCCGTTCGCCGTCCGCCGTCCGGGCCATAAAAGGCCTAAGAATTGACTTAAAAAACCCGTTCTTTCGCACATAGACTCCATTTGGGGTCTAGTTGGTCCTAACGTTTAACCATCCCGATCGCTTTACTCGCATAGATGCTATGGGCCAAAAACGGGCGAAAAAGTGTCTTTTTCGAGGCTTTGAGTGTTAGACTTACGCACGTGCGCACGCCTGGCACGCTTGGCAGGGGGTCACGGTGGATGGTGAGGGGGGTGAGCGGGGGGTGGAGTGAGAGGAAGAACAGAGGTGGATACTAGAAAAGAGACTGGCGAAAGCCCCAGAGCATGCTGGTTACTATAGCTGGCTATCTGATTCAGAAATAATAAACCATTATGTAATAATTTGCAGCGTTTTTTCAATACCGAGCAGTTTGAGGACATCCTGATGCAGCAATAGATGTAAGATTCAAGTTTGAACAAACGAAAAAACATAACTAAATTCAAAAAGTTCAAACACTGCCCCTCCAACAAATTTTGCTTTGAGAGATGATATAAAAACTCAATCCAACTAAGCTAGGGTTATTGTCCGATTGAAATTTACCTAATACCCGTAGACATTTTATAATTCTTCTGTTTCCGGTTCTGTTTCACTCCTATTTTAACTTAAGGATTCATTTTTGACGTACCAAAAACACTGGACGCGCGCTAATCAGATGTAAATATGGACGCACCCTAGCACTCAAGTCCAACAATGCTTATTAATTTTGCTTTGAGAGATGATATATATGATAATTCCACTACAAAGACTGATCAATAATGACTCCCCTAATACAAAGCCCACGTGGATCGCTAAACCAAGCAACGGCATTGGGCTCAACCGTAACTTTTATGTGGGTACCGAGCCATGTGGGTATTCATAGCAATGAGTGTGCTGATGCCCTTGCAAGGAGAGTCATTGGTGATCACTCCTGATATGTTCCCTATACGCATAGAGGACCAAATCTCCTACATGCAACATAAAGCCAATTCCATCTGGGATGAGCAATGCAAGGAGAGCACTCCTGGGTGAGGTCAGGACTTGAGGCCGCTGGGCCCTTTCGTAACCCTACTTCCAAGGAGGGATCGAATAGTGGGTTGTCACTGGCCATACCCGTCTTACTCACAGACTCCTGCTTATTGCAGAAACTCGAGATGTTGTGTGTGGGAGGTGTGGGGTGATCTGTCCATTCGCCACTTTCTGGAGGACTGTCCAGCCCTTGTGTACATCCGAGTCCAGCATCAGCCCCCTCAGTGGGTTGATGTATTATCTGGACCAGACAAGGTCCGATCCCTCTGTAATATATTTATATACATCTAGTGGTAGTTTCATTTCACTTTGCTGATTGTATATAGTAGCATGTATGTAGTTATTAGCCAATTATGCATCTAGTCTTAGTTGTGTACTTTATTTTTGGGTTTTTTAATCCACTTTGGGGGCTAAACAGAGGTCATCACTGTACCCCTCATTTATTTTCCCCCGTCCGAGTTGCTAGTGGAGTCCGGCGCTCCTTTTTAGTCAAGGATGGCAGCATGGCTCCCTTTAGAATCGAGCCACTTCCAGTGTCGCTTTGGACACCTTTTTCAATGCCGATTAATGACCCTTCTGGTTGAAGTATGGTTTAAACTAAATAATATAAATAAATTAATAAATAAATAAATAATAATAGTAAAAAAAAAAAAAAATAAAAAATAATGACTCCCAAGTATAAATAAAATGAACAAATTCTATATTATTGTTCTGGAATTAAGGGTGATGGGTTATACTGAACTCAATCATTCCTTCTAACGGAATGGTTCCAGCAACTTGACTAGAAGCTGAATTAGAATTTTAAATTGTGGTCGGCCTGAAACGGGTGGGATCGGCCTTGAGGAGATTTCGGTCATTAAAAGCCTCCCGAAACATTTTTCTTGCCGGTGGGATTCGCACAAAGGGAAGCGAATAAAGAAAAAGAAAGCGAGAGGGCGAAAGGGGTTTGATATAGCGTCGGAGCGAGAGGGTGAGAGGGGGGCGGAGGGGGGGCCTGGGAGGCGCGGCCGCCGCTGACTATGTATGTCGGCCCTCTGAATACTGCATGAGGCGGGAGCCCTCGGGGAAATGCATCCATAACCATCACACATAGTTACCATAACCCCCGGTATCTACCCGGCACATACGAGGACGGGCACATTGGAGGGCACATAGGAGAGCCGCCCCCCCTCGCCGCCTCCGGGGGCAGGTCAGCCCTTCTGCAACCCTCCGGGCTCTCCCGTCCCGATCGATACATCCACTCACACACTCACTCACGGATCACATTTAACTCGGGAGGGCCACTCCCCAATATACTTTATGGCTCCTACGCTTCCCAACTTTTCCTCTTTTTCTTCTATCAGTCTTTTTTTCTCCTTTTTTAACCGTCCTTCCGTCCTTTTCCCTACCTTTCTCGAAATCCTTTATAGTCCAAAATATTTATTCGAACGCTATCGAATTCCACTAACAACCATTACCCTGAAGCTGAGTCTGCATACACGTTCAAATGTTTGCACAAACCAATTTGCCATAGTAGATCGTTGAAAACTTTACAAAAAAGTCCTTTCTATCCTTAAATTAGTTCTCTTAAATTGATAAGTTATCAAAAGCTTGAGAAACGTCCAAGAAGGTAGTTGATCAGACATGTTTCCGTATCTTGGACAGGATAAGTTCGATGGTCAGCCCTTCGCTCCACTATTTCAGGCTCAAATGTACAATTTAATGGCCCAAGAAATGCTAAAAGATCGGTTTTTGACAGAAGGGCAAGTGGGGTGTCACGGTCGAAGTATTTTGCAGTGCTGAGTCGATTGCAACCACTCCCAGATCCCTAAGATTCATAACAAGTGAGGAAAACAGATTTTTAGGTGAGCAATGCCCATAATTGACCGAATTTTCCGCCCTTCCGTCCTTTTTCATACCTTTCTCGAAATCCTTTATCGTCCAAAATATTTATTCGGTCGCTATCGAATTCCTCCAATTACCATTACCCTAAAGCTGGGTCTATATACACGTTCAAACGTTTGCACAAACCAATTTGCCCAAGTACTCGTAGATCGTCGCAAAACTTTACAAAAAAGGCCTTTCTTTGCTTAAATTAGTTCTCTTAAATTGATAAGTTATCAAAAGCTTGAGAAAAATCCACGTAGATGGTTGAGCAGACTTGTTTCCATATCGCGGACAGGCTAATTTCGTTGGCCAGCTCCAGAATCGCTCCAGAATATCAGGCTCAAATTTACAATTTAATGGCCCAAAAAATGCTGAAAAATCGGTTTTTTGACAGAAGGACATGTGGGGTTGTCACGGTCCAAGTATTTTTCAGTACTGAGTCGATTGCGACCACTCCAGATCTCTGAGATTCATAACAAGTGAGGAATGTAGATTTTTAGGTGAGCAATGCCCATAATTGACCAAATTTTCCGTCCTTCCTTCCTTTTTCCTACCTTTCTCGAAATGTTTTATAGTCCAAAATATTTATTCGGACGCTATCGAATTCCACCAACTACCATTACCCTAATGGTGGGTCTGCATATACGTTCAAACGTTTGCACAAACCAATTTGCCCAAGTAGATCGTTGCAAAACTTTACAAAAAAAGGCCTTTCCTTATAATTCCTTCCTTAAATTAGTTCTAATAAATTGATAAGTTATCAAAAGATTGAGAAACATCCAAGAATGTGGTTGAGCAGACTTGTTTCCATCTCTCGACCAGGCTAAGTTCGTTGGCCAGCGCGATCGCTCCAGAATTTCAGGCTCAAATTTACAATTTAATGGCCCCAAAAATGCTAAAAAATAAGTTCTTTGACAGAAGGGCATGTGGGGTGTCATGGTCGAAATATTTTTCAGTGCTGAGTCAATTGCGACCACTCCCAGATCTCTTAGATTCGTAACAAGTCAGGAAAATCGATTTTTAGATCAACAATGCTCATAATTGACCACATTTTCCGTCCTTTTTCCTACCTTTCTCGAAATCCTTCATAGTCCAAAATATTTATTCGGACGCTATCGAATTCCACTAACAACCATCACCCTGAAGTTGAGTCTGCATACACGTTCAAACGTTTGCACAAACCAATTTGCCAAAGTAGATCGTTGAAAACTTTACAAAAAATGACCTTCCTATCCTTAAATTAGTTCTCTTAAATTGATAAGTTAACAAAAGCTTGAGAAACATCCAAGAAGGTGGTTGAGCAGACTTGTTTTCATACCGCGGACTGGCTAATTTCGTTGGCCAGCTCCAGAATCGCTCCAGAATATCAGGCTCAAAATTACAATTTAATGGCCAAAAAAATGCTGAAAAATCAGTTTTTTAAATAGAAGGGCATGTGGGGTGTCACGGTCGAAGTATTTTACAGTGCTGAGTCGATTGCGACCACTTCCAGATCTCTAAGATTCATAACAAGTGCGGAAAATCGAATTTTAGGTGGACAATGTCCATGTCCTTCCGTCCTTTTCCCTACCTTTCTCGAATTTTTAATAGTTCAAAATATTTATTCGGAAGCTAACGAATTCCACCAACTACCATTAGCCTAAAGCTGGTTCTGCATCCACGTTCAAACGTTTGCACAAACCAATTTGCCCAAGTACTCGCAGATCGTTGTAAAACTTTTCAAAAAAGGCCTTTCTATCCTTAAATTAGTTATCTTAAGTTGATAAGTTATCAGAAGCTTGAGAAACGTCCAAGAAGGTAGCTGATCTGACATGTTTCCGTATCTCGGACAGGCTAAGTTCGTTGGCCAGCCCGATCGCTCCAGAATTTCAATCTCATATTTACAATTTACTGGCCCAAAAATGCTAGAAAATAAGTTTTTTGACAGAAGCTTATGTGGGGTGTCACGGTCGAAGTATTTTTCAGTACTGAGTCGATTGCGACCACTCCAGATCTCTGAGATTCATAACAAGTGAGGAATATAGATTTTTAGGTGAGCAATGCCCATAATTGACCAAATTTTCCGTCCTTCCTTCCTTTTTCCTACCTTTCTCGAAATGTTTTATAGTCCAAAATATTTATTCGGACGCTATCGAATTCCACCAACTACCATTACCCTAATGCTGGGTCTGCATATTCGTTCAAACGTTTGCACAAACTGGTTTTGCACAAACCAATTTGCCCTAGTAGATCGTTGCAAAACTTTACAAAAAAAGGCCTTTCTATCCTTAAATTAGTTCTAATAAATTGATAAGTTATCAAAAGCTTGAGAAACGTAGGAAGCTGATCGAACATGTTTCTGTATCTCAGTCAGGCTGAGTTCGTCGGCCAGCCCGATAGCTGTATAATCTCAAGCTCAAATTTACAATTTAACGGCCCAAAACATGCTAAAAAATAATTTTTTTGACAGATGGGCATGTGGGGTGTCACGGTCGAAGTATTTTTCAGTGCTGAGTCGATTGCGACTACTCCCAGATCTCTAAGATTCTTAGGAAGTGAGGGAAATCGATTTTTAGGTGAGTAATGCCCATAATTGACCATGTTGACCATTGACCGTTGAATATTTTGCCATTCAATGGATTCCGAGCTTTACTGGGGTCCCCTATCAACAGCGTGAGAGCACTCAATGAATCTGAAAAAATGGCAACATCTGGTCTTAAGCTTTTTCTAAAACTTGAATGAACGTATTCTAAAGCAAACAAGATCGCTATAACTTCAGCACTGAAACTGGAGCAAAGATCAGCTAATTTGAAAATTTCATGATAAGAATTAATTGCGTCGAAGAACGCGCACACCCAACATTATCTAATACTTTGGAACCATCCGTGAATATAACGGTATGATTAGTCCATTGTACGTGCAGGTACTCCAGAAATTTGATTTTCATCATTCCTGGCGTAACGTCACGTGGTTTAGCGTACTTGGACACACGGACCGGTAACATAATGGCTTCGTATTCAAATTGAAATTGCGATGGGCCAGTTGCTGTCCACAGGAACGACAAATTACAGTAATCTTGAATGTAGCTGTGTGTTATAGGGGGAGATATTTTGGTTCCCATTGCTGTTGTGTTTGTACGTTTATGCTCAGGTTTGCTACGTCGTTTAAAATTGCTTTCATGCGTAATATATATCGATCCGAAAGTGTCAATATCCTGAAGCGCAATGGAAGCTCACCAGACACTGCCTACAGAACATCGACTGGAGTTGCATTCTCAATAATTGATACTGTGAACATGATTGCAACATTCTGATGATTTCATTGAGCTGGTGTTTCGATGATTTGATTCATAGCAGGTGATCCGAATATTGCGAGAACGGTTTGATTTTTAGAGCGGTGGTTAAATCATTTTAATAGGTAATTTCTATACTTTACACTCTAGGAAGCTGTAACTAAGTATGTAGCCTCAGGACTTGATTGGAGCATACCCAGGCTCAAGGAGTCTTTCAGAGTGGGGGGGATTAACTTTTCGTCGACTAGTTTCGCCTGTTGGACTGGCGATTTTTTACATCTAAAAATGACATAATTTTGTATTTTAAAATTAGTGCAGTTTCCAAACATTCCATCTGAAATGACCACAGTGCACACTCCACTCAGTTCATGTCCTGAAGAGGCCAATAGGCGAAACTAGTCGACGAAAAGTGAATAAATCCTTCACACTCTGGATCCAGGTTGGAGTGTACAGGCTCCTCATGAAGGAGTCGATGGAGAGATTTTAGCTGATCAGGATAGAGTCCACCATTTCATTCGTATTTTGATGTCCCAGAGAGTCTCGCTATCGAATTTCAACTTCCTGGGATGAATAGGAGGGAATTCCATATTTACCCCTTCCAATACTACTCCTCACCACTTAGTATTAGCGGTTTCTAAAACCCCAAAAGGCACTTCGTCAGGTAAAATGTAAACTATGTTTCAAATTTCATCAACATTGGCTGTGGAAAACTGGTAAAAGTGGGTAGACAAAAGAATCAGATGAGACGAAGGGATAATAACATGGAGAAAGTCTGAAATCAAGCATTTTGACGCCTCTTTCTAGCTTAAATTAAAGAGAATCGATCTAAAGTTACATATTTGGCATCAGGCGACTCAAGGGGCTCCTCCCTGGATATGTAAAGAGAATTAAGTTTGAGCCTACACGGTGATTTCGGGAGGGTCCAAGTCTGGCCGAAGTTCTACTTCGTAACTTGTCTCGGCGCGTCTCGCTTGATGTACGTTCCTTCCGTTGATAGCTAATCGTATCTTGGGTTTCATTTGGTGGAAGTCGAGAAAGTTCAACCAAGTTGACGAGGACAAAAAGAGACGAGCAAAATGAAGGGCTCCATCTGATCAGCTGAGTAAGCTAAAATTTCTGCTGTTCACCGTAGAACGTTGAAAATTGATAGGGAGTCTCTCTGGGGCAACAAAAGACGAACGACCTTACAGGCTCGAATCTTGATCAGCTGAGTGTGCTAAAAGTTATGACGTCTCTGATTACATACAACGAAATTTGATTGGGAGCCTCTCTAGGACATCAAGGGACTAACGAAATGACGGGCTCTACCCTCAGCTCAAGCTGACCGATTCGCGAGGCGCTTTTCGCAGCATGGACGGCAAACCAGCAGCACGTAAATAGGAAAGCATTTTGTAAAGAAATTTTCCAATGAATAAGACAAAATTACTGTTAACTACGGTTCACCTATGGCGACAAATAATTACCGAAATTAGATCAGTGAAACTTGACTTTTGCATTTGCCAATTTTGAACTTTCCCTTATATCTATACTTCGGCAAGTGATTCATAATTTTCATAATACTTCATAATGTTTCCTCTCTTCTAATTAATAAAAATCAAAAGTGTTCTAAATACTTTTCACCTACTTGTATTTAACCTATCTCTATTCGAAAAGTTTTTTCTCTTATCGAAACTGCGTAAGTGTTTTTTAATGATTTTTTTTTTTCAAGTTTTTCACTGGGCCCCGCGTACTGTTACCACCCTCTTACAGTTTTAAAAATGAAATCGCCTCCATAAGGCGATCGTATTAGGCGGGGCACGCTATAGAAATATCGGTCTGAAAAACGGGATTTACTCTTGCAAGTCTACGATTTTATTTTTATCCTGATCTAAAAAATCACCCTCATTCGACAAAACTGGTTTCTTGAGGTTGCTCTCAAGTCCACTTCGTGAACCGTCATCAACTTTTATGGAGTTTTCCCCCCACACAGGAAGGAAACTCTACGAAAAGTGCTGGTGAAGGAAGGAGGTCCTTCGGAAAACGGCAAAGAGTTCGCAAGGGAAAAGGAAAGATCAGGGAATCAATCTCTACAATTATATTGACTATAGGTCTGAGTTGATTATCCCCAATGTTGACTCAAGGCGGGGTCTCCAATCAAGGAAGATAACCCCCTCTGTCCACGTTCATCCATTTCCCCAACTTTGTGTACACGGTTTAGGAACTTTAATCCTGTTTAAAGCTGAAAGAAGGACGGGAATTCTCCGGGAAAATCGTCCCCCAAACCCTCGTTTTTTTCCCACTTTTTGTTGTCGTCCCTTTTTCCTTGCTGCCGTTTCGAAAAGAAGGGAAAAAAAGAAACAAGGGAAGATACATTAGCGGAATTGTCAATGCCGGCTTCCCTTGTTCGAACATCAAACACAGTTACTTATTACTGGAAAGGGGAAACGCAACTCAAACACATTCGACAAAGAAGAGTCGTGGAACTTGGTTTGGTCTTCACTTTCCTCTTCAACGTTGGAACTAAAACGGGGAGTAGGGAAGTTGAAGGAGGAAATCACAATGCCACTCTTCGGATTGATGATAGAAAATCCTTCTTATACGCTCGATTATGGCAGCCTTCCAAGATCAAAGATGGTTTTGTTTTGCTCGATAATGGAGTTATATAAACGACTTTTGCTTCCGAGTCTACAAAGGTAGGAATCTTTGTCATTACATTGGTGAGATAGAGAAAAAAATCTGCCAAAACTATAATAGAATTAGTTTTAGATAGTTTCCTCCTTGTTTTAAGCGTCTACAGCTTTCTATTGGTAGCGTAAGTTGGTGCGTCAACTTCATCTTCAAATCCCCTAATAGTCCAGGGGCCAAGGCCGAAACACAGATAGTATTTTCAGGAGAAGGTTAGAGATTAGATTTTGAAAATTAATTCAGTTCTGAGTGGGAAAATCAATTCAATTCAATTTTATTGAATAACCTGTAGGTATTACAAGGAGTTCCTGAAATACATACTAAAAAAACGTCTGCGAAGTTCGGTGTAGCACATAGCTTAATTAATAAATAAATTAATTTATTTGAAATTAAATGGGCGAGCCTTTTAAACAAGATAATACAGTTCATAATTAACGTACTAATCTAAGAATAAATACAAAAAATGACAAGAAATGTGTAGTGCAAGTAGGTACAGAGAATATTTAGTAGAAGATAATTACAAGTAATTGGCGAAGAAATTATTAATGACCTTAATAAAGATGATGAGTTAATCAAAAAATCAAAATCGGAGTGAATGTTCAAAAAAAGGTTGGCTAAACGAAGAATTCTGCTGAGCCGACGATTCTGGAGTAATGATCCATTCCAGTAGAAATATAAAGGGTATTGGATTGATTACACCCATTACATGTAAAGAAAGCTACATGACGCCATAGCTTTTATATGGCATACACTGCTTTTGTATGTCACCATTTTACAAATTTCCTACTATCAACAGTCGATTCGACTATTCTAGTACATAAATATTATAAATATCTTGGTATGATATTTAACCGGCGGAAGAATACTAGCCCGCAAGACTGTTGCGTCTTGCACGCTACGCTATGCTATAACTCCAGCGCCGACTCTGGACAGAGATTCAATTTAATTCATTCTGTAAAAGCCCAATACAAACGTTAAATGGTAAAGTACATCAAATAAAAATGAATAAGAAATTGAAATATGTAAGTGAGAGTGGAAAAAAGTATAGGTAGTTTAAAAAAAACTTGTGCGAGGCATCACAAGCACCCTCAATTGGATTTCACTTATTAATTGCAATAATGTACCAGGAAAAAATGTAACCTCGGTCAAAATTTTCTGTTTACGTTGATTCAACAATTCAGGAACTGAAAAACTCGAAAATTTCTTCAAATCTCGATTATTTGCTCTCCGTTGCTCTTTTATGAAACGGTTATGGCCAAGGTCTAATATCTCTGTAGAACTTTTCTATCAACCTTGAAGGAAAAATCTTTACTGGCTAAATTTCCGTAAATCCTGTTTTCAATATTAGGTTGTTGCCCAGTTGGTGAAGCTTTGTAACCATTTGTTTGCTGCCTAATTCAAAGTGATGTTGACAAACTTTGGCTACCTAGTTGTAGGTGTGTCTTGGTTCGTACTGCCTCATCATCACATCTCCCCGCAGATTTTTCAGTAGGACACTTGAACCATTTTTCAGCCTTGGCGAAAGGCGAGGGTATGCATCCTGTCGTTTGTTTTCCTTTGTGTCGGTGGTCACCAAGGGTCTATTTCATAAAGCAACAAGTGAAAAGTTGTAAAATATGAGTGTGCAAGCGTTTCATTAAGGTACAAGTGTAGAATTGTAATGCACTGTGAAAAATAACAAGCGTACAGGCGAATATGGACAAGTTACAAGTGTTTTCCCATCATGTTGAATAAGTCACTTTTTTACAGTTGTAAAAAATGGCCGATTTTTAACCTACGTCCGTTCACCTGTAAACTTGTTATTTTCCAGCATTGTGAGTTGGCAATTTTTCGGTGTTTAATATGTGGGAATTATCTTCTGCTGAAGAATACAGACAAGAAAGAAGCATTCAGCGTAGAAGACGCCAAATATTTTTTCGGCCACGAATAAACGCTCATTTCGTGAGTATTTTTGAGTTTAACGAAAGATTTAGGATGTCTTCCGTGACCCTTGAAAGATTCAAATGGTGCGTGACCCTGCGCAATTTTTCCTGATCGGGAATTGAGAACAAAGTGAAGTGTGTTACTGATGACATTCCTAACCGAGCGGCATTATGACTTGATGAACTGATATTTCCACTGAATGAAGGAGAAAAATCCGATTATGCCAGCCATCAGGATGAGTTGAAATCAAATACACAGTTTCTCCACTTTTCAGTTTATAAATTGTCTTTCTTCCAATAACACCTTATCATGTACGATAAACGTGAAACACTTGTTCTAGTTTACCGTGCATTACAAGTACCTGTACTTGTTAACTTGTAACTTTGTTTTATGAAATAGGCCCCTGGTGTAGTGTGTGAGAATTAGGTCACTGAATAAAAGTTAAAGAAAGGTAAATGACGGAAGATGTAGATTTTTGCCATGATAATGGTGTTGTGCAGCGTAGAGATGTCTGCGTCAATCAAGAAATGAAGCCAGAATTTGAAAGGGGATGCTTATCTTCGTTGACTCCGTGGTCGGGAACTTGGGGTCGCAGTCGAGCGTCGTTGCAGGTCGGTCGCCGAAGGTCGTTTCTACTGGTAGAAGGCGGGAAGCTTCTCGCTTCTTTGTGTTCCTTGTAGTCCAAGTATCGAACTACATGTTTATTGAATAATTGACTCGCTTTTTAGGTGAGTGGGTATTGTGACAACGTAAGGAATTGGTTAATGACAGCATCAGATGATGATGGTGGATGAATAAATGAATGAATAACACGTTTATTTAGGAAGATATGCAATGGACAAAAGTTACAATACGTGAACAGCTTTGGTTCGAAAACCGTCAGCAGGAGTTCCGCATCATAATGATTTTTTCAATAAATGCACACAGAGAAAAAAAAAGAAGTTAGCCTATGACTTATATTTAAATTCTCTCATAATAATTCATATTACTTGGTTGATTGAAATAAATAACTCATCAATAAGGATCCGAAAATATAACCACATTGGCACAAGTGGGGCTTGTCTACTCTTTTAATTCTATGCTCTTATTGTTATAATTACTCCATAGCTCATCTTGTTGTTTATGATGGTGGATACTACCTAATGACAGCTCCAGGATCGTATTCTCGGTGATGGCTTGGTTTGTACTACACAATTCTGTTAGTTTGTAAATGATAGATTCCACTTGAATGGATTGAATAAGACCACTTGGAACATTCTACGTACATCCGTTCGCTTTTCCTAAGGTCAGCTCTGACCTTTAGCAGGAAAAAATAACGTCAACATGAAAGTGTCTCTCTCCCGCTTCAAGTTTGTCAGAGCCAGCCTTCGGCCAGGAAGTGATAACATTACCTCGTATTACTTACGTGGTGAATACATAGCAGTACCTAATTAAAAGCAAGCAAAAAATTGGTTTGTTTAATTGATAAGTTGTATTTTTGAAAAATCGAACTTCATTGTTTCCTAGAACTTTGAAATTGACGATTAGAATACCAATACCTAAATGTGATTTGGGTCAAGAAGACTCGAGGGTATAATACATGATGTCAGTTATCAGGATAAGGGTCAAGCGAATAATAGTCCTTATTTCCGAGCTTTTGGTTTATATAAAACCATGATCAGGGTTCATGGATGCTCTACGGTGTCAAAATACAGGACACGGTCATGGAGTATGAAATAAAAGTCATAACAATGTAAATGTTGATTGCAGTTGGGGCTGGTGAAAAAACTATAATAATGGTTGGTACTAAAATATGGCCCAAAAAACGTAAAAGCTATTACAAGAAATATACTGCTGGCAAGTATCCAAAGCTAAACTTTAGCTTTAGCTTTAGCAAAGGTGTTAGCTTTGTATACTTGCCACCAGTACATTTCTTGCAATAGCTTTTACATTTTTTGAGCCATGTTTTAGTACCATTATTATAGTTTTAGCGAATTTTCGTAGAAAATGAAGCTATTTCAATAGCTGGAAAAATTTTTAAATCAAAATTTTTGAAAAATTTCTTCATTGAAATCCGTTTTGTGGCATTCTGAAACGGTTCCTGGATTTTAAAACTTTTTCATATCTACATATATGTGTGTGTGTTTGTGTGTGCGTGTGTGTGTGTGTGTGTGTGTGTGTGTGTGTGTGTGTGTGTGTGTGTGTGTGTGTGTGTGTGTGTGTGTGTGTGTGTGTGTGTGTGTGTGTGTGTGTGTGTGTGTGTGTGTGTGTGTGTGTGTGTGTGTGTGTGTGTGTGTGTGTGTGTGTGTGTGTGTGTGTGTGTGTGTGTGTGTGTGTGTGTGTGTGTGTGTGTGTGTGTGTGTTCTTGTTCCTCATTTTCCTGAATGACTTATGCGAAATGAACATAGAAATGGGGCGAGCATACTACTTCGCAGATGATGGTGCCCTGAAGTTCTCAAGCCGAGATTGGTCATCACTCCTACCCTTTGTAGAGAGAGGAATGCACCAGGTATCTAGATGGTTTGCTAAGAATAAGTTGTTGTTGAATAAAACGAAAACTAAGTACATCCTTTATAGGTATACAGCTCTACACGTGCCAACCACCAATTCGTTCCGCCTCCATGAGGCCGCCTGCAGTTGCATTGCGGACTGCAGTTGCACTGTGGTGCATGAGGACGAAACGGTAAAATATTTAGGGTTGACCTTCGACAACCGACTATCGTGGGAGAAACACGTCCAGCAGTGCCGAAAAGAAATTAATAAATTAAATTACACGCTGAAATTTCTAATGCAATTCTCCGATGGAGCCACAGTCCTCAAAGTCTTCGATGCCATCTACATACCGAAAATTTCGTACGGCCTTATACACTACGGTGGAACATTTGATTCGGTCATAGGGACAGTCTATACAGGCTATCGTCATACTATTAAGATCATATACGGATGCTTGGGGTGTTGACGAACACCTTACGCACGAGAAACGTTTGGATTTGCTGAACCGCCTAGACTTCAGAGCAATCAGTGCTTCAAGACCGTACTAAAACACCTCAATAAATACGAACTAAAGCCAAAAGTCGCACAGACACGGAGTAATTCCCATATGGAACTAAAAATAGAAAATTTCGTACACAAGCATAGTCGACACCAATCACCGTATACCCTCCCCAAAATCTATAACACACTATTGCCTAAAATATCTCCTCCTTACAGTGATATCACTCGAAATAAATTAAGGGAGGCTTGTAAAAATTACTTGCTAAAGAACTCTAAATTTAAAATAAATATATAGAACAATACATTGCATTTTGAAATATACTTATATTGTGTAATTATCTACAAAACAACTACTGTAATTAAAATTTTGAAATTCTCTCATATCATATAATTATATACAAAATAACAACTGTAACTTAAATTATTATACTAGTATTTAAACGTATGATAAACCAATACATTATTATTAACATACTGCTAATACTTACAAAAATAACACACACCCCACCCGCGCGACTATGCTATGTTCTAGTCTTGGGTGGTTAATTAAAATTGTAAAAAAGATCGTTGTAAATAAAGAGTTTATTCAGTTTATTCAGTTATTCAGTGTGTCATTCCAGACGATAACTCTCCTGAGGATTGATAAATAAATTCAGTTCTTGCGTTATAAAAATCAAGCTTTCCAAACAAAAGGATGAATTCGTATGCCAGCCCTTTTTGTGTACACTAAATTAGTCAAATTTCGAAAAATGTACTTAAAAATCACCAAAAATGGCTGAAGACGACTAAAAATTGTTAAATTTTATTTTTTGTAGAATATTCCTCAAATAAAGTTTATTAACTACAGAATCGAACATTTAAAATTTATGCAAAAAATTATGCTGAAAAATGAACTTAAAAGTCGTTACAATTTGCTAAAAAATCGATAAAAACTGTAAAAAAAGCTAAAAGTTGAAGACCTCTATTTGAATAGAAGATTATTATTTAGAATAAGTTTTTCCCCATTAATAGTCAATAATTTCCTTACACTCAAAAAGCTCAAATTTCAAAACAATTCAAATTTAGAATACGATAATTTACGAAAATGCGCTCATACGATATTGCTGCATGACTGGAACTTTTCATCAGCCTCAACTGCAATCAACATTTACTTTGTTATGACTTTTATTTCATACTCCATGACCGTATCCTGTATTTTGACACCGTTGAGCATCCTTGAGTCCTGATGATGGTTTTATATAAACCGAAAGCTCGGCAATAAGGACTATTATTCGCTTGATCCTTATCCTGATAGCTTTGACATCATACATATTGTGGATCGATCATCTTTTTCTACAGGTATAATACATGGACCAGAGTTTCACACTGTAAAAAAAGATTATTATTATAAATTTGTTACCTGTAAATGATGGGCTAGTGAAGTGTACGTAGGTGTTTTATGGAACTTTGATTTTTATTATTAAATGCGGCTCAAAAATCTCGGAGACACATTGATCAACCCCAAGGAGAGAAATTTAAGGGTTGATATATTAAAAAATCTAGATGTCGAAAACTTTTGATAAATAAAAGGGTAGTTTATCATTTAATTTAGATAGAACACAGTTCACTGGATTGGCTAACATCACCCAGAGCATTGTACGGTTCGCGCACCAGAAGGATTTAAGAGTTGGAAGGAAAAAAATCGACAGCGCACAAGTGAATCGCAATGCGACTTTGGAATGCAGGAGTAGCCTGAATTCCTGCTAATTTTTCCTGATGTTATTTGGTTTTATAGTAATTTAAAACTGTGTATAGTTATGCATTTGTGGTGCCTGACTTATATATACCAACACAGGTGACCTTTGTGCAACTACTTGGTCCGCTGACCAGGTTCCTCACGAAGTTTGAAAAACTGGTTGCCTAGTATAATCTTCTCAACTTCACTTCTTATTCATATATACATTATAATGTTTTATAGATTTCAAAAGTATCACATTGTGGTTGCATGTCGCACCATTTCACCAATTTAGTGCCGGAGATTTTTTGATGCAGTTTAAAAGCCACATGAGATCGTTTAGAAGCAGTTTAAAAGCCTAATAATTTTAAATATCTATTTATAACATGATAGTGACGCCGTGGTGCCACCGTTTGGTGTCGTGGTGCCACCAGTAACTATACAACCAATTCTGGATGTCTTAGGGCCTACCGAATTTCGGGGATTCCCATCTGGGCAAATGCCGGCGAGGGGACTCTTGGAAGCGATTGGCAAAGGTGGCACAAAATGCGCAGCCCGAGTGGGCAAAGGTTGGTTATATACATTGGTACACTGTACATGGGTATGCGTACATATTTCATCTGCCGGTCGTGTATTATGCGTTTTTGAACCAAGTCGAAGGAAGTGTACATTGAATGTTGGGATGAATTAAAGGAACTATGTATGCTTGTTTGCTTGCCAAAGAACATGAATATGAAATTCGTACATTTGGATTTTGAGAAAGCAGCTTTTCAGCTTTTCTTTTATAATCCCGGGAAAGGTACCAGGAACACAGGGACCCAACTGGCTATACGTAACCGACGTTTCAACCCTCTTAAAAACCCTGAACATACTCGTAACAATAACTACAACTCCTGATGATGAATGAACTTCTCATTTTTTACAACGTGACGTTCTTCCAATATATTTATTTCTGGTGTATATCTTGGATTGCTCACTCTCCCGTTACTGAAGTCATTAATTTGTAGGTAGGTATCTATCATAACCCAGACATCTCTTTTGCCCTGTTGGGTTACAGCAGTCAGAAATGAGCACAGCTGGGAGCTCTTTTTTACCAGGATGGGCTGCGCTAAGCGGTCGATTTGCCCACTTCTGCTATCGTCCAAATTTCAAGTTTATATCTCAAAATAGAGTGTTTTTGTACTTCTCGTATTCATGATTTCGTATGTAGCCTCTCTGAAACGAGAAGAGGTTTTATTGAATTTATTTGTTTAAATTTGAACCTCTCGAGTTGTTATGTTTATTAACACATGGTTTTTGGTATTGGAAATTTAAACATACGAATTCAATATCTCTACGAAATCTCCAACTTTTGAAATTTGTGTTATGCTTGAATGTTAAACGTTTCATAAATATATTAATTTGTTTGCCTTAAAAAAATTTGTTCACTTCCTAAAAACTGTGAGTTTCAAGTGGTTACGGGCCCAGGACAGCGATCTGAAGAACGAATAGGCAGGTTGTGAAATATTTGAACCAGGGCATGCAGCAACTTAAAGAAATCGAGGTGTCGACTGTAACACGGCTTGAAAATGCCGAAAACTGGCCTTCATGGAAGTTCCAGGTGGGAATAATACTCGATGCCAATGAGTTTGATGAACTTGTCACTGGGGAGTATCCAAAACCAACACTAAACGTAAGAGGAAATGAAACGGAAGAACAAGCTAACACACGATTTAGAAAAGAGCTGAAAATGTGGAAGGTAGCGGACAGCAAGTGCAAAAAGATCATTGTGACTACAGTTGGACAACAAGCGCTACTACATCTAATGAATTGTTCCACGTCAAAGGATATGTGGGAAAAGCTCCACAGCATATATGAACAGCAGTCAGAAGCGAGCTTACATATGACCCAGAAGCAATTTTTCGAATACACAAAAAGTGCCAGTGATGATATTGCGACTCATATAACAAAACTTGAACGTCTGGGACAGAGTCTAAAGCAACTTGGTTCTCCAGTTGAAGAATCGTTCATGATGACGAAAATACTGATGACGCTACCATCGAACTACCAACACTTTCATAGTGCTTGGGACTCAACGCCAAAATCAGAAAAAAGTTTGAAAAATCTCTTGGCTCGACTTTTGATGGAGGAAACAAGGATGAAAACGCAAGACTTGACTGTTGATTCAATGGCACTGTTACAGAAGAAGACCTATAGGGAAAAATGTGAAGAATTTTGAACCTACCACCTCTTCAAATTCACGAAGAAATGCCAAAAGCCCGTGCCATTTTTGTAAGAAGCCAGGACACTGGAAATCTGAGTACTTCCATTGGAAACGAAAACAAGGCAAGATACAAGAAGAAAGCAAGACCATGGCATGTTATAATGAGATAATTGCTCTAGCAAATAAAGAAGAGCCTGAAATGAATTTGGATGAAAACTGGTACGTGGACTCAGGAGCTAGTGAACACATGTCTGGACGCAGGGAATGGTTTTATGAGTTTGAGTCTCTAAAAACGTCAATCCCAGTAAGAATGGGTAATGGTGGAATCATGCACGCAACGGGAAGAGGAAATGTAAGAATATTGGCTCAGTTGAAACAAAATTGGTTTGAAAGAATTCTACTAAATGTATTGTACGTCCCTGAAATGAAAATGAATTTGTTTTCCACAGGATCCGCAATGGATAAAGGGTTTAAAATGGTGAAGGACGCCCAAAAGTGCCTGTTTACTAAAAATAATATACCAATTCTAGAAGGTGTTCGGTTTCAAAAACTATATCGAATGAAGTTCAAAGTTGTTGTTCCAGAAGAAATTATGGATACCACTGGATCAAATTGTGTGTTTGCAACAAACAAACTGGACAAATTTCAACTCTGGCATGAACGACTGTGTCACCAAAACGTAAAACGCATAAAAGAACACTTGAAGCGTAATAGTATCAAAGTCACAGATGATGAGAATTTCTTCTGTGAAGCTTGTCTCGCTGGAAAACAACACAGACAACCATTTCCGACGAGCAACTCAAGTACAACCATGCCAGGTGAACTTATACATTCCGACTTGTGCGGTCCGTTTCAAGTGGAATCCATTGGAGGCTCGAGGTACTTTCTGTTGATGAAGGACGATTTTTCAAGTTTCAGGCAAGTTTACTTCTTGAGGAACAAGAACGAAGTGCAAGTCAAATTAGACTCATTTCTGAGAAAATTCAAAAATCAAATGAAGTACCAAATTAAAACAATCAGAACAGATAACGGACTCGAATTTTGCAACAAGGAAGTTGTTAAAACACTTCTTGAAAAATAGGGAATTAACCACCAAAGAACAGTTGCGTATACACCTCAACGAAACGGTTCAGCTGAAAGAGAGCTTAGAACAATCGTGGAAGCTGCAAGGACCATGTTGCACAGTAAATCTCTGGATTTGAAACTATGGGCGGAAGCAGTAAATACTTCAGTTTTTGTAATGAATCGAACTGGATCCTCACCAATTCAAGACAAATCGTCTCATGAGTTGTGGACAAACGAAAAGCCAAAAATGATCGATTTCAAAGTTTTTGGTTCTGTAGTTTTTGTCCATGTTCCAAAAGAAAAGAGGAGAAAACTTGATGCGAAGAGCAGAAAAGGCTACTTTGTTGGGTACGATGAATCAGTAAAAGGGTACAAGATCTATTTCCCGAAGGAAAACAAAGTGGAAATGAGCAGGGATGTTGTGTTCGGAGATGAGTTATCAAGTTCGAAGATGGAAATCAACAATGTTTTCTCGAAAGAGAAATGTGTAGTTTTGAATTTCCCCACAAACGAGACTGAAAATTTAAGAAACTCCGTCAGCGAAACCAACTACGAACAACAAGCAACCATGGAATATGACATTCAAAGTGACAGAATGGATGAAGAAGTACAACAAATCGAACAACATGCATCAACAACGAACAGTGGAGGGCAAGAAAATGTTCAACAACCTATCACTGAACCTTTAGAAGAACGACCTGTTTTTGATCCAGCATCATATAACCTTCGAGACAGATCAAGATTAAGACCACCCATGCGTTTCGCGTTTACCGCTGATGTATGTGATGTATTTCCACCCGAGCCAAAAACATACGAAGAAGCTGTAAGGAGTAAAGACGCCGAAAAATGGTTGGAAGCGATGAATGACGAAATGAATTCACTACTGAAGAACAAAACATGGAACCTGGTTGAACCAATTCCTCAAAGGAAGCTAATTGATTGCCGATGGGTTTATCGAGTAAAACGAAAACAGGATGGGAGTATTGAAAGATGGAAAGCAAGATTAGTTGCAAGAGGCTTTAGTCAGGAACCAGGAAAAGACTACGATGAAACGTTTAGTCCTGTCGTACGTTTTGACTCAATACGAACGGTGTTATCAATCGCAGCAGCTGAAAATTTAAAACTTAAACAATTCGATGTAAAAACAGCATTTTTACATGGCGACTTGAAACAAGAAATTTTCATGAAACAACCCGAAGGTTTTGACGATAACTCCGGAAAAGTATGTTTGCTGAAGAAGAGCTTATACGGACTGAAACAAGCACCACGGTGTTGGAATGAAAAGTTGGTTTCCTACTTGAAAGAATTAAACTTCAAAGAAAGCGAAAGTGATTCATGTATTTTCATGAAGATGAATGAATCGAGCAAGATTATATTAGCTATATTTGTGGACGACGGACTTGTTGCTGGAACAAGCTCAGAACTAATGAACTCCTTTTTCTCAAGTTTCAAAAGTAATTTTGAAATAACCATAATGGATTCAGATTATTATCTGGGATTGGAAATTTTCCGGTTGCAAAATGGGTCAGTTTTTATTTCACAACAAAATTATGCGAAAAGAATTTTGAAGGACTTCAACCTTGAAGAAGCTCACCCAGTATCAACCCCCATAGAACAAATTCAAGAACCACCGAATGGATCAAAACGAGTTGACGTTCCTTACAGAGAGGCAGTGGGAAGTTTGATGTATTTAGCAATCGGCACCAGGCCTGATATATCTTTTGCAGTCAACACGTTAAGTCAATTTTCTCAAGATCCAAAAGAAATACACTGGAAAGCTGTGAAGAGAGTCTTTCGCTACATAAAAGGAACCGTGGCATATGGAATATTTTACAAGAGTGGTGTGAAAGCTGAACTAATAGGATATAGCGACGCAGACTCTGCAGGTGACCTGAGAACGAGAAGATCTACTACAGGATATGTTTTCAAGCTAGGAACTGGTGCTGTATCCTGGTGCTCGATGAAACAGATCAGTCAGTCTTTCTACTACAGAGTCAGAATACATAGCAGGTTCTGAGGCAGTGAAGGCACTAGTTTGGCTTCAGCGTCTTTTGAGAAGCCTGGGATACAAGAGCGAAAAACCAAAACTATTAATGGACAATATGAGTGCTATGAAACTGGTGAAAAATCCAGAGTTCCACAAACGAACCAAACACATAGACATTCGTTACCACTATATACGTGAAAAATATGAAGAAGGTTTGTTTGGTCTTGAATACATCTCCAGCAAGCAGCAAGTTGCTGACATCTTAACAAAAGCTGTATCAAAACCTACTCTTGTGAGTATGAGGGAGCAACTTGGACTGTATCAGAAGGAAACTCTCGAGGTTCATCATTAAGGGGGAGTATTGAATTTATTTGTTTAAATTTGAACCTCTCGAGTTGTTATGTTTATTAACACATGGTTTTTGGTATTGGAAATTTAAACATACGAATTCAATATCTCTACGAAATCTCCAACTTGTGAAATTTGTGTTATGCTTGAATGTTAAACGTTTCATAAATATATTAATTTGTTTGCCTTAAAAAAATTTGTTCACTTCCTAAAAACTGCGAGTTTCAAGTGGTTTTCGTTACGTGGAAACGCTTTTCGGAACGGGAAGAGTCAGCTATTCTCGTACTCAGCTTTTTCGGAACCGTAATTACGAGACGACAACATGATCTTTCTACAAAATAACTTTAACTTAGCAACCAAAAAGCAGTTGGTATGGACACAACACATACATACGTCAGTATGAACACACCCAACAAAATTGCCTGACTTTTGCCGCTTTCGTGCTATCTTTCGTTGTTGGTTTAACCTTTGTATTTGTCTTTTGTTCGTGTTTTTTCCGCACCTAAACCAGAAGGGTCATTAGCGGCATTTTGTTCGTGCTTTCGACGTTTTAACGCGACGATTTGAGCATTTTCATCCCAAGGATTTCGTTTCAAGATATGAGCTTTCAAGATTTATTTTACATGCTCTAAAATTTGAGTTCTTCCTTCATGGCTGAATTTTTTTTGTATGATGTAGAGGTAAGTGGTCGTTGCATCTTATTTCACGTTATATTTTGAAGATTGTCTACTTACTGCGAGTTTTAAACAGTGACTCACTACAAGAGTCACGTTAACTTCACTATAATTGTTCTCTTTCTCTCGGGTTCACGAAAACGATACGAGAAATCTATGCAAAAAAGATTAGCATTCATCGTGCTCGCTCCAACAGCTTGTTTTCGAGTTTACGAGTACAAAAACTCTCAAATTGCGGCTAGTAGCGCGGACACACACGCACGCACAGACGCTGTCAAATACTGGCCAAGTCAAAGAAGAGACTCACTTCTATTCTTACGTCAATAATTTGTGGCGTTTTACTACAGCTAATGTTTTACGCCTAGAATCCAGAACAACGAAGTGGTTAGCGTGCCTCTTTGTCTAGCGTGTTATCGAGAGTCGGACGGAAAAGGGAAGCTGACCATAATAGTAGAGGGATGGTTTCCTGAAATAATCCACCGCCACTTGAAACCTCCCGCAGAGGCCACGCGTTGAATTGATCGACCTTTGCCGACGAGTTTTTATTTGGCACCCCCTCATTCTCTTGGGGGTGATACAGAATTGATGAACGGCCTTCATAACCTTCTCATCCGCCCTCGTAATGTGAGTTTGGTTTGTATGTTCGTCTGGAAGGCGGTTTGCTTGCAAACAAACTGGTTTGATGTATGGGATTCTTGTGAGTTTGAATGCGGTACCTCGAAATGGCTCAGAACATGTAACAGCTATCGAAAACTGTTTCGGTGATCCGTTCAATGGAACGGCGCACCCGTTGGTACCCCCAACGTGCACGGGTCCGCTTGCTCTTAATCGTTGTTCAACCTTCAGAACGGTGACTCTACCTCTCTCTTTCACTTGCGTTAATAGCAATTAATATTATATAAACTCCCATTGTTTATACTAATACCTAATCCATTGCTATCCCGCATACCGCGGCGTATCTCTCTTCCCTGCGGTATTTTTTTCATCTTTGAAAGGAGAGAATATAAGAAACTAATAAATCGACAGGCTGGATAGAAAACCCCCTGATTACCTTTCTTTTGGAGCGATATAAAGAAAAGCGTAATAAATTATCCCAGTGATTGAAATCTTGTTCTACTTATTTCACCTGAGTCCCAAAATTACATCAAAAGGTTGAAATATACTATAGAAGCCCAAGAATTTTGATCACGGCAAACATTTCAAATTTCGCATTTGAGTCGTACAAAACGACCGTCCGAAAGATTTACTTGGACAACCTTAGTCTGACAGCCCCTCCAAAGTTTGCTGACACGTAACGGACTAAATCCAATTTCGTAACTTCCCTGTTGCGTTTCAAGGTTTAATCCTCGAGAAATTTTTCAACGCTTTTTGGTTGCACTCCGGTACATAATTTTCTGGTGAAAGTGGGACTATGACATCATTCCAGCTTCAAGAGATTTTGGTAGCTAGCTGATAATTAGTTTTGTGGGTGGAGTCAAGCCACTGCTGAGTCAGTCAGCAACCGGTAACTGATTACATGGCTCCTTTCCAGTGTCCGCGGGCTTAGGGCCTAACAGTGAGGGATGTCCCAGTAACTCTCTATTGAACCATACTCAGAAATAATCTCTCATAGAACCCTCCAAAACTCCACATTTTGCTTTTCCCACGACCCCCTCTCGCTTCTGTTTCTCCTTAAATGCAAGAGAAAAAAAATAACATTTTTCTTGATTTATCAAGTACGGGAGGAGCATTGTGAAAACACGCTCACCCCCCCCCCCCCCCCCCCCCCCCCAATCGCCTCCTACCCAACCCAACTCTCAGTTTTGCTGAGGGGTTCGTGTATCCGCCGAGTTATGCCCCGCCCCGGTGGTTTCCTCTCTCATAACATCAGCCTCTCAATGTGATTCATGTATTCCGGAACCGGGGCTTTGGCTCTGGGAGGCCATTCTTCCATATACAGGAAAAAGGCCCCCCCAGCAACGGGAAAGAAGGAGTTTTTCCTGCGTTATTTCTTCGGCACAATGAATATATATGGTTTTTTGGCCAGTGGCCTTCATTTCAGTCTTTTTCCCGCTCCCCTTCTCCATACTCCATTTTTTCGTATTTCTTTTTTGCTGTCCGTCCACGTCACTCATTCTCTGTTCGTTTTTTTCTTGGTATTCTCGTCGTTGGATTCCATGTGGGAGGTATCGCATAAAGAAAATATCATGCCCTGCTACCTCTTGCATTATTATTCCAATGTTCTACAAGAGCGAGATCGAGATGTCTGAATTGCGTGATTGACAAATCTACACTTCCGATAGCAGGTAATCATTTAGATTTTGCGTCCATTAATCATTTGACAACCATATTATGCCAAAGTGGGATCTACAGGGTGGATGATGTTTGGCCAATATACGAATATATTCAATTATGTACCTTTTTAACGCACAAAGAAAATGACTTTTTAGCCTTCCTCAAAATTTCTTGGATTATATTTCAAGTTATGTGAAATAGATGGAAAATCAGAGAAAATTCATTTGTTGACATATGCTGTCCGATGATTTTCTCTCACGCTACTGAAATTCACAGAATTCGGACCAACAATCACATAGATCATCAACACATGCAATTTAGGGATTGAAACTGCCCATGGAAGGGTAATGTTTTTATGTTGGGCTTCGTTAGATATCTTCAATAAATTGAATATAATGGGTTGCAGTACTTTCATCCGTTAGTAGTTTATATAAACAGTGAAATAGTTGAATGAGACTGTTGTAGAAATTGAGTTTTATCCCATCTTCACAGACGGTCTGTTTGGTTGCGATTTGCATAGTAATGCGAATTAGTTGAGTTTTATGTACAGTTGTTCCCATATGATATAAAGGTGCCTTATGTGTGTAATGAAAGTGTGTATGAATTTATGTGTCCTCAAATTTTTAAATTTTGATGGAATTTATAGAAATTTAACAGATTTTGGACATTTTTACAGCAATTTCCCGACTAGCATAGAATGAAAACGTCATTTAATTTGTACCTTTGCATAGTATATGCATTTAGCATTTCACTTTATGATTTTGTTTCCATTGTTGTTCATTATAATATCCCAATCCGAACTGGAGTCTGAAGTGTCCTGATTAGATAACCTGCTTATAACAATTCCAAAACCTTCGAGCGCAAAGGGGATGAGCTTTACTTGAGTACGAAATATTTCCCACTTGGGTTCGCGTCTTCTTTTATTTGTTCCCATCAAGGTGACTGCAGGCTCTGGTTTTATTCAGGCTGCACAGTTGGCTTTCCGAGGACACCTCGTATACGATGTATCTTCCCACCGTTCCCTTTCTCCAATGTTCCTCCTGTTTTCTTTACGCCACTATCCACTTTCTCACCTCCCTTCGGAGCGGTTGTGATGAGAAAGTTAACCTCGTAGAAAAACGACTCCCCACCCTCCGTGCATGCGGGGGCGCCATTAAAGTAGAGTGGTGCTTTACGTAGGCATCAGGGAGCGAGGTGAGTTCCCTCAGTCTATAAAGGCGGGGAGCTCGCGTTAAATTTTAAACTGGGCGAAAGAGCAAAGTGGCGTCCGGGCGATCTCTTCAATTTTTTAAAAAGCGAGTTCTAAAAAGAGGGTGCAACTAGGGTGAGTGGCTGGACTCAGCATCTGAGGAATGAAAATGGTTCAGGGTTAACAGGAAATTACTCCCATTCGCTTCTGCAAACTCAACAGCCAATGACAGAGTAGGAATTTAGGTGGTGCAATTAAAAACGCTTAAAATTATTACACAAAGGTTTATTATTTCTGTATTGTATAGCCCTTCTACTCACAAAACCTGTCTAAATTATTAAACGAATCATTGGCTGTGTATCTAATGTGTCTACATAGGTGTATATGCCTACTGAAGAGAAATTGATAAAATTAAATAACACACCTACAATTTCCTTACACGAGCTGTTGATGCAGTGCTGTGACTTTGCACTACCACAGTGCGTATGCCACGTAATATCGCTCGTTTGCTGCAATCCTAACACTATCTAGCGGTCATTGATGGCATTTAGTGATTCCCCCCTAAGAACCATAGGTTTGCTGCTTCATTATAGCTTGTAGTGAGTGAATGGAAAATCGTACGGCTTTCCGGATGATTTAATTTGATTTGTTGAGAAAATAAATGTAAATGAAAACCAAAAAAACACTATGGTTACCTTGAAAGTTTTCGAGATCTCGAATTTTTAATATTTCAGCTTTCAATTAGTACCCTTTAGGGTTGATAACAATTGATGTCCTACCGAAAATACGTTCATAGAAGTTCATGGTTGAAGAGGTACAGAATGATTTTTGAAATCAGTATAGTGAGGGACTAACGAAACGAGTGAGGGACTAACTGAATCACGTCAAATACTGAAAACTCAGACAAATCGAACTTTTATTATCACATCATAAACAAAATCACATTGAACGAAAATCACACCACACAAGTTCCTTTTGCTAGATGACAAAAACCACTTGAGCAGTTTTAATTGTTGACTTATAGTCGATTTTTAATGTACGGTTTCATTCTGCAGTCTTACACATCATTGACTTGGAAAAATTCGAGTAGGAAAAATCACGAAGGAACCTATAATTAAGTATATTCAAGCATTTAAAGCTCCACAGTCGAAACTACATAAAAAATCGAAATCATATACCTACTCAGACTTATAAACCCGCAAGGCAACATTGGAAAATTAAATACCTACGACGAGAAGTAACAGTAGAAAACATCACGGCAAAGGGTTTTAACACCTTCCATTAAATTACGAAACTAGTTGGATTTTAATCCATTATTTTAACAAATTTAAAATTGATCATCTAGACCTCTTGACCAATGGGATTCGATACTCCCCCTCACCTGTGACGATAGAAGCTAATTTGTCTTCAGTTGTCTAAATTGTCTTCAGTTATTATTTGTTACTGATGATGGTCTCCTAACCGTCGAAATCGATTTAACATTGTAACTCTTTATTTTTCGTGGAAATATACAACGTTATTTACACTAAATTTCTGTTTTGAAATGGGTTTCCACAAACTTCGTCGCGATGATCAGATTCGTACCTTTTCGTACCTTTAATTTTTGGGTCTACCGTCATACCCAAATCTGCAAGCACATGTGTTTGCGGGCGCTTACTTTCATAGGGACAACACAGAAGGGCTTCAATTTACAAAACTTTGAATAGCTAAGTTTATAGCTTGAGCCAGCACAAAATTTTGAGAGTAAATCCATCAATGTACCTGAGAGGTAGCGCTTCTGCTTATTCAATTTTTTCACGGACTGCAGTAATTCAGTGTAGTTTTCCTGGGCACATGATGCTATTTTCATCATCCTCAAAAAATCGAGTTACGTCAAGTTTCACCTCTTCCGTTATTTTCTCCAACTTCATTCGGGAAACACCACTGTTCGTGATGTCATGAGCCTTTCTATTGAACAACCTCGAAGAGAGAAATTTAAATTTGCTTAGTAAACGATACTGCTTCAGGAACCTCGCATTGCTGAGGGAACGTCGTCGGAACTGAGATTTCACTTTTCTGTTCAGTGTGTTGAAATAACATTTTACTGATTCTGCAAAGAGGACGCACCGGGGCTATCTGTTTTGGAGTTTCATTCTTCTTCATATGTCCTTCACTTTGCTTTGGGGGAGAAAGTAGAAATTTTAGCTCGTGCCAGTCTTTTCTTCAAACGCTCAATAATTGTTCTGCTCTTCTTTCTGGTTTTCGTCTTCCAATGTTCAATCCTGTTTTTCTTAACATCACTGCTTGCTTTCTTTCGTTGAGATGCCAATTTTCTGGATGTGCCGCATTCTGCTGGTCGATGGCTGTGGTGTATCTGCAAAGCTTGAGGGTCCGGTCCCTACATGTTTCTATGGCTGTCTCATCTTTTTTCAATCAGATTTTCATATTTTCTCTGCCGGTGCATTTTCATTGCTTCTCTTCCTTTTTTTTTCCGAAATTGCCTCTCCTCTCTATCAGTCATGTCCTTTTACCCAGTTTTTTCTTTGTTTCTTTTATAAGCTTCATCTGATTGTTTGATGTTCTTTCAACTTTCGTTCCTGAAGGAGTTCCGGGTTGTTTTTAATCTTTTCCCTTCTGCGTCTGTCATATTCTTTTTTCTTAAGTTTCTTCTCTTCATCATTGCTTTTATCTGTGGGACATTGTACCTGTGAACAATATTGAGCTGTTGTGCAGTACGGGTTAGGAGTTACAATGAACCGTTTCTCATGCGATTAGCGAAGTTAAGCAACGTCGAGCGTGGTGAGTAGGTACTTGGATGGGTGACCCAGGTAAGGGTCAGACGTCCAAGTAATTTTCGCGCTTCTGTAGGGCGAACCCCTCTCCCACCCAAGGGGCGAGGCAATGAGTAGCTTTTAAGCGAAATCATCAGAACGAATTCTGATCCTCCATTTGGAGGGCAGCTGATGACTTTCGCGACGCCCGAGGTAGTCGGACGTAAAGCCCCAACCTGAAATGGTTGTCTACTTTACTTTACTTTTACTTACTGTTGAGCTGTTGTAAAATCTGACCTTTTTTTCTATCTACTATTCCTTATTTTCTGTCAAGAGTTTTAGACACATCGAACTTTTAAAAGGTACAATGACAAAAACAATTTAGTCAAATTCAACATAAAAAACGTGTACCCTAGGTTTGAGCCTCAAGGGGTAAAAAATTGGAATTAATAAATAAAAAATCAAAATATTAATTCACGACATTACATGAAAGTTAGTCCCTCATTTGCTGAGTTAGTCCCTCACTGCTTATGAAGTGAGGGATTAACGATATGAGGGACCAACATTTTGCGTGTTTTCGTGGAGTTTGCACCACATTTTTTCTCTGGAAAAATAATAATGAGAACCTGTACTTCCCTTTGAAAACACACTAATTAACGCAAATGAATCATTTTGTTTTCTCTTATCTTCAACAAGATTCACGCTGGTGAGGGATTAACACGTTTGAATTGACGAGAACCGGCTCTCAACACTAACGAATTCACGAATAAACTGAACACGTGGGAGGTTGGCATGGAATGCAGATGTTACTAGCACATCCCGGGCCGGTGTGAGATTTGTCAGCCAACTTTCATAATTTTGGTACAGTAGTTTATGGAGAAAAGCTCTGGACGGCGTACGGCAGACGAACGGATTTTTTATTATTCTTTTTTAATTCAATCTTCAGATTCTATGCATCTTGAAACGAAAAAATTTCTTGAAAAAATTTTAGGAAGGTTACATGTTTTTCATGATAATAATACATCAAATTTAATTTAAAAAAAGAAATTATAAGGCCATGTGACATCTATTTATATGTGTAAAATGACATTCGCCAATTATATTGATCTAAGTTGTCACTAGACAGGTTAAAGAACGTACACAAATTACAATTCTAGGAAAAGGAAATAAAACTAGTACATATTTTGTGGTTACGAAAAAGAATAGAAAACCGCATGTCACTTCGAAGGTGGAGAAGCACCCTGCCTGAGAGAAGTAGGAAGAAATCGCTGTTCTTCGCATCCACAAATGCATTCTGAGACAGCCCTTTGCTCAGCAATCAAACAGGCATCATTCTCGAGTTCTTGAGATTCTGCTGTTGGGGAATAAACCTTGATCGTTTATTCGGGAAAGATATTCCCTGTCTCTTATAGTGGCACATAATCTCTGTTATTAGGGGATGAAAAAAGCCTGTTATTTATTGCGGGGATTTAGGCCCTGGCGCCCAGCCCAGGTACCCTGAGTATTGTGTCAGTTCACCTCTCGTGGTATCCGAGCCATTGGAAAATGCATCAGGAACTGCAACTAGCAAATGGCACATCAAACAGAGCATTTTGACGAGTTCGATAAGCTAGAAAATTATGTCGGCACACTGAGAGAAGAGATGGACAGACAGACTTCGGTGCCCTTATAATAAATCCATAAAAATTATAATTTGGAGGTACGTGTGTCCCAGGCACCGCTCAGATCGCCAGTAAGGTATTCATGTCAGTCCGGATTGAGTGTTAAATCGGTGAAAAGGAATTTAACAATCCCAGTAATGAAATCGTCGGTAGTGAAACGGCCTGACGAAGGAGAGAAAGATGGAGGATAGTGTTTGGAGGCGTGAATAGAGAAATAGGATTTGATTCGATTGGAATGATGCCGCATTTGTGCTGCTCAAGGTGCATATAGTTCAGTCGAACCCCCACTTTGCAGATTTATGAAGTGGGGTGATGGAAGGCTATTCGCTTTGGAATGCGACCAACTAGACCGACCTTGAGCAGCACACCTGTTTTCGAGCATTTTCGATACAATATGCACAACTTATCAAAAGCTTAAAGGTCCCCACGCACCAGGCAGGAACAGGACAGGAAACACTCACGTGATGCTGGGCATATTAATGGTGGCACACGTCCTGTCATAAGCCTCTCCGCACGCTTGGCAGGAATGGGACGGGAAACAGCCAGAGGGTCACAGTGGTGACGGCCTGGACGGTAGACGCTTCTAGGAGCGAAAAACGCCACATCCTGGCACTGGACGTTTCCCATTCTGTTCCTGCGCCTGTCCTGCCTAATGTGCGGAGGGGCATAGGACGGGACGGTTGCCATCATCTAGCACCTACCCGCGGTATTCCATAGTAGGCTACATAGTATGTAAACACCACCAGCTTCCCGTCCTATTCCTGTTTTGTTCCTGCTTAGTGTGCTGGGACCTAAATTCGGGCCACTATATACGAAAAATATAGATGCAGGTGTGCGTAGTAATGAATATAGGTAACAGCAATGATTATAAACGTCTGCCAAGTTGGGTGTGGCACATAGCTCCCTCTTTTCCGTATGTATAGATCATTGAAAATTTTTAAATGGCCTTGAAAAAATCCATTCTAATAAAAATCTTCGACAAAATCGAATAAAAAAAGAGAAAATTTAGCTTCTTACAAGGATTTTTTACATTTACGCTTGTGCAGGAGCTACTGATGTTACGATCATCTTGAAATTTATATGGGATGCTCAGATAGTTTTCTCCTAAGTATCCCCCAAATGTTAGCGAGATTGGACCACTAGGACGTGAGAAAATGATGCTTGGTAGAATTTACGTTTGCGCATGCGCAGAATGAAGTGTTGAGTTAGGAACAATGAAACTGATAGAGAAACATCTACACCTAAGCCAGCACACTCTATGAAAATTTCATTCAAATCAGATGAACACTGTGGATATTAAGCTTGTTACAAGGATTTGTGGATACATGATAGACACACAGAAAGACACGGAACCAAAGTTTTTCAGAATGGTCTAAAACATAGAATACGAGTGGAAATTTGAATTTTGGAGACAAATTTTCTTTTCTCCTGAAAGTGAAAACGATGCTTCCGCTTCCTATAGGTAGACTCGGAAGCGAAATGAATAAATACAATGAGCCAACATGAATTTCGAGGTTCGGTATTCACTCGGCGTTCACTGCAGTCCCATGCGTCGAACATGCTTCTTCAATTTCGTCACTGAGCCCGTGAAAAGATCAATTTCTGTGTCTACCTGTCAAATCAATATCCTTTCTAACGAAAATTTGTACTCACGTGCTCTTTGAAAATGTCAAAAATATGCTGGCTAAACCATTTGAATTAAAATACACATCACTGAACTATTTCATGAACTGTACCCTGTAATTCAACATTTCAAATATTTCTATGATGGATGGCTGTGATATTGTTGTTGATAGTGTTGTTGATCCAAGCTAAATCAGCTATTTAATAACTCAGGCAGATAGTTTTCTTCCCCGTTTTATACTTAAGCTGTTCCTGAGCCAAACTTCCTATGCTCCCCTCCGTATACTTGATCCTAGATTTACCGTTCCATAACAAATCCTCAAAAGAAAAACAATAATTCGTCCGGCCTAACTTCTAACTAATCAGAGTTTTAGGGCGGGTCCCGGAGAAAATAATTGCTACCGTTATAATTGCGATGATTCATTTGGATTGTCTTTTCCCTTTCCTGGTGGCGTAATTGGTAGAAGGGACATGATGAAGGGAGAGCGGGGTTCCGGATATTGTTTGTCAGATCGATATGGAGCAGGGGAAAAGGAGCTTGGGACGTATAGGAACGCCGAGTAATCCCATTATTCTCTCAAATACTCTCGGAAAGTTAAGCTTTGGCACAAGGTGGAAACCCTATGCGCGCTGGGATGCCTTATGCATGAAGAAGGGAAATGGAAAAGGTTCGGGTCTGTGTTTCTGAGATGAGTCATTGGTTTTCTGTCCCTTCCGGAAGGGGGAGTGGATCCTGTGATGAGGGGTGGGACCTTCTAAATGAAGAATTAGCTCGAGCTGATAAATAAATGGGCAGGAGCGATTGACGGGCGTTCTCTCAGAAACCTATCAGACCTCTTCTAATGTTATTTCGTTACGAATATCGGCTTTGGAGAGCGAGATATTGGGCTTACTCGATTCCCAACCACATTACCTATACAATTGATAAGAAGAAAGTAAGTATCAAGCATGAACTAATTCCAATATACTCACAAGAAAGATGTGTGCTACTAATTACCTGGTGCTACTGCGGGCGTAATGCGTTTGGGGAAAAGTGAAAGCAAGGAGGCCCACGGAGGCAATGCGTTTGGGGACAAGGGACACCGTTTGTTTGGGGAAATGAATGTAAACGTTGAGGACAGGATATATGTTGCTTATCAGTTTGTATTCAGTTGGGTGTTGGAGCAGTTCACGCTAGCGACTAAATATGACTTAATTTTTTCTTTCAGCTATTTTTACTTTCTCCAAATATATGTGGCACACGTACCTTTTCTCATTTTTACTTTCCCCAAATGCATTACCTTTTGTTCCCTAAACGCATTCATTCTTAATAGAACCCCTTCCCCAAACGCATTGCGTTTTCTGTCATTTTCTCCAATCGCAATGCACCCACTACTGCTAATAAAGTTCCATTTTGGCTCGCATTTAGCTTCACGTTTTACTGCACCCTCAGATGTAAGTACGAATAAGCTTTGGTCAAAACGAGTAGCAAAATAATATATGATTTTAGCAAGATATAATATGAATAGAAGGTAAAAAAATATAGTATCTACCAACCTACAACAAACTTTAAACCAAAAAACCTCTTTGGGGAGTTTCAAATAGTGTAGATCGAAACTACAGGTAATGACTATTAAGCGGTTAAAGACTATAGTGATAACCATCAACCATATAGAAATCCACAGATTGGATTTACACATTTTTGCTCAAAATCATATACTTACACAAAAATGTCAAATGGAGAACCTTTTTCTGGAATTATTCCGTTCATTATAACTATCAACTATATAGGAATCCATAGATCGGACTCACGCCTTGTTGCTCAAATCATATACTTACACAAAAATTAAGTATGGTGAACCTTTTTCTGGAATTATTCTGGTAGTGATTACTACCAACAACATAGAAATCACTAGATTAGACTCACACTTTTTAGTTCAAAATCTTATACTGACTCAAAAATGTCTAATGGTTAACCTTTTTCGAGTATCATTCTGGTCATTATGACTACCAACCATATAGGAATCCGTAGATCGGACTCACACCTTGTAGCTCAAAATCATATACTTACACAAAAATGTCAAATAGTGAACCTTTTTCTGGAATTATTCTGGTAATGATGACTACCAACCACACAGAAATCACCAGATTGGACTCACTCCTTATTCATCAAAATCACATAGGTTCACACACAAAAATGTTAACTGGTGAGTCTTTTTCTAGCATTACGATGGTAATGGTGACTATCGATCACATAATATATATGTATATCCGTTTCCGAACTCTTCAAACTAAATCAGTAAAAAATGTATGTTTTCACTTCAGAGTTAGAATTTGTGTACGCGAAAAACGATTCCCAAGGAAATATTTTTCGAATGAATATCTGCATGGGATATTTTTCCAACTCATTGCAACAACTTTGTTTTCCGACATTCGCTGGAAGAATTAAATGTTCCAGTAAAGCTTTTTGGCGGGAAAAGCAAGCGGGCACAGGTTGTAATATAAAATCGGTGGGTAAGTTAGAATGCGTCATTATTGTTGAGTACGTTTTATAGATTTTGTCTCTAAAAATGATGAATCTATTGTATCACCATGAAGATGACAAAATGAACTTAGCTATCTTGCTATCTATGTCGTAAGTATGCAGCAGTTCTTATGTCTTGCGGTTGAGATCTCATTCCGTTCTCCTCCTAAATCACAATCAATGGTCTGTGACTCCCCTTGCAGACAATGCGCAGCTATTGTTCCCCCACAGGCGATTCCGACCGCAATCGCTAGTTCCGGAGGGGGTACGTCCTCCTAGGTAGAAATGGACCAGGGGGAGTAAAAGGTAAGAATATCCACTCGATATTCCCCGCCTTTATCGCTCTCTTTCCGGAAGGGTTGTAAAAGGTTTCATTTGGAAACCTTCCGAAAAAAGTGTGGTGAAAAGGTTGGAAAGAGTGGAAGTTGGGGGGAGAGGGGGTACTTCCCGAAAAAATGTGGAAGTGGATCCTATCTATTTAGCGCAATAAAAGGTTAAAGAAGGGAAAGAAGTTTCAACGGAAAAGAATAAAAGCTGGAATGGTTGAGGAGGTTGTGGGGCGGGAGTCGAATGAAGTCCACAAAGAAACGCCACTAAATAACCGCTCTTGAATGGAAAGGTGTCGGTTGAAGAAGGCTAATTCCCTCCTCAGGAGATGTTAGCTCGGGACACAAATCTGTTGGAAGCGAGATTAGGGCTCTTGGGCTAAGGCCAGATCCGAGCTACTAATTCGGCGGGCAAGGCTGAGGCGAGAGCCCGCGGTAGCTCTTCCCCTGCGACATTCAATTCTCTAACAACCCTTGCCAACTCCACCACTTCTTTCACCCCCTCTACCACCACCCTCTCTATTGCTTTTTTCTTTCCCTTTTTCTTCACAAGTGCCACCTCTTAATTCTAACCACCCGCCATCGAGCGACTTTACTTTGCTGCTTAGTGAATCTTTTCTAATTTTCCAAGTCTCATTTGCCGATCTTTTTCCGAATGTTTTCCCCTCAATAATTGGTACATAACTGGCATCAATAGTTGGCCAAGTGTACCGTAGTTATAGTTTCCGACGAGAGTTCTCGAGGAGGCACTGCATGAGTTCATATATGCATGACCCCTTACATTAGAGTGAAGTGTATGAAATATCTTGTTATCCCTTGAAATTGGCTCAACGCTGCATGAGTAGGTACATGGCAACAGATGAAGTTAGATGACTCGTGTTCGAGTTTGGATGTTTGGTGTGTACCAATATTTTTTGTACCAAATGGAAGCTATTAACATACTTTACGAACGAAGTCTCTGCTTTGACTCGGCTTGCATTTGTCAGCGTGTGTGCAAGTGATGTGTATTCCGCGCTACAAACTGCAATTTTGGAGCTATCAACTTGAAATTTGGTTGGTAAACTTCATAGAGGTCTGGAAGTAGGTGTAGGGTAAAAGCACCAATTGTGGACAGTTATCCGCATGTTTACAATTTAATTTCAACTCCAAAAAGAGACACTAGATTATCAAAATTGGAGTCATTCGTCGGATAACAAAGTGATTGTTAACCGATTTCACTAATTAAAATGAACGTGATAAACCGTCTTAACAACAACAACAACAAAAAAGGCCTTTCTGTCCTTAAATTGGTTTTTTATTCATCTCCAACGTTTCTCCCCAGAAACTGGGGCTCCTTCAGGGGGACACAAATCAAAATATCATATTCAAAAGTCTTGTAATAATTTGAATTTTCCAAATAAAGAAACGTTGCCTGTAAAATTTACGCTATGCTTACCCGAATTCAAGTAGATCATTGATATCCCAACCCTTACAATTCGTATATAATTCGTTACAATACGCCGCTAACAATTGAAGATCGGGTAGACTCTGAAAATCTATAAGTATCTAACCAAGAGCATGCATAAATGTTGCCTTCAATTATGAACTTTAGTTCAAAAAATTAAGCAGGTAGGTAGGTACCGCATTCACGAAAATACGTTGTTGCTATCAAGAGATTTTAAAGGACTTTTTACTTCTTCATGACCACATCCTGTCTTTAATTGCCTATTTGCCAACTGCATGTTTGATTGTATCTTTCATATGGTAAAAGATCGACCATAAAATTTTCTCTCTCGCTTATTTCCATTCTTTATCCATTCAACCCATTCATCTTTTACACATCTTGCACTCTTCATATACGCAATGGATCTTAAATATTTATGAATCAGGGATCGAGTCTCCTAGACCAGTTCATTCTAATCCTATTTGTAAGATAAAAAGAACTATTAGAAAAAATGCGAAGACCAATTTCGTATTGTTGTCTCTCAAACGAGTGAAACAAGAATCTGCAATCAATCAAAAACACCTGATGGAGCAACGCTTCGCACTACTTTTCTAACGTCCATTATACTCAAACTATTGGTGTTTTTCGGTCTAAAAAGTTCCAACGTAGAGCAGCAAATCTTCGTAATTTTAAAATATTTCATAGTTTTGGTCGTTTTAAAGACATTTGAACACAAACATGACAAGACTATTCTACAGTAATAAAAAACAAAGTTTATTCGTAGGTTGGAAGGTATATTTGATGTTTCTTTTCAGTGGTGCATTTAAACGAATGAGAATCGAAATTTAATATTGTATTTAGTTTATTAAATACACATAAGAGTAGGTAGGCTGTTCCTAAACGGTAGTTAAATACATGTTTGATGTGACCAACAGATCCCATTTGAATGTTATACAATCAACAACGAAATAGTTCGCAAAATATTCCTATTCGGGAAAGAGACAGTCATGGACAACTACGAATCTGAAGGAGCCTGAAATAAATGGAAAGGATTTTTAACCACCACAGCTGAGGTTTTTTCTGGAAAACCATGTTTTTTCCTTTTAAACTCAAATTTCTCCACTTTGCCTCATTTAATTTTAACTTTTGACCTCATTGCCAGAATTAACGTTAAATTTCCTGTAAGAATAGTGTGTTTGGGTTTTTAAAAAGTCCACACAAAGACACTTCACATCAGCTCAAACATAGAAGATTTAAAAACAATAAAGTTTCTGAAAATTTTGAAAACTTTACTACTCTTTCTAAACAAATCTTGGAAACTGGCAAATCTCGTAAAAACTGCTTCAACGATCACTTTTTCCAACGGTATAATCAATTTTAGTAATGGGTTGGTTTCTACGTATTTATTCACGCTGGATCGGATGGTAACGCTTGCAGATGTCTCCAACTACGTTACAAATAAGCTTAACACTTTAATTAACACACATAAATTTGAGCGTAACAAACGAACTAGAAATTTGTGAGCTTAAGTGTAAAACTCTGATATGACGGAGTTTGAGAGATCTAAGAATGTTACCATTCGTTTCAGAGTGGAAAAATACGCAGAAACCCCATACTCGTAGGTTCATGGAGGATCATATTTCAAGAAAATCATCGATTGATGGAAAAAACCACATCTTCAATATTCAAACATAATTTTCTCCCCTAAATAACAAAGTAAAAGTAAAATTGATTACACCGTTAGAAAGAGTATAAGATGAAGCAGTTTTCATGAGGTTTGCCAGCTTCCAGGATTTTCTTTGGAACAGTAGTAAAGTATTAAAGGTTTTCAGAAATTTTTTTCAAAATCTTCTGTTTGAGCTGATGTGGAGGTCTTCAGATGGTACTTTTTAAGAACCTAAGTACACTATTCTAATAGGAAATTCTACGCTGATTCCAAAAATGAGGACATAATGTTAAAATTAAATGATGAAAAGTGGATAAATTTGAGTTTAGAGGGGGGGGGGGGGGGCTTCGGGCCTAGCAAAGGGGCGCCGCCCCTTCACCCCGCCAAGGGGGCTTCGCTCCCCTGGACCCCCCGGTTGCTAATTCTTAAATGTAAATAAATTTAAAACTTGGACATAAATGTTTTACTAATCGAAGTTAGAAGGAAGTACGTGAGTAGGTAATTTTCTGTTATGGTGCGCGTCTACAATTACTATAACCAAGATTAACTTCTCAATCAAGTGACAACAAAACAAGCGGCATTGTTTACTATATCCAGATATAACATAAATAAATATAAAACTACGACATGAATAGAACAACAAGTACAAAACAAACGCGTGATAAATCTAGAGCTTTCCAACGAATGGAGAACGATTTTTGCCCGATGAAAACTACAGTAGTTTCATTTCCCCAGCAACGGCTAGGTTGTATGTGAAAATCATAAGAAAATTTCGAGACACTACCGCGTAACGTTTTCGGGCAGTTAGCTCAAGGCTAGAGCATGTTCCATGCTAAAATCATATCTCGAATACGGATTGAGATAAAAATATGCGGTTGGCGGCATTTTACAAATTTTTTTATGCAGACTATCACAAAAAATTTTTCGCCCCTTATCCAGTTCCACCCTGTATATTTGTGTCATTCCAAATGATAAATCTCCTTAGGATTGAGATAAAATTCCGTTCTTGCGCCAAAAAATCAAGCTTTCCAAATGAAAGTAAGACTTTCAGCAAGCACTTTCGAGCATGTTGAATTTGCTCAAAAATGGCAAAAAAGGTCCCAATTCGTTCCTTACGTTTTTTAGAAGAATTATAGTCAAAAGAAACAACGACGAACTAAAACAACAAAAATTATTGCAAAAAATCGTGCAGAAAATTATACTTGAATTTCATTAATATTTTCTAATAATTCGATAATCACTGCCCACAAAAAATGCTAACACCCAAAATCTTTTGGTAATTGCAGAATATTATTTTTAGAACGAGTAGACTGCCGGGTAGTTAAAGATTAATCTGCACACGAAGTGCTCAAAGTTCTCAACAATTTACCATAATTTAATTATAAGTACGAAAATTTGCTCATACAATCAGGCTACATGACTGGTTTTTTAAATTTAATCATTTTATTGCACATATTAAGGAAAAAAAGTATGTTTTAAGCCAAATTTTGCCCATAAGTTGTGTATCGTTCCGGTTCATAGTTGATAAACTTGTTTCAAGTAATATTCTGCCAAAAATGCAAATTCAATGATTTTTAGCCGTTATTTGTCATTTTTAGTGATTAATGTCAGCAAAATCATTGAAAACTGACTCAAGACTGAGCTCAAGAAGTGCTGCCCAACGAAATCATCCATTTCTATGGAATGCTTAATTTTTTGGCGGAAGTACGTAATTTTGAACCTCAATCCTGAGGAGAGTTATCGTCTGGAATGGCACATATATCTATAATATTATCCATTAAAATCCAGGAATCGTTGCTATACTCGTATGCTTCAAAACGGATTTCCAAGAACAACATTTTGGAAAATTCGCTAAGAGTAAATTATTAATTATTATAAAATTGAAATAATTTTCCTCAAAAAAATCAAGCATTGAAATTGAAAAGTAAGAAATAAACATACCACATTTAATTGAACAAAACTGATTCCGGGCTTATGGCACCCCAGTAGTGGACTATCAGGCTCAAAATTCAGTTGTTTTCAGTATTTCCTTTAGTTTTTAAGCAACACTGGTCAGCATTCCTCAGGAAACTCTAACTAAGCCTAGCCTTTAGGTATCTACCTCATATCGATTTTCGTTTAACAATTATCTGTTTTTTAAACTGTTGCTGAGGTCTACATCTGACAACTCGGATTACAGGAATTAAATCCAATTTTGAGGGGTTGAAAGTTACGTTTAAAGGACAAACTGTCCTCTCCCCTCCATTTATCAAGAAATAATTGCAGTTCAAGGATAGAGACGGTCACCCGGAATGATTTTCTTCCCTAATCCCCTCCCCGATTCCCTACAACTTTAATTCCCCAATACCCGGTAGAGCCCTATCTTAGAATAGTCTCAAGGGGTCATGGAAGACCCCCCGTGCCGCAAAAAGACGTGCTGGGGATGTCTGATAAAAGCTGGATCCTCCTCCTGTTTTTTTAAAGAGGGTGATAAGTCGTGGGACTTATAACGATTAAGGAAGATGAAATAAAATAAATTTGTAGGAGACTTCGAGGACGAATGGGTGAAGAGAAGCCCGATGGAAACCCGCGATATAGAAGAATGTGAGTGGATGTAGTGGGTAGAAGGCAGTAGAGGAGGTAGAAGAGGTATTGTAAATGGAATGGAAGGGTTTTCTTTTCCTTTTTCTCGGAGGGGTTTGAAAAGGTTTGGGGAGGTTTTCAGAGTTAATTGTGAAGGTGAGTGTGGTGCAGAGATAAGCAGGAGCGCTTCTGCCCTTTATCATTGATCCAGCAGGTCCTTCCACCCCCGAACCTTCGCACCCCATTGGACCAAACCTTTTTCCCCCATAGAGAATACGAAGTTTACTACAATAAAGAACCATTTCACTAGGGTGTAGGATGAAGGTATTAGTTTCAATAATGAACAGTCGTAATCGTCAAAGGAAAAAACGTCTGCCAAGTTGGGTGTGGCACATAGCTTCCTCGTTTACATTTCATGAATTTATTAATCATTGAATTTTTTTAAATGATTTCAAAAAATTCCATAGCGGAATAGAGAAACCATGAAGTAGCGTGAAACGCCATAATTGGTCAAGTAAGAAACACAGAAATTAGGTATATTCAATGTAATTTACGTTCGAGAACGCGCAGAATGAACTGATGAGTAGAACAATGAAATAGATAGAGACCATCTACAACCTAACCCGCGCATTCTCTGAAAATTTCATCAAAATCGGATGAAAACAGTGGAAATTGAGGCCGTTACAAGGATTTCACGTAGGCGCATGCGCGAATATGTATTCCTTTTGAAACGAGCCTAATTTTAATAGTTTCAACAAGTGATCGGTTTTTTCGTTCTGCTATACCGTTTTGTTCTGGAGTATGTGTCACAGTTAATCTTCTGCCTATTCCTGCTTTATCTAAAAATTCATCAAATGCTTTATTTCTATATACGACCCCCTTTTTGATTTTCAACTAAATTTTTATATTTTATAAATTCATTTAGAACGTCACTTTTGTTTTTCACAAATCTTACTTCACACCAACGTGTGTGGTCATCAATAAATGTTAAAAAATAATTTGAACCTTTCTTGGATGATGTTCGCATAGGTCCACAAATGTCTGTATGAATGATTTCCAGAATTTTAGAAGTTCTAATAGATTTTGTTGGAAATGGCTTCTGTGCCATTTTCCCCATGGCACATACTTTGCAGGTAGATAGTTGTCCACTAAATTCAACTCCTAGTGCCCTACGGTGATTTACGATTTCTCTCATACTTCCTTCATTCAGGTGACCTAAACGTTGATGCCATAATGTTTCTTTTTTGTGAAATTACACGGCAATTCTCGATACCTCGTTCTTCAACATAATATAAATTATTTTTACGTTTTGCGGTCAGTATTATTCTGCCTTCATCATTTTGAACTACAGCTTCGTTTTTCGTAAATACTACGGCATGCCCTTTATCAGTTATTTTACTCACTGACATGTACGTAAGTCAGGTACATGTAGTGTATTATTTATGTCATAATTTTTACATTTTCATCTCTAGTTATAGCTATTTTAACTGTACCTTTACCTTGAATTTTTGTCGATTCATTATTTGCGAGGTTTACTTTTCCATCAGAAATGGGTTCTCGAGACGTGAACGCTTCATCCTCGTTGCACATGTGGGAGCTGCATCCACTGTCCAAGCACCATACTCTGGAGTTGGTTTTCAAAGCGAATTCTTCAGTGAATAAGCTGTTGTCCCTTTCTTCTACTTTTCTTGCCTTTGGTCTGTAATAGCAGGAAGATGGTTTATGACCTCGCCTACTACAGTACGGGCAATTTCGGTTATCGATTTGCGGCCTATAAGCAGTCCATTCCCTATTCTGATAGTTTTGTTTTTCGTGGTTTTGTCGTTTTTCTGTATGTAATCTATTTTGATAGTTTTCTTCACCTTTAGAAGAATGTAGTCTATAATTATTATTACCCCTCGCTGTCATTGCCTCTAAATTCCAACTATTATCTATTCTAGCATCCCCTTGTTCTATTATTTTTATTTTCAATATTTCAGGATCTGGCAGTTCAATGGCGCATCTGAAGTTGTTATAACTATCTGGGAGGCTATAAAGAAGTATTACAGATAACATATCAGGGTGTATTGTAACTTCCATCATTTTTAATTTATCTACTGCGTCAAAAAACTTTGCAAGATGATCCCTAACGTTGCTATCCTCTTTCATTCGTTTTGGTAAATACTTTCTAATTTCAACCATAATTCTCTAGATGTTATACAATCTTTTACTTGTTTAATCTCCGAAGGTGATATTGCTAAAATAATGTCCGCTCGTGCCTTCAAGTCGGTGTCATCCCATTCTTCTGCTGCTTTGATGGTATCAAGATTTCCTTCAATGACGACTGGACGTTTTTTCCTTCCATTGACATATCCGAGTACATCATTCTTGACAAGCAGGGCTTCCATTTGGACTTTCCAAGTGTCAAAGTTGTCTTTATTTAGCGTTTCAATTTTTACGCTCATTGTTGGTACTTGATTTATATTTGTACCTATTTATTTTTTACTACTTTTCAGTGGAAGCTCGCTAGGAGCATAACCTCTTGTAATTATGTGATTTTTAGTGAATTGTTATTCAAGCAGAGTTAGTTATTTTTATAAGTGAAATTAGCACAACTATCTTTGATATTTTAGAGGCGAAGTGATTTTATTTGTTGACAACACAACATGATAATCAACATGTGAATATAACACATTTAACTAAATAAATTTATATTGGAGTGTCAGTTTGTATGCGGGTTAGGCTGTAAATGGTCCACAATTTATTCCATATAAATATCTCAAATCGTTACTCCGTTTTGGGCAAGCGCAAACGTAAATTCCTTCAAGCTTCATTTTTTTACGCCCTAGTCGTCCAATTTGGTGCATATTTGGGGACAATGGTTTAATTATTCCATGTTAATTTCAACCTGATTGCATCATTATTAGCTCCTGCGCCTGAGCGAAAGTACTCTGAGAACGAGGTCTAGTTTTCATCAGATTCTTATTACATTTTCTGGGAATTTGTGGGTTAGGCTGTAGGTAGATTATTCCCAACCAATATCATGTTTCTAAAATCATTGCTCCATTCTGCGCATGCGCTAACGAAAATTACTTCAAGCATCATTTTCCCGTTTTCAAACATCTTTACTGTGAAGCGTAAAATTGCGAGGTCTTGGAACTGCAAAAGTGTGAACCCTTCTCGGAGGCACGATGAGCCATGTTCTAATCATAATATATTACACACGGGCTTTAATAATTATCGACCAATGATCTGCGTAGAAGGGGTTATCTATCACAGAAATAATAAACCATTGTGTAATAATTTGCAGTTTTTTTTTTTTTTTTTTTTTTATGTTTTAGTTTATTGTTTCGACATAAATTTTACTGAACAATGTAAATATATCGACTTTTAGCCGCTTTTAGTGATTTTTTTTCTTCATATTTTTCTGAACTTTGACTCTCTTTCTTTGACTTTGATGGTCAAAAAGTGCTGGTTTACGAAATAATCCTTTCTTTTACAGAGCTTGATGTTCAGGCGCAAGAGCAGAAGTTGTATTTCAATCCTAAGGAGAGTTATCGTCCGTAATGATAAACATTTACAGTTTTATATACACATGGATTTTATTAAAACACCTGGCTATTTTATTAAGGTTTTTGAATTTTCTATTCGGTTAACCCAGCGGTCTCCCACCAATGTAATTTTTGTTCTTATATGGAGTGGCCGAAGTGTCCTACCGCACGATACGATTGGGCGGAAAACCTGAATCGGGATCGTAACTGAAGAAATACCCGATCCCGCCCTGGATCGGAACAGCTAGTTCTTGGAACGGCCCATCCCTAGTTAATTGTTGAGTAATAGGGGTAAAATAGACAGGACGCCACCCTCAACCTTCATATTTTCTGGAAATTTCATTAAAATTTGGTGGGAACTGCTGAAATTAAGCTGTTTACTATGATTAGCGAACACAGACACGAAACGGAAGTTAGTGAAAAACGTTGTCTATTTCCACGAAAAAAAAAAAAAAACAATGTAAAATTAATTTTGACGGTCATCAGTAACTAATAATGTTATTGTTTGTTACTGATGATGGCCTAACCGTCGAAATTAATTTAACATTGTAACTCTTTATTTTTCGTGGAAATAGACAACGTTTTTCACTAACTTCCGTTTTGATATGGGTTTCCACAACTTCGTCGCGAGTGATTTAGTTCGTACATAGACACGTTACCGAAGTTGTTCAAAATGGTCTGATACGTAAATTGGGAGTGTAAACCATGATTTTGACTAATATAAATAGGTATATATATGTATACAGGCATATACATATATTTTTTATTATTCAAAAATGAAAACAGTGCTTCCGCTACATCGATAGACTCGGAATCAATAATACATGATTCTCTCAGTCATTAATATGGAAATCATTGAATTTTCGGTACAGATAGAAAAATAATAAGTACTCTGAACAGTCAGAGCAGCATGTTCAATCTCTAATTCTGCTAAAGCGAATGACGTTGAATGATGTTCGACGGATTCCTGAATTGATAATAACATCCCCTCTCTCCATATAAAAGGGGTCGGTAATTTATGAGAACGACCGCTCCATCATGATGCCATCACGGAGCAATCATCGAACCCGACCTCCAAAACGATCGAACAAATTCCCTGCGAAAGGAAAGCAAAAAGAAGAAACACGAAAAAGAGGAAAGATTATCGACGAGGTATGTAGGGAGAATGCCTAATAGAAGCGGCGGTCAGAAAATACGAAGGGTTCCTGCAGTTGGTAGGAGCAAGGGGTTGAAAACCGACTAGTCCCCAGAGCTCTGTATAGATTGGGGCATAATTCGGGTGCATTGTCCCTCGCCGGGGGTGGACTTTACCCTCCTTCTTGCACATTTGGACAGTTTTTCCCTTTTTCTGCTGGGGGTCGTTATACGTCGGGGGGAGAGAGAGAGTTGTTCCAAAAATCTCCCCTTCCATAGAGCAGGCAAATATATTCTGTAAACACTTCGCGACGGAGTCCCCCTTCTTTGGAACCCTAGCCGCTCGCTGCTAAGTTGATTTGTGCTCTTTTCAAAACTCCGGCGGTCACATTTTTTTCCCTCCTATTTCCCCATTCGTTACGTTTCAATCCCAGAAATGAAGTTTCCTTGTTCCACGAGTTGCTGGCTTTCAACGACACATTCAATTCAGTATATGATTTGACAATAGCTAAGTAATGTGTAATGGGAAGAAAGGTTTCCAAAGCTTAAGACATAGTTAATAGAAACCCCACTGTGAAAACCAAGTAAAAATAGAATAAAAATGTTTACAATAAAATGTATAATGCAAAGGATAAATAACAGTTAAGGAATATTTCGGAGGAAAGTTTCTTGAGACAGGATCCGATCTTTGTCCATACACTCGGCCTGCACTGTGTTTATCTCCGAAGGGTTCTCACAGGAATGCCTGGAACAAGACTTCCCACTCATCGTTGCGAAAGCAGTTAAAACTCAGGATATTTATTGGTTTAAGGAACTGCAAAATTTAGCTCAAGCCTATGATTTCCCCTTTGACGGGGACCCTGATAACATCTCAGTCTGGAAATTTCAACTGGATAAATTGATCTCGTCCTGCCGGGAAGTGCATCGTGAGGAGTAGTTGGCTCGTGCACTCTGTTCTAGCAACGATATTTTTCCGGACCTTGATCTCAACGTCAGGTGTCTGCAGCTTACTGAGTTGCCTTTTGTAATATCAACGAAAACCTCTTCTGGGTCGTGAGGTTTCAAGGTTCTCTTCTCAGCCTAAATCACAAACCCTTCGTCCCAGACAACAAACCCTACGTCCGTTGTGCAAATTATGTGTTATGCAATCGCGAAGATGTGTTGCACTTTCTGGAAGTTTGCCCGATTCTGCGTGAGTTTCGGGTGCGTTTTCTTGGCCAAAAACTTTTGAGCAGAAATGAGTTGGTGAGTCTGCTGAATCGGAAGGAGGATTACACTGCGTTGGCAAAATTCTGCAGGGTGGCCTGGCGATACAGATGTGAGTTGGTTAGGAAGTTAAACTGGTAGCATCACCTTCCTATGTCAATTTCGTTGTTCTATATGGTATATTTATTATTCCGTTATTGTATTATTATTTATTATTATGTTATTTGGTATATTTAGTATTCTTTATGGTTCTTATGTTATATATTAGGTCAAATTCAATTGCATACTAGCCTAACTCATCATATTTCAACAGACAGATAGAAAATCCCCGTCGTATTATGCTAATAATTGTGGTTTCCTGTTTATTCTACATGGATTTTTTCGTATGTATCTTATTATTGTCATTATCGTATCGTTATTTTGTATATAAAGCATGTTTTCATCTATTCGTTCATTCATTCTTGTTCAAAAAAATGACCACTTTCGTGTTTAGGAAGGCTTTATTTTGATTTAGAAATCAAATTGTGCCCATAAAAGACCACGAGTGCATATTTTAAATCCTGTCAGACTAAGACAAAGAAGTGACAGAAATAAACTAAATTACCTCATAAGTGGAAAGTGTGTTGGGGGTTAAGATGATTGGTTCGTTTAGATACGATATTGATGCTTTTGCAAGTTTGGCTCCTGTGGTTAGGCAATCCATAGGTTAGGCAATATGTAAGTAATTCGTACTATACTGGAAAGATTTCGATTTTCCCATCAATTATATTTTGAAAGGAGGATTTTTAGTGTCAAGGTAGGTATAATAAACTCGAATTCTGGACATGAGAATCCCAATGTAATTATATCAGCTGATTCGATCTTCTTTGTTTGTAAGGCGACTATATATAATATAAATACTAGTTCTTTACGTTCTTTTTTCTTCTTACAAATGATAAACGGGCGATAGAGCAGATAAATGTACAACGATTTAGGTGATCTCATTTGATTCTTTTAAATTAAATCTATTTCAAGATTTCGGTTTTTCAATATTTAAACCCTTAAATTTGACCCTCCTAGGTTCATCGTAAGAGATACTACAGTATCAGGCAGATCCCAGATTGGAGTGTGGTTCATAACCAATCTGTACCGACTTTGAAATTGCATTATTTGCTATTAATATCGATGGATTGGAATATGTAAATAACTTATATGATATTTTTAGTTATATATGTTCTGTAGAGAGTCACTGCCAAAAATGTGGTAGTTTGCACAAGTACTATGCGAGTAAATAAATATAAGAAGCTGATGATAAGTTGTCTTCCGTATTTATTAACATTGTTCCCAAGGCGTTCCTAAGGCCCTTTATCCCAATTTTCAGCAAAGTAGGTCGACCAGGACAGAAATCAGCTTCTTAGACCCCTCAGCTGATCAGTCCGCCTCCATACCTTTTAAATGTATTCTACGTGTTCCAGAGGAGCTTCAATCCAAATTTAATCAAAGTAGGTCGATTCGGAAACAAATTACCCTTCAGCTGATCAGCACTCCTCCATGCCTTGTACCTAGGAAATTGTTTTCGAGGTGTCCCATAGGAGCTCCATCTTAAATGTCAGCACCGTGTGATCTTCTTCGGGATTGCAGTAACTATAACGTACTTGATACAGAACCAACACGATCATCTGAGTTAGAATTAGGGTATTTTCTTCCCAATTCAACTGATGATGCTGAAATTATAAATAAGACCTCTTTGAGAAAGCAATTACTGGACAGAAACGAAGGTTGAGTGAACTCGAGGGTTGATTCTTCTCGTGCCAATCCGATTGGAATAGATGATTATTGTATATTAATGCAGAATATTAATCAAAATGTGCTTATCAACTGTGTCTAGAATACTAAAAATGTATGCACAAAATTATGCTGAAAAAAGTACTTAAAATGCATTAGGTACTGTATGTTAAAAAATCGATCATATCACAAAAAAAAGAAGTTTTTAGTCCAAGTTGGAATACAGATTATTATTAACTACAAGTTTTTTTTTGCTATAAAATTTTTAGTTGACCATTCCTTTGAGCTCAAATTTCATAGCAATTTAACATAAATATAATACGATAATTTAAGAAAATGCTGCATGAGTGGTTTTATTTCACTGAAATTGAGACAATGGAGATTTTCATTTGGGATTTGGTTTATTAGTTGGGACTTAGTTTACTAGTAAAAATGTGCTGTATACCTACCCACTTTACCTGAGTCTGTGAAAAAGGGGAATGTGTCCTAAAATAGTTTGGACTTGCACGAAAGATAGAATTGGTCTATCGACGGGTGTATTTTTGAAATTGAGGTACCTGAATCATTATAATATTGGGGGTTACCTCAACGGACGCTTGTAGATGTGTAAGTACAGATACTTCGTAATTATGGGTGTTAAAAAGCGTATCATCGCATTGACAGAGTAAAGTACCTACTCTTGTGCACATCCCTGATTTTAGTGATTTTTAGCATTTGAGGCCGTTTTTCCCCTAGCTGATTGTTGGTATTTGATGCTTTCCTTAGATTCTTTGAAATGTGAGAAAAGCAAAAACGTCACAGAATCGAAGCAGTGCAAGTGCTTTTTGCTGAGTCATAGCTCATTGTGGATGCTGAGCCACCCTTCAGACCACACTGTCCAGGCCATTATCAAGAGCATAATTAGATAGGGGCGGTTTGTCGAGAGGGTCAGATCCGTGCGTGCGGCTGGGATGCAAAAGGGGGCATTCAACTGCGATGCAAGAACTGAGGAGAAAGATGAATGTGAAGCAGGCGGGAGATGATTTAGTAGAAATAAGTTACATATTCGCGTGTTCTGGGACTCTGCGTCATGAGATGAGGGGAAAAATAGGCGGGGAGGGGAAGGGAATAGTGTGTGAGTGGAAAGAGACGTCTGGAGGTGGACGGAGAAAGTGTGTGTGTATGAGAGAGAATGCGAGGGGTGGCCAATTATCTCGAAAAAGGGGGAAAAGGAGATTTTCGGGGGAGCGGTATGAGGGGTATGAGGATGAAAAGGGGTGGGAGTTCGGGGGAGGGGGTGAGTGCCTAATGAAGGCGGCACGAGAATCGATATTACTACCCCTACCATTGCTTGAGTCCAATGCCTCATAGAGCCCACCCCCCTTGGCCTTCCCCCCACCAGGGCGGTGAGGCCCCCGGTGATCAATATAGCAGTGACTGCGCACCAACCCTCTTCCCTTACCAACCCTTCATTTAAATAAACCAACCACGGCTCTTTCCCTTCCCCGTGGACGGCGGCAGGGGAAATCACCTCTCCTCCCCCGTTCTAGTCATTTCCCCCTCCCACGGTTACTCCCAGATCACCCTTTCCACTGCATACCCCTGCGATAACGCTAATGTTACGAATCTTCCTTGCTAATCCTCCTTGCTCATTTCCCTCTTGAAACTTCCCAAAACATTACATTGCCGCAAATTTAATAATATTCATCATATTAATATTAAATCATTACCATGTAATGGTTTTTAGGGCTGTAATGTTCTTACTTTACTGTGTAATTTTTTCTTTGATCATTAGTAAATTCCAGGGATTTAAGAATAATATTTTCACTTAATCGTAAAATCCATGAATCATTGTCGGACGCGTCGGTCTCATTTTTAGGTGTTCAAGTAGACAAAAGCGTGACGCGGGCGAAATTAAGCAATTACGATAAAGTTGACCTGTGAAAGCAATACCTAAAAAATAACGGCTACGGAAATAAAATCACGTGACGGCCGTGACGTGTCACAATGTCACGGAGTTACTAGAGTTGGGCATGTCGGTAGCATGGTGTAATTATATATATAACAATAGCCGCTCCGGCTCGCATCGCTCGCCTCCTCGTCCAGCCCGGGGGGCAAGCCCCTCCGGACCCTCCAGGTGTGGCTGTATACATGCGATGGAATTTTACCCCTCCCCCCCATTCAGGTGTGTTACAATTGGAACATGTAGGGGATGTTGCTCGCTTCGCTCGTAAACGGTAGGTCCCTAAGGTTAGGTTTTACGTGTGTAGGGGATGTTGCTCGCTTCGCTAGCTCGGTATGGCTGTATATGTGTAGGGAAAACCCCGTCAATTCTTCTGTTGAAATGTCTTTCAAACGGAAAGGTTCCTTCTTTCAAGAGGTTCCCCTTCAGGTAAAAAGGGCCTGCTTGCAGATTCCTGATACGGCAGGTTCAATTAACTTCTCATTTTAATTGCTTCGCCTCCCTTCCTCTCGCATTTTGTCCACTCCCCTTCCCATTTTTCGATATCCGATTTCAGATTCAGAATACGGCGGAATCAAAACTGTATTTCGCTTGCAAACACCGTCCCAAAAAACGTCTCTTAATGGGGTATATTTTAATGAGAAAAAACGAAGTTTTTCATCGGAATTTTCTAGAAAACGGGTCCGTACTCTTCAATTTTTTTAATCCCGATACTCTTTTTGCAATCCGACTGCGCCGTCGTCTTCCTCGTACAAAAACCTACGAAACCGGTATTTTTCCGGAATTTTCGATAGCCGTTTAGAGGGGTAGGGGAAGCGAGGAAGTCGAAAAGAACGGGAAGAAGCTCCGGACAAACGCCAAAATTTAGGTAAAAAATGGAATTTTAACGTCGAAAGAGTGGGGGAAAACAAATACAACATAACTTATAGTCTAACCCGAAAATTTCCAGTCACGATAAAAAAAAAAAAAAAAAAAAAAAAAAAAAAAAAAAAAATAATAATAAAAATAAAAAACGCTGCAAATTATTACACAAAGGTTTATTATTTCTGTATCATACAGACCTTCTACGTAGAAAACTGACCGTAATTATTTAGCCTCACTTATAGTATATTTACTAGGTATCGAAACTCCGGGCTTCCAATATTTGGTTCACTCGTTCACTGCATCACAGCTCCAGGACCCCATAATTTTACGCTTTATAGTAAAGTTGAGGGAAAAAAATAATAAATGGGGCCGTCTAGGGACATCCGAAGGAAGCGAAGCTTTATATCATAAAGCGTAGAATAGAATTATGAGTATTTTCATACTCATAAACAATCTCTTCTAATTGGAATTAATTTCATCACACTCTCTCTCTCGCCTTCCCTCCCCTCCCTTCCCTCTCACTCCCTCCGTCTCCCCCACACTCCCCTCTCATCCCTCCGCGCGTTCGTCAGTCTAACACTGACACTTTTTTACACTTTTTCGCCCGTTTTTGGCCCATAGCATCTATGCGACTAAAGCGATCGGGATGGTTAAACGTTAGGACCAACTAGACCCCAAATGGAGTCTATGTGCGAAAGAACGGGTTTTTTAAGTCAATTCTTAGGCCTTTTAAGGCCCGGACGGCGAACGGCGGACGGCGGACGGCCATTTCAAATTTGTATTCTACGCACCTTGAAACGTAAAGTGACAAAGTTTGAGGGGGGGTTATAAAAATTTTTTGCTACACGATCACATAGGCTTAATATTGAAAATAATAAACCAAAAACCGTTCGGATCCCTTTGTCCGTTTGGCCGTGAAAGCGACACAGACAGACTCACAAAGTTTCATTCTTATAAAATAGTGTAGATTTACTCATCAAACTGGAGGTTTTACACATGAAATTGGAGGTTTTACACGTCAAATTGGAGGCTTCACTCATCGAATTGGAGGTTTTTTGTTTCAAATTGGAAGTTTTGCCCATCAAACTGGAGGTTTTGCACATCAAATATGAGGTTACAAACCTCAATATGGAGGTTTTACACATTCATACCATTGGAGATTTTTGATTTTAAATTGGACGCATCAAATTTTAGATTTTCCGTGTGAAAAATGGAGATTTCACATCCCGATTTCGAGGTTCCACACATCAAAATGGAGGTTTTACACATCAAATGTCGATGATTTCAAGGAAAAAAATAAGCATTTTTGCCTCATGTTAATCTTCAGCTTCTCTCTCTTGTTTTACCTTTAGGGAAACAAGGGAAAATAAAAGCCTGAAGTCTCTTTTTAACAAAACGAAAAGCCGCTGCAACAGGAGCTCCATTTCAAATTTCGGCACCGGGGGTTGATTAAAAAATAAATTAAACTCACGGGTCTCACCTTCGTTACTGATTTTTATATCGCTATTCCACAGTGATCGAGCGAAACAATGACTGTATCATTAATATGCCAACATAGATGTTGGCTCTTACTTAGAGAAAATTAATGCATTGGGAGAAAAATCTCCACTTTAAAAATCCCTCTGATGTAAGTATATCTAAGTAGGTAGGTAGGTACCCAACAAATTAAAATTATAGGGTTAAAATAAATACCTACCTGCGCTATACTAGTCCATGTTTAGGTGACAAGAGTTATACTAAATTGATTTAGTGAAGTAAGAATTTATTCGGAATTATATCAGCTGATACAACCGTCGTAGTTCAGAATGCGATTTCAACTATTTTCCACCAGTTATGACTTGCTATCATGTTTTTGATTTTTTTTTCCTGCCAAGAAGGAAAGCAAACGGCTTAACGTAAAGCGATCCAGGTGGTTTCATTCGATTATTCGGGATGATATCTATAAATGACACCCAAGGTTACATTACTGTTACCTTGAACGTTTTCAAGATCTTGGTTTTTAAATATTTCATCCCTTAAATACAACCCTTTAGGATTGAACGAAAACGATGTCGAGCTTTTAGGACTAACTAGGTATTATTTGTGATTTTTCACCCGAGTTTCATAAACTTCGGTCCAGTAGTTCGGGAAAAAAGTTCTAGATGGCGTACGGCAGACGGGTGGATTTTTTCAAATCGGTTCATGGGTTTTATGCATCTTGAAACGTAAACCAACACATTTAGGGCAAAAAACCAAATATATATATATATATATATATGTTTTTTTTGTCGATTACAAAGGTTTATTATTGAAATTATTGAAATTAATATACCAATACAGACTAAGTATGGAACTGCCATTTATAGAGGCACACGAGTTCTGTGTGATATGAAATGTATGGCTTTCTCCAAAACTCCAAAAAATTGAAAAAAAGAATAAAAACGAAAATGCATCCTTTCAAACAAATTTCGAACGTGAATTGACTTTGTGAATTCAAACCACAACAATTTAACCCAACAATGATGGTCTCAAAAATAAAATATCATCTCCTATGACGAAAAACCCGTTTATTATTTCCCTCTTTGCTGGTAGAACTTCATTGGTTACGATATCGCTTCTGCAATATTTCAATTGTCATCAGTTATTATTATCACTATTTATTTTCATTTTTTCATACATTAAAATTGATTCTCCGTTCAAAAATTCATCCTTTAAGCCATGCTGCAAGAATGGTGCATTTATTCAACACTAAAACTCTAAAAAAATTGGGAAGTTTTATTATTATCATTTGTTATTCATTTTGTTTTTCTGTTTCAGTTCAACTGCGTAGTCGACAAGTCAGTACCAGGACATGTGGAATTTGGAAATACCTGCGACACCACAAGGTTGCTGGCGTTCGAAAGAGCGCGTCTGTTGGAAGACAAAATGAAGGTTATTTCGTAAAAATAGCAAATTCTCAATTTTCTTTGTTTCGGCTTATGTGTTTATCTATTTATATCGTAGAAAAATAATTGAGTGAAGCCAGAAAATTGATAAATTTCCGTCGTTCCAAACGCTATCTTCACTTAGATCTACGCTCTCTCCCCAGAATGTGGAAAATCTGTTCCCTTGAACGTAAAATCGTGCATTCCAAAAGAAAGGATGAGTTTGTAGGACAGCACCTCCAAGTACCATACCTACTACTCAAACAATTGAGCGAATCAAACTCCAAAAATAGCTTTAAAAAGCATAAAATGGATGTACCTAAATCGTTAAATTTATATTGTTTTACACCTGAATATTGCTAGAAAAATATCCAATTTGAAAAAAGCTGCAACTCACAACACAAGTCTTTATTCTTTGTGTTTTAGAAAGCCCTTCTAGAGCCCTTGAATGGTCCATAAATAGTTAATTGTTATAGAAACCCTGTCATTCTTCACTGTCTATTTATAATTATAATTACATACACGTAGGTACTCAAAAGAAGAAAATTAATTAAATAAAATCACCAAGCTACACTTCAAGCGACACCAGCTTCACTTGTCCGTCTATAGGCCATGAAATTTTTGATAAAATTCGATTTCCTGGTAAGCGAAATCCATAATAATTATATTACCAGGTTAGCTAGTATAAGGAAAGCCTCTGTAAAAAGAAAGCAAAGTTTCAATTCTGACCAATTATTAGTAGCGTGTGCGCATCGTGAACTTCTCGCAACACATGCTATGTCTTATGATCTACGATTAAGATTGGACGATAGTTGATGGATGGCTTCAAGGTGACAGCTTATAGCGGAATCAAGATTCTTTCTCAGTGGAAGTTCCGCCAGTTACCAACAGTTCTGCGTAAATGCAGTTCAGTTTTGTCGTCTGCAGTGCTGAAAACCGTAGTTCCGAAATTCGAGTTCTCCATTCCCTTTGTGATAGTTGTTCCGAACGATTCTGAAGGTCTCAGTTTTTTCTGGAGCTTTCTGAACTCGAATGCGAGGATTTAATGGATCTTGTACTGGACATTTTGCATCCTCCCTCCTTTCACCTTCCAGCTTTTTATTTGGAAGTTTTCCAACTTTTCCCCATTCCACAGAGTTCCCAGATTGTTCTCAGAGCCGAAAGTGGTTCTAATAAAGCCGGAACACGTATGGACGATTCGTCCCCAGGCGTGAGGGATTCCAGGACTCGTCAGGACTGTCACTGAAAATAAACCTTTAATTTTATCAAAATTACTATTGCTGTGACTCTACTATCTGACTCTCATAACTTCTAAATCACTGACTCCCTGACTGCGAAAATTAGAGGTAGGTAGGAAGGTGAACTTTTCAGAATCTGATTCCGTTGAGAGAGGAATCGACTCGAAATCTGAGACAATGTACAGTGAGAGGAGAACACCACGTCATAAGAATCTCCGAACAGTGGATAAAGACCAACAGTGTTCGAGTGCTCCACTAGGTGTACGAACGAAGGATATGTGGAAGTATAGAGTAACTCATGAGATGAGACTAGAATGTACACCAACCTATCGCAAGTCACAAGCAACCTTTATGTTTCTTGGGGAGGTTGGATTCCATGGTGCTTGGAGAGACTTGCGACAGTTTCATAACGTCTTTTTGGAAAATCTACTTATCGTAGTATACTGTAGTCTAATAGTGTAATTTTTATTGGTTGAGATTAAGTCGCTGGCACTGTGTGCTCAGAAATCCATCATCTTCTATCAAAATCCTAAGCCTTCAAATTATATGATATTAAGGGGCCTTCTTCGTTAACATCTTAAAATTGATTAAAAATTTTCATAGCAGATTATCTTAGTAGTTTTTAGTTTACACCAGATTTAGTGATTCTAGCATGGGAATCTTCTTTTTCCATAGTACTCTGTCTAGTAGGTTGTAGCGCCTTATCTGTGATATTCTCTGTGCTCTAGTTTTCTATGGACTATTACATTTTTGAGAAGTTGTGGTTGTTAAAGTTTGAAAATGTTTACTACGATGCTCCCAACAGGAATATCCTCACTCTCCTAATTTAACACAGTTTTTTCTGAGCTATTTTTTTCCTTAATTTATTAATGCTGTTCGATTGACGTTATTTGTATTGTCTTTTCTTGGCCGTTACAAATAAACAATGTTTTGATTAGATTTGAACTCTCTTGCCGTCATCTAGTCCCATGTTCGTATCTTATGATCCATTATCATACCAAATATACACCGAACAAATAATTGGTTGTGTATATTTGCAGGTACAGTATCTACGCGTAAATCGCTATGTGCAGGTATTGTACCTACGAATAAGAAGCTATTTGCAAGTAGGTACACACGTGAGGGAAAATGAGTAATATTTACCGAGTAGGAAATGAATGAGAATCGTTTACATTTAAGAAAGATGTGTGAGGTTCGCTGGACTTGATTTTTTCCCTGTTATCTCTTTTCATCTATCAGTCAGTTACGAAACGAGTTGTATAGTGAAGGTTGTGTGTGTGATGGAAATTATCTCAGATTCTTCTGATGATCTAGTGTCCACCTACCTCTTCCTCGTCTACATCAACCACTCCTGGAGAGATTTTACACATCAGTTTTTTGCTCATATCAGTGGTCTGGATGCTCACTTCACTCGCATCTCAAAATTACATAATATCAAGTAGTCAACCCCTTAGAAAAAATCCAGATTAGTTGGAAATATAGAGCAGTATACTGTTGTGACTAGGTAAAACTGTGCTGTACCCTCAAGTAACTTTATTTTTATAGCCTCTTATTCGTAGGTACTGTACCCGCTTGTAGGCACTTTGCATACAATTAGCAGCGAAACTATACTGTTCACCCCATTCGGCATACGTTTTTCTCCCGAGATTTGTTTACTACCCATATGTGCTTCGTTTGGGAAAAAAACTCCACTTGCTTGTGTCCCTCGGACCCCGTATTACGAAGTCACCCGTGATAATGCAGTTTTTCTCGGATCCTTCCATCCCCGGACTGGACATGTGGACTTCCCTCTTACTGGTGAAGAAAAAAAAAGCAGAGAGCGCTCCTAGTAGAGAGGGGTCACGGACATGGTGCGAGGGTGTTGGTCTAATGCATTCACTCAATCAGAGGGATCGTCTGGAAAAGGGAAGTGGACTCGGCTTTTGTCATGTCCAGGACAGTCCTGTATGTGTGAGAGGGACAACACCGTCCACACAGCCTTACACTCAAACACATACATGCACAAAAACCTTAAAGAGATAGAAGTGGAAGACAGAGATGGAAGGGGGGAGATAAAATGCTGAATTCGGGCTGCCACGAGCGCGAGATCATCCGCAGTTTCGTTGCTCCTCGTTCCCCTATTTCCCCAAACTCCCTCGAGAGCTTCCGGATAACGTTTGGTAGCTTCCTCCCGGAGTTTTTACTGCCGGACATAAAAAATCATGGATTCTCGTCCACCGAAAAGGCTACTAACTTAACGGCTAAGGGTCTAGAATAAATGGAAATGTTATCCCTTTCGCCCTCGTATTTTCTCCTTCGCTCTCGTTTTCCAACCCGACTCGTTCCATGTGCTGTTGGAATCACCGATGTAGTCTAACATCGGGAAAAAAAACAAATTTAGGCTAAAACTCTGAAACGTACCTTCACAAAACTTCCGAATATACAGAGTACAGCCCCCCCCCCCCCCTCGCTGCTAAAATCGTTAATAATGGGTCAAAAAATAATTTTTTTTAAAATGAGGATCTTAATAATGACAAAATTGCGGATTGCGCTGGTGCAAAATTTCATCACCTTCGTTGTTTTGAATACGAACCCCCATTTTTTATTGCCGATTTGAATTTTACGTGATATTTCATGAAGAAATGACCCATCATTCGATTTTTCAATTGCGCGCAAATGGCCGCTCTGAAAGTGCAATAAATGTGAAATACTGAGTTTCTTAAGGTACTTAATTGCCACATATAATACATGATTTTGGAGTATTTTTTTGTGCTGAACCTCGTAACGATGTTCATTAGTAGATATTTGCAGCACCAACTTGGGTAAACACTGAAAAACCTAACAACTTCTGTGTTTTCCCAACTTGGGAGAACACTGAAAAACCTACATTTTAGTACGCTATGTGCTTCGTGGAAATGTGTAAGAAAACTGTAATTCTGGTCAGTTTTTCGGTGTTTTCCCAAGTTGGTGTTGCAAATATTAATAAATGAACATCATCACGAGGTTCAGCACGAAGAATAATCCAAAACCATGTATTACAAGTGGCAAATGAGTACCTTAAGAAACTCTGCATTTCACATTTATTCCACATTTAGAGCGGAATTGCACATTTCAACGGCTCTAAACAATTACAAAGGTTTATTCAGTGTTACACATATGCATAGCTCTTCATATATACAATTCACATATACACATAGATATGCAGATAACTGGTCTATAACAGCTATTGGACGTAATCTACGGTACATTAAATACAATCGGAAAAAAAAATTGGGTGTTTTTTCAGCATTGCCCCACTGTGCGGCGTACGGCGGACGGACAGATTTTTTTATTCGATTTTTGGATTCTACGCATCTTGAAACGGTAACTAACAAATTTGGGGGGAGGGGGGGGGGGGATTAAAGTTTTTTTTTCTTGGTCGATTACAAAGGTTCATTATTGAAAATAGTAAACCGAAGTGAACGAAAAAAATTCACCTTCTTCATTTTAGGATTATATGCATTAGCGAATGCGCCAAAACCACCTTTGGCCCAAGTACGAAAAACGGCTGGACATTCTGTGGTTCATTCAAACAGTCCATAACAATTAAATCAAAACCATATGAGGTTGGAATAAATAATTGTGACAAATGAGTTTACATTTACCGAGGAGTTTGAGTCTTTGTTTGCACAATATTTCCATTTTGACAACTTAGCATACAGTCAAGCAGCTTGTGCGTTCTCAGCTTTTAATGTTATTATATTTATAAGATATATTATATTTATATCGAATACGTAAAATGTTAATACAACCTTCAGTTAACTTTAACATTATCGTTATTGAATACGTACCGGTATATACGGACCCGTACTGCGCATGACCTATATATAGTTGGAAGAGAAGGTAAATACGTCGCCAAAGGGTGTGTACTGACCAAGGGTCCCGCTGAATTTCATATCACGTATCCATACGATCACATAGACACGAAGACCCAATCGTCAAACAAAAGCTCGCGCCAATATCGAGCCTTGAATCTCGCTCACAACACATACGTATAGTATTATGTTTCTTCAGTAAGTATAATATTGATATATTTGGTATCCAATATCAGTGAATAGATAGAACACTCCGAGGAGAAAGATCAAAAAGTTCCAGTCATGCAGCATGATCGTAGGAGCGGAGTTTTGTAAATTATCGTATTGTATAATGTTACGAGTAAATTGTTTAAAGATTTTAGCTTTATGAGTGCAAAGGAATGGTCATCTATTAATTGTATGGCAAAAGTCTTATTCTAAATAATAATTATTATTTAGAATAATCTTTAGGTAAATAAAAAAGGATTTATAAAAATCCTTTTTTGAATAGCAGATTATAATCTGATATTCAAAAAAGGATTTTGGATTTCAAGCTTTTTTGCAGTTTTTATCGATTTTTAGTACATTCTAATGAAATTTAAGTACATTTTTCAGCATAATTTTGTACATTAATTTTTGAATGTTATATTTAATAGTTGTTATTTCAACAATATTCTACCAAAAAATATAAATTTAACGAGTTTTAACCTTTTTTGCTATTTTAGTGACTTTTTAGTACATTTTTGAAATGTGACCAATTTAACGTGCTAAAAAAGTGCTGGCCATATCAAGACTTGTATCTTGATTGTGTATCTTGAGGAATTGACGCCTCGGGAAATTAGCGGTAGCACATGCGGATACGCTGCTATTTATCCGATGGCGATGGAATTGACAGGGGATAGTCTGGAGTCTAGAGGTTAACCCGAAAAAAGCTTGAAAATGTTATCAAATCACTCTACCAGTATCATCTTGGAGGTACAACTGTGTTAACCAAGTATAGTACCTATTACGTATGCGCAATAATTACCTATTACTCAACTTAAGGAGAGATAGTTCGTACAAAATCAACGTTATAGAAAAAGCTCGTTTGCGCATTCTATCGTTACTAGCGGATTGCAGGTGTTTGTCCAGCAGTTGGAGTGTTGAGAAGGAGAGACTATATCACATGCCGAGTGACCGGGGCATGATGGCAGAAATGGGTCTGCCATGACCCTGGATGTCCAGATTGTCCAGATCACGTTTACAACGCACTTCGAGAGGAGTGTGGTCTGGTGGGTGTGCCCATTGGCGACTGCTGGCCTCTCCAAACAGGGCGGCCAGTTTGCAAATGTTTGCTGATGCGGTAATACCCATCCTGAGAGAGGCACATCCAGGCGGAAGAGAGAAGATAGAAGAAGGCAAAGAGAGACCAAAAGTGATTTCAAGTCGGAGCCCAATGGGGTGAGGAGGCTCTTCCGCAAGAGCTTTCAACTGGAGAGAAATGGGCGCCACAGTATTATGGTGGTGTTTGAGCCTATAGTTGGTCACGACCAACTCTGGTGAGCCACTCATAGTCTAACTTCCTCAGTCATCCATAATGATTGGACTCTGCTCTGGCAGAGCTGAGGGCAGAGTAGCAGATACTGGGGGTGCTTCCCCAGATTATGGCCAGTTTACTGGTAGAACTCAGACAAAATCGGTACCACGGGCGGGGAGAGCCCCAGGCTACTGGCACGCTGGCGGCTTGCTGCCAAAGTGCCACCTGCCTGCCCCCCGATAGCGGTTGGCTTCGTGATGGCAGTGGTTGATTAACCAGACCGGAAGACTATGCCTGAAAGCTGAAGAGTAGGCACTCTCCAGGTAGATTCGTCTCCCAGGATAATGCCGGTATGTAAGTTATGTGGCTTGACAATAACATGGCATGTGCAAACAGGTATTCGCATTTGCGAAACTCTCGACTGTCGGTGTAACAGTCTCTCAAGGTGTTATACCAGGGATTTTTCTCCTTGCTTGCAATGGGGGGGGGGGGGGGGGGGCGTAAGCACAGTGTGCTGGGACACTCCCTCATAAATCAACCTTGGGATTTACGAATCCTAGGGGGGAACAATTATTCATTGTCCAGATTGTCAGTGGCAGCGAGGACATGGAGCAGACCTGGCGTGCTAAGATAAGTATGACAGAAATGAACTGCGGCAAGTGGTATCCGAGCTAAAGGAGGTGGTGACAAACAACATCAGAGTCATGACTGTTCCAAGGCTCGGGGTGTGTTGCGGGAAAAGTGCCTCGGAGCAATCCGTGTTAAGCATCTTGGCAGGAGTGCTCTACGGTATCACCACCCGCGTCTTGAAGGTTTCTTATCTCAACTGGTGGTAATTTAAAAGGGGCACTTCCTTTCATTCCTCTCTCCCACATCCTTCTTCTTCAACTTGCTTGATCTTAAAAGCTGGCGTCGTGTAAACCTGGGCGTCCTACCCACCATTTCAATTTATTTTACCTTTTTATTTAATGGTGTGCCTCCTCCGCCTTTGATAGAGTTTCGTATTAAAAATGAAAAATGATAATAATAATAAATTGAAAATAAATAAATAAAATTATCTTACGAGCGGGCAAGAATACACGGGAGTCTTGAGCTTGAAAAGGAACGGGCCCTTATACTTGAAAATATACAGACACGGGGTCAAAATTGACCAGCAAGTTTGAAATACAAAAACAAGTATGTAAGTGAAAATTTCGATTTTGGAGGGTAATTTTTTTCTACTTCTTTCGGTAACAAAAAGCTTCCCTAACTTCGATGACGAGCAATAATATAAATTCGTTGAGCGGATCTCGTTAGAGGTCTAAAGGTTGGTTAATGTATCCCCAGGATCCTCGAGGAAGGTCATACGAATTTGCCAAAAACTATGCGTAAATACGAGACATTTTTTTTTTTTTCGTAGATTTATTTACCTTTATGTGGATTGCAATATTTTACCAGTATACCAGTATTCTCAATCTGATGTCATATTCTAACCATTTATATTTGACGAAAATCGAATAATGTATTGTTAGGTATTAGTAATATTAAATGGTTCTGTATGCATTTATTTTGTCTTTATTAGTCGTACCGTGTATATGTGTATTTGAATATACTATGATTGTTGACATACGTGCCAAACCTTTCAGATTTAAAACGCAAAAGGCGCTTGATAATTGAGACAACATTATCGTAAGAATGAGAACGCCACCGAATATATTTATGTCCTTCAAGGAAAAACAACGCTAATCAATTTATGTTCCAACGTTTACCAGTCGGTGTAAGTATTACCAGCTCAAATCATTTTTCTCGAAGATTTATTGATTAGATTTGTAACTGAGCTATCTAGATTTGAAAGAACTAGAGAAGAACTCATTTCTGCTTCTTACATTTATTGAGTGAAAATTGTATTTTCTCGTGACCGTCGATGAAATGTCGTACAGTGAAACAGGAACCGGGGAAAAACCCGCAAAATTAATCTTCCCCGATTGATCCAAATATTGTCATTTTCCATTTTCAAATACCTAAACATTCGTTATCAATATCCCGTTAAATTTAAAATTCATATTGATAATTGTAAAACGTAAAATTCGTTTTTCTCCATTTTTGCTAAAATTCGCTGTTGCTAACGATATTTTCCTAATAGGAGAGATATTTATTATGTTCAAAAGACTTGAAAAGGTCTTCGAACAAATTTTTTTATTTACATTCTATAATGAGTTCTTTATGTTTTTTTTTCTTCTAAAATTTGCAAATAAATCATGTTTTTTTCACAGTTCTTGGATCAGAAAAAAAGCATTGCGAAACGTTGGTCTGCGGATGGATTTAGGTCGTGGTATATATATGTTATAATGACGAGCCTGCTGTGAGAATTTCATCTGCCTATACTTGCCTATTTAGTCGTTGTCATCACCCAAGTAGAAAAGCCAAGGGAATTTTATTACTGTTTGATGTAAACAAAAAATCAATAAAAGTGGCAAAAAATGACAAAAAAAAAAAAAAAAAAAAACTCATTTTTTTTCATAAAATTGCATTTTCACTCTAGATCATGGTAATTTTTATCACGTTTGTTTGCAAAATTTTGTACATTTTGCTTCCGAGTCCACCTAAAGGTAGCTGAAGCATTGTTTTGGCTTTCGGGAGAAAACAATTTTTTGGTCTCCAAAATCAAAATTTCTACTCGCGCTTTACGTTTTGGACAATTCTGAGCAACTATGGCTCCGTGTCTGTGTGTGTGCGTGCGTGTGTGTCTGTGTCTGTCGTGTGTCCGCAAATCCTAGTAACAAGCTTATTTTCCACAGTTTTCATCCGATTTGGATGAAATTTCCAAGGAATGTGCGGGCTCGGGGGTAACGGTTCACTATCAGTTTCATCGTTCTTTACTCAGAACCTCATTCTGCGCATGCGCAAACGTAATTTCTACCAAGCATAATTTTTTCAAGCCCTATTCGTTCGATCTCGCACAAATTTGGATGATAGTTGGAGAATGACAATTTTATCATCTTATATTAATTTTAACACGATTGTATCATTAATAGCTACTGCACATGCTCCAAATGAAGTCCTTGTAAAAAGCTTATTTTCCACGGTTTTCATCCGATCTGGATGAAATTTGCAGGAAATGTGCGGGCTAGAGGGTAGATGTTCCTCTGTGAGTTTCATTGTTGCAAGTCAATAGTTCACTCTGCGCTTGCGCAAACGTAAATTCCATTATGCTCCATTTTTGCACGCCCTTGTCGTCCGGTCTCGCTCAAATTTTGATGATAGTTGGGGGATGACGATTTAATCATACCATATCAATTTCAACATGATTGTATCAGTAATAGCTACTGCGCATGCGCCTGTGTAAAATCCTTGTAACGACCTTAATTGCCACTGTTTTCATCCGATTTCGATGAAATTGTCTGAGAACGTGCGAGGTGGTTTGTAGATGGTCCCGTACCTATTTAATTGTTTTCAACTCATCAGCGCTTGCACAAACGTAAATTACATTGAGTATCATTTTTTCGTTTCTTAATTGACCAATTATGGCATTTCACGCTACTTCTTGATTTACTCTTTTCCGCTATGGAACTTTTCAAGATCATTTAAAACTTTTCAATGATCTATACATTCATGATAGGTAAACGAGGAAGCTGTGTGCCACACCCAACTTGGCAGACTTTTTCGTACTGATTTGCGCACTTTTTTAAAAATTTAATGATTCAATTCGTGGGTTGAGTTTTTTACTGTTCAAGAAATTCTAGTTTCACGATGAAATTTGCAAATTTTACCTTTTTTTTGCTCAACTATTCAAGTATTTGAGCCTTTCTTCCTTATGAAAATTTACTCATGTGGTCATGCTGCATGTTGGGAATTTCCAGAAAAATTTCCTTTCTTTTACAATCTTCCTTCCTTGTCTTGTGTATTCTTCCTTCCTGAATTGAATAAAAACCATTCCCAAGTCAATATGGCAATCCTTTTCAAAATAAGCTTTTCCGTGTTTTTTTAAATTATTTTTTAAATATTTTTTCATTTCCTCCACTGCACATCGAGAACTGGCTTGATGAGCATAGTTTCTGCCTTCGAGAAGCTGGTCCAACAATTTTTACGTTGCGCTTTGTTCAATTTTCATTGTGCAGGGACAGATATTCATTAATATTCAAGGGAACGATAGATTGGTTTTTAGCGAATTCCAGCACAATGTTCTCTTATCTTATGAAAATCATATTATTTGACCTTTGTGAGAAATATTTATGGAGGGATACAGTAATACATTCATTAAAGCCTTTTTGAACAAGATGCCAAATCGCTCGGGAAGAGTTGATAGTCTATTATTATCAACTAACTTGTTAACCTACGCGTTGCACAGAATGTCGAATGTACTGCAGATTCGAATTGGTTGTTATCAATATTTTATTCATATGGAGAGGGCTATCAGCTATCTTACTAGGAATGTATTGTAATTTATAATCCATGATTGAATTAGTAGTAGGTAATTCACATAGTTGCAGCTGTGACGAGGAATTTAAACACGGGTGACTTGTTTCATTCAATATCACGCAGTATGAGTAATATTGATTAGTAATTCTGTTTTGAGGATAGATGCTGTCATTGTGGAAATTTATGAATCGTTTTTGCCGCCTCGTAATGAATTGGCTGGTTGTATCTAAAGCCAGCTAAGTTTGGACTTGGAATTTAGACTATTGTATTATGTCTCGACAAAATTAACGTTTTATATTATTATTGTCTGCAATAACATATCGATTTTGATGAAATCAAGACTGACAAATAGAAGTGCGAAAAATTCTATGCTACTTAGTACGTACTGTTTTGGAAATATAACCGTACCGTTAGGAGCTTATTGTGGAACACCTGTCAAACCATCCACTTATCATTTTGGTACCGGATCTCTATTTTTATTTGAACGGGTTGGACAACCAATAACCTAGGCAAGGGGACGAGGATTAATTTTAGAAAAATACAGCGAATTCATTCTCCAATAACATAATTATGTACCTAACTCGATTTTATTACAGTAAGGTAGAATTGCTGATAAATATGTAAGATATTTTGATTTCCATTATGATTTAATTATTGTTTACTATTAACCCAGTTTAGATTCCCTATGTTGTGATTTTCAGATTCAGATCGACGCAGATGGTAAAGGAGCTCCTCAAATAGTTGGATCTGAACTCTCATTGGATGCCGTGTTAAAGTGACACATTATTGTCGACTTGGACCAATTCAAGTTATACTGTCGCAGACAGATAAGGTTATGATCGCGAAAGATGTGATCGGACGAATTATTATTTAAGTGTATCTTAATCATCATTGAATGAACAGGTAGTTTAAGAAAATGAGTTGGTACCCTTTTTATCCTTAAAAAACACATAGATGTGTTCATTTGTTTTAAGCATAACAAATGAATTAAAAACTAGGTTGATAAAGTATAAAACTAGGTTGTAACTGGGTTGGAGAGACCTGCGAGTGTTACCAAACGATTCAGCGTGAAAAAATACGTAGAAACCGACTAGTATTTTATTAGTGCGTCATTTTTCACGAAAACCCTCGATCACCACGTTTTTCAGCATGCAAACATACTTTTCTCCCCCATTTAAAGAATTAAATTAAAAATTGACTACATCGTTGGAAAGCTGGAATTATGATGCAACTTTTAGGCTTACAGCATGCAAATTTCCATGCAGGACGTTTCGAGAGATAAACTTTGAAGAAAGAGAACACTTTTGGAATTTTACCAATTTTTCATTCACGGATTATTTTTTACCTGTTCATTCCATTGGAAAATTTTTAAAAAGTCATTAGAGAGACAGGGAATCTTACGTTCTTTTCAACGGTATAATCAGATTTGGGATTTGACTGAAAATTCATGAAGTTATGATAGTTTTAGCGACAAAAAGTCGAAAACGCGAAAAAAAATCTGAAAAGTGAAAAAAGCGGTCTTTAGAGTGAATTAAAAAATATATGTTATAGGACAAAGGAAAAAAAGTCACAAATTAGTGGTAGAATCGAACCCTAGACGGTGGTGCGCTGGAAACTTCGACACCCAGTACAGCAGTAAATGGAGTGGAAAATGTACTACTTAAGAACGGAATCTGGTGGATAAAGTCCAAGCTATATACTATGCCACAACATATGTAAATGCAGGAATTAAGAATGGATTCTGAGTTTTGCTAAATTTAAAAATTCGATGAGAATTACTTTGGTTAGGCTGCTGTCATTATTTTTTGAAAATTAACCTTAGTAAGGTTTTCAAGTGGTGAATCTGATGTACAGCTCATAGTTTTGACCTGATCAAGAGCAACAAATGAAATAAATTATTTGAGTCCAGAACTTTTTTTTAGCGTGAGATGAAACAAATCCTGACCCCAGAACAGAAATACGTAGGATGCATTATATCAAGTTGACCATCCAACCAACCATCTTGGTGAACTCACCCTCGTCCACCAAGAGCGACAAATACCATCTTGATCAGTTGTAGTCTTCAATATGTCGCGATTTCTGCTTCAATGCAGCCATCAATAGAGGATCGTAAAACGTCTGTTATTTCAAGTTCTGAGGTGGTTTTAGGCCGAGTGGCTCAAAACAGGTAAGATCGATTTCTTCCCATTTAGTTTTAAAACGTCCTGAAATTGGAATGCCGAGTGTACTCGAAGGACCCACGCACAACCTGAAAACGTGATGACTTCATGCTAATCAAAACAATTCGCATCCAGTTTTTCACTTTAGCCAAACGCAGCATCCATTATCAACTCCCAGATTTACAGATGTAGTGTCATAGCACATAGCTTGAACTTTATCCACCAGATTCCATTCTTGAAGTAGTACGTTTTCCACTCTATTTAGTGCTACATATTTACCGTGCGAGATGTAAGCCGGTGCGAACGTTCTGTATTCGCGCGTCAGAGTCTATCAGGAAGTTTTGCAATCCCAATGAACGACAACCAAACTTATGCTAGAAAACTTCCCTTGCTATCTACCTTTAGGCATTGAATTCCTTCCAGCTTAACATCTCCGGAGACATTCTTATTTCCTGTGAACCGTGCCCAGGACAGATTGTGAATTACTTGATGGGAGAAGGGCACTTGGTAAGGGGTTGTGATGTTTTTAAACCCCCTCCCACATCCCTCACCCTAACGGTGTAATGATTCCGTACAAATCATTGAAAAATAGAAATAATGGAAATTTAAGAGCTGATGAGCATTCCGCTTTAATATGCCTAGGATTTGCTCACTATTTTTCGTGTAAAATAAATTCCTAAGCGAATACTATCTTATCAGCCGTCGCACAGGCTATCATGCCACCGAAATTTAAATGAGATTGTACTCCCTGACAGCCTGTCTCAATAACTCTTCAAAATAAACTTGCTAAATTTCTCTAACGCTAAAAAATTTCAAACTTGCGCTAGTTAATGCTGCGCACCTGCCTACGAAATGAATTGCATCCTCGATTTCACGGGCGCTGCATAGTGGACAATTTTGATCCTCATCATGCCTATGCTTTAGTGCCAAAAGATCCCCTCTCAGCTTGATGATCCACCTACACGCAACAAAATTCATAATTTCTAAGGCTGGTTTGACTTCAACCATTCCCAACCGTAGATCCCGGTATTGGACATGTCTAGTTGACTGCAAAGCTCTACGTTCATACTCCCTCCCAATGCTCACCATGATAACTTCAAGGGATTGTCCCATTTTCGCTGCCCATAAATCCCGACCTTCCCTTCTGTCAAATGAAAGAAACTACTATTAAAGCCAAATGTAAAAAAATAGGGGGTGTCAATTAAAAATAAAAACGACTTTTTTTTGGACCACCCTCTAAATTGAATTGCTTTTGTGATTTGGCTACTGTTTAGTTACTCCTTTATACAAAATCTATTCTATTCTAATTTCACCTGTTTCACATCACCAGATTGGAAACAAAAGATTGCGTTGGGTATTTAAGACAGAGCGAGGGTGGAAAACCCGTTGTTTAGAAAAGACGATCTCTCCCCAAGTAGCTTGACACTATCGTTACCCGGGCATAACCCGCGCCCCAAAGCTCCCGTTCACGGCGGTTGATTTATGAGGGAAGCCTGGAGCCTTCATCCCTCTTTCATTTATCACTTGTCCACAAAACACCTTCGTCTTTCGCCAAAGGGAACTCGAGTCTTGGTTGCCGGGTTCTGACATCTAGACCACAATCACGAGCGGTTATTCCATGTTTCTTGAGCTCTTTTCTTACTGTGTCTTGGATTCATCCCTCAGGAAACTGTTTTTTACCCCTCGTTGTTCAGTGCAGCAAGTGTATTCACCAACATGGTCTCTTTCCTCTCAATATCCCATGGGAAAACTCCTCCATTAATTTCGTCAACATCCTGCAGCTTACTATTAATGAGTCCCGTGTCATATACCATCAATTTCAAACCCTGTATTTATAGGTAGGCTATCACCAGCAGTTTTAAATGAAATTATGCTGTTTTCTGGTTATAGCGGTCATATGTAGCCATTATCTGAGTAATGGACGGATGCTCTAAAAAATGTGGGGTCAACCCTCCAATATTTTCAAATGTGGATAAAAATTGAGAGAAGAATTTCGTCTTAGACGTTGTAGTATTGCACATTATCTACTCTATATACCTTCCTAATCAGCCCAGCTTTAAAATAAAATCAATGTCAGAGCGATTTTCAAAATATTTTGAGATTTTTTGGTCTACTTTTGATGTCTAGGAGGACATTTACAAACAGAAAGATATAGCCTTAGCCAAATGATTCCTGACAATGTCGCCGTAATCAGGTGAAATTCGCAAGTTATTTAAGTTTTACGAACGTTTTGACTACTTGTGGTTGCATTGACATTGGGATCGTAGAAAATCATTCGGATCCGACCTACTTCATGAAAATGGCCATGGAGTTATGCGTGTAGCGAGGATTTCACTATTTTTGTGTCCTGCGCAGAGATTCTGAATTGAACTATTACGCACGACTCCTGGAAATTTCATCATAATCGAATGATATTGTATAATAATGATGTAACTTTCCGTGAGATCACGTTTGCACTTGCGGATAGATTACCTTGTTCAGTGGTTCGATCCAAGGACTGATATCATTACGTATCACGGATCAGGTTCATCCATCCAATATTATTAGATATAAAAGGTAAATTCCGCTATTAGTAATAGAAAAATTATCATTTACTTACCTTTCGGAGGAGTCCATAGTCACCAGCAAGTCGAGTACCGGGTTCGTTCTAGTTCGCCCCCCGGTACTCTGACTTGCTAGTCAAGACTCCTTCGACATGTACGTAAATGATAATCATCCAATAGTAGAAACTCAAGAAAAATAATTATAATATTTTTCTGGATGACTTCTTTGAGAAAATACCTAAAAATAATATTAAGTAAAAGGCAGCAATATCAAAGATCGTTTTGCGCGGTTTGAACCAACTACAGAGGGTTTGACTGTGCTAAAAACTACCCATTTCATATCTGTACCACCTTTATCCTTAATGACAAAATGTTTTTTCTTCTGAAAACTTAGAGAATCAGCTTTACCTATTAAAATTAATCAACTTCCTTCAAAGCTGTGGGGTACACAGCAAATATTTGGTATTTCCAGAAGGCAAATCTGGCAATCGGTTCTTACTTTCATGACAAGTTCTCAGTCAGTTCCCCGGGAACCGCCTTACGAACAGTTCGTGAAAATCCTGGTCTGGTGAATTATGTTACTAATGCGTTTAACTTCTACGAATGTCTGTGTTCTAACTGAATTTCCGTTATGTGACTCCTGTATCACTAGAAATTAAACTGTGTAAGTGCATTAAATAAAGTCACTCATGTTTACAGAGCGACAATGTAGCAGTGGCAACGACGTGGAGAATATTGGCGAAATGCTATATCATCAATAAGGATCTACAAAAATACGACACAGGACGAGCTTTCGCCTATGAAACAAGATGATTGCATTTGTGGACATAATTAATTATCAAATTATAATGTTGCCGAAGGATGAGAGAAAATCAACGGCAAATAATAGCTTATAACAGTGGTTAGTAGTGGTAGTTATTTGTAATGTTTTTGTGATGATAATTGATCCTGAGATAATTCACAGTGAGTTTTATGTTACGATAAACATTATCTTGATGGGCAAACTGTTTATGAATCTAACCAGTCATCTCTTATGTTTTTACATCGTGACATTTAGCTGCAGTTCGTCTAAAAGCAAAAATGCTCAGTTTTGTGCTGAACCTTTTTGTTTGTTATTTGGAGTGTGACCGTAAAGATCATATTATTTGGATTATTGCTATATTATTCATACTTCCAATTGAAAATTATTGTAAGAACCAATGGGCAGCAATGAGAAAAATGAAAGTTAATGAAGAACGTTGTATATTCCCACGAATAATATAGAGTTACAATGTTGAATCGATTTCGACATTTAGGGCATTATTGGTAACAAACAACAGGTAGTATTTTGACGACATTTTTGTGTTGATCATATTGAATTATATTGACGCATTGCTAGCGCCACAATTCTTTTTGCAAGTCTTGTTGCCTATACACGAGACGTTTGCGAACAATCAACTTGAGTCACGAGACTCCTGACCAACTGATCTGAATTTTTACTGGGGGATTGACTACTTGATGTTACGTATTTTTGAGATGCGAGCGTAGCGAGTTATATAACGTTATATAACGATATATATATTATTATATAACGTTATAAATGGGATTGGGAAGGTAGCGAAATGAAGTAAGAATTCTGATAGCACTTTTTTCTTAATAATAAATTCTTAATTAATCTATCTATTTGGAAATTTAATTTTATCGGCCCTGTCAATGAGAATTTCCTGGTAGACCTCAAAAAATATTTCCTGTAACTACCTACCTCAAATTATGTTTCTAGCCACAATGTTCACCTATGTTTCTTTGCTATAACATCAGTGGACGTTGGAACTCTCCTTTTCATGTAATTACTTGAATGCTACAACGCTAATTGAGGAAGGTTGACGAAATCATTGTATTGGCTTCAATTGGATATAATTAGGAATAAGCGAAAATTAAATTTGACTCCGGTAGTAAATACGACGTGGAAAAAGTATGCTTATCTCTGAACCGAAAATAACCTTGAATGGATGTTTTAATAACCTATATGGCCATAGCCCTAGTTGCCGGATCTGTAGCTTTAATAGCCGGACTGCAGGGACACTGATAGCTCTAACTATCTATCAAAATACTGGATGGCTTGGGCGGCAGTAGCACTATTCCTGGACCACGAGGGCATAGAAGATATTTTATACATAAGAAAAAGGAAAAATATAAGCTAAAACTGTCCAAGTAAAACCGCGAGGGCCTTGTAGATATATTTATTTAAGAAAAAGGGAAAACATGAAATAAAACTGTCTAACTAAAATTGAAACGGTTGGGTTTAGAACACCAATGAGAGGAAAATAAATATTCTTGCATACTGAGGAATGAAGTTTGCTATAAGAGAAATGTTTGTAGATATTCAATTGCCACATGTAATACATGATTTTGAAGTATTTTTTCGTGCTGAACCTCGTAATGATGTTGATTTATTGATGTTTGCAACACCAACTTGGGAAAACACCGAAAATTTGACGAAAATCGCACTTTTCTTGCACATTTCCACAAAGCACAAAGCTTAATACTTGTAAAATATAGGTTTTTTGGTGTTTTCCCCAAGTTGGTGTTCCAGATATCAACAAATGAGCATCATTACGAGGTTCAGCACAAAAATTGCAAAATTGCTTAACCTCTCTCAAAATTTGTTGGTTCACGTTTCAAGATACGTAAACTCCAAAAATCGAAAAAAAAAAAAAAAAATCTGTCCGTCCGTTGTACACCGTCCACCGTTCTCGTACGCCGTGCTGTCCGAACCCTTCATTCCAAAACTCCTGGACCGAACCTTATGAAATTTGGCTCAAAAACTGTACATGTGCCAGTAATATCGGCATCACTTTCGATCAACCTATTCACGTGTTGAAATATTCAATATCACGAAAACTTTTGAAATAAAAGGGTATTTTTTGTTCGATTTATGGACAAAGGGGTTCAATAATTCGAATGATACCATTAGGATTGCTTCACGTTAACCCGTTCGGTTCCTATATTAAAGGCAACAAACATTTCGAGCCTTGGCCTAAGACGGGTGATGCCAACCTTTCGTTCAAGGCAGCGCCTCCAGCTCATTTGCTCCGATCCTGCTACCATCCGACTGGGTTTCGAATCCAAACACACCTTCTTCTTAATCACTTTCAAGGTTTTCCTTTGTATTATTTATTGTGTATTTTTGTAGGTGACATCGTCCAGGTTTGTTGCGATAATACACCATAAACTCAGTTTGATTAATAATTTTCTATGAATGGCTGGGTGAGGTCACACTGGTCTGCGTGGTGTCCTTCAGGACCTGTGCCCGGTGGGCCCTTTCTTAACCCAACTTCCAAAGATGGATCGAATAGTGGTCAAGCGGGTTGCCACTGGCCATACCCGTCTTACAGACACCTGCTTAGTGCAGAAGCTCGAGATGTGTGAAGGGGTGATCTGTCCATCCGCCACTTTCTGGAGGACTGCCCATCCCTTGTGGACCTCCGAGTCCAGCATCAGCCCCCTCAGTGGGTTGATGTATTAGTATTATCCGGACCAGACAAGGTCCGATCCCTGTTGTTGTACCTGAGAGCCGCTGAGCTCTACTACGAACTGTTATATCTGATCTGTGATATATTTATATAGTCAGAGTTTTATTTCACTTTTTGCTGATTGTATATAGTAGCATGTATATAGTTTACATCTAGTCTATTTTACATCTAGTCTTGGTTGTATTATTTTATTTTCGGGCCCATTATGCCAGTGGAGTCCATGATGGCGCTCCTTTTTAGTCAAGGATGGCAGCATAGCTCCCCTTAGAATCGTGCCACTTCCAGTGCCCGTTTAGACACCTTGTTCAATGCCGCTAATGACCTTTCTAATTGAGGTGCGGCTTCAACCTTAGAAAAAAAATATATATCTATGAATCAATGGTCTGCGTGTAAAGGCTACCTAACATAGAAATAACAAATCTTTGTTCAATAATTTACAGCGTTTTCCCCCTAGGTATCCACATATTTTGGTCTTAGAATAACCCAAGCCTCTCCTAGTTAGACTTAGCAACATACTAAACAACTAAACATACAACTAAATATATCGTAGGCACTCCTATAAGTAAAAGTAATCAACGTGAGGAATCATTCAGATTTCCAATGACCAAATTGGTGAAGTTGTTCGCGTATTAAAATAAGAGCTCTACGTTGAGAGTCGAAGAGTTTTCTAAAGAAGTATTGTAAGGTGCTGTAGGACTCGCGCGATATTGCACGGGTCAGCAAATAACTTGCTGAACACACTCCCCCACTAATTGCTCCTAAATAATGACCACGTAACGAGCGGTTGTTTCTGAGAAGTTGGTCGTTTTCTTTGGGCCCGGCCCCGGAAACTTGATGTATCACCCGAGTTGACCCCTTCTTCTTCCTCCACGCCGAGACCCTTTGTCTGGGCAAATTCCTTCTTGCTGAGTATCACTGAAGGCTTTGGAACTCAAGTGTTCATCAAAGTTTCTCGTCAAGTAGGAACTAGAAATTCAAACTGTTATATTGATTGACAATAAATACAATGATTGACACCGCAAAACATCATTTTCATAGTTATCCTCCGTTCTTACTCACTTACTTACTGCCCTGTTAAAATTAGGTACGACATTCCCTCATAATGGCATTAGATACTATATAGTTATTATTCTTTGTATCAACATGAAGTAACAATACACTTAAGATCAATGCATAGATCACAAAACTTCTGATTTATGTGTACTTATTACCAAAAAAAAAAAAAAAAAAAAAAAAAAAAAAAAAAAAAAAAAAACTTGATTGGGGTGAATTGAATAAACTAAACTTTATGAACCATTTGATGCATATGGTTGTATTGCGGCTATGTATTTAAATATGCATGTCGTGTAAACAATACCACATGAACAAAATGAATGATTATTTTAAAATAGATTACGCCACTTGGCAACCTGAAAAAAATTGTGCTATTACTTAGACTATTTCTGCGTTGACTGAGATCACCAGCAGCTCCGGAGGTGTGATAATTGATTTTTTTTTGCGATTTTTCTAGTACCAAAAAACGTGTTTCTGTCCAGTTTTTTGGCAACTAATTTTTTCTCGGTATATTCCCAAAAACCACGTTTTTCGGCAGTTGAAAACTCGCAAAAAATCAATTATCGCATCCCCACAGTTGCTGGTAGTCTCATTCGACGCAGAAGTAGCCTAAGTAATAGCACAATTTTTTTCAGGTCGCCAAGTTGTGTAATTTGTACCAAACCTATCAAAAAGCTGTGGAAAAATCGACAAAAAACTGTGGGAAAACCACTTATTTGGCAGTTTTTCGGCAAAAGACACGTTATGGAGGCATTTCAGACCCATCATTATGTGGTAAAAGCGTGTTCAGCGTTACTTTCTGTCAAAAGTTTCACCTTTTAATTGAACATAAATTATCCTGGAATTTAATAGATTTTTTCAAAAATGCAGGTGCCGTACATCAAGAATCTGACGTCTACGTGAAAAAACCGAGCTTCGGATTCGGATTCAGCACACTCGAAAAACCCCATGGCCAGTAAATGTTTCGTAAGGGCACGAATCTGATATTTTTTGTTGGGCAGTGTTATCCAAGAATTTATATTATTCGCAATGATTGCTGGTTTTTTGAATTTATTTTTAATATTGTGGTTGCAATGCACGTAAGTTCTCTCAAGTGTTTTTTGCTATTTGAGAATATAAAAATAGATATTACATTCCACTATCACTTTTAGGACTCACGTATTGCAAAACGACATTGTTATGGAGAAGAAGAGTAAAATTCTGCAGTTCATCTCGATCCTAGTCGGTTTTCTTCTTATAACTGTTGAGTGATGCCTGACTATTTATATAAATCAGTTTGTGCAGAAGGACTGTCTAATAAAGAAATGCTCGGAAATGAAGAACATTTTTGCTTCCTCACTACCGAAGCTTTGTGCTCGTGATTGAATTCGAAACAATGTTTGTCCTCCAAAATCAAAATTTCTACCGCTTTTTGCGTTTCAGAGCTTGCTGATCAATTTTCGTTCTGTGTCCGTCTGTCTGTCTGTCTATCTGTCTGATGTCTGTGGTAAATCATTGTCACGCCCAAAACTATACAAAGTTTCAGTCCGATTCCAATGACATTTTCAGGGATTGTGCGGGTTAGCTCCTAGACGGTCCCCTATAATTTTCAAAGCCGTCGAATCAACAGTAGCTTGTGCGCATGCGCAAAAGTGAATTTCTCATAACGTCGATTTCTTATTATCTGTTGGTCCGATTTCGTTCAAACTTGGTAGGTAGTTGGGTATATGTTCTAAGAAAATGCTCGATAAATTATATCGCCATTGTTAGAGTAATAACCATAGTGTATGCGCTAAACTAATATCGACTGACACAGGCAAAACTTCGAGTCTAACGGGACGATTTTGATGAAATTTTCAGGGATTGTGCGAAATTGCTTCTAGACGGCCCCCTACAACTTTCATTAGCGTCACATAAATATTAGTAGTGCGCAAACGTTTATTTATTATAACGTCGATTTCTTATCATCCATTACTCCGGTTTCGTTCGGGAGTACATAGATATATGTTCTAGGAAAATTTCCTATGAATTATATCGCGATCGGTCGAGCAATAACTGTAGCGCATGCGTAAAACTAAAAGTGATGGTCAGTCAAAACTCCAATACTGATGGGCTGATTTTTATGAAATTTTCAAGGATTGTGCGGTTCAGATCCTCCTCTGTAAGTTTCATTGCCGTTGGAGCAAGAGTTGTCCGTTCGCATGCACAAAGGTTAATTTCTTATAACGTCGACATCAATCATTTCGACTCGTCCTTTGTTCTTCAGCTAATTCTATACGTCCATGTTACAATGTGTGAGGAAGCTATACTGCCCACCCAACTTGGCAGACGTTTTATACCGATTTTCGGAGATTAGTAATACGTTCGGGGGGTTACGCAAAAGTAACAAGACTCCGCCTGTAACGAGAGTGCTTGGAAAAGGGGGCTGCTGAGTGAACGTTCGTCTCGTACGGATTTCTGAAGTATCTTTAATATGAGTCTTTGGAAATTATAATTTTCTAATTGAATCTATTCTTGTATCACTTGGCGACAACGTGAAATGCCTGACGCCTAACAGAAACGTGTTTTTTTTTAAGTGCTGGGTTGTTACGGGAATTGCTTGATTGTCTGTTGGCCATCAAAAAATTCAAAAATCAAAATAGATTGAAAAAATTAAAAATACAAATGATGGAAACAGAGTGACGCAGTGAGAACCGCATTGTGTAGTTGATTTTCTAAAAAAGGCGAAAAATGATGGTGAAAATCAAATTGGTTTCGGGAGTCTTTCAATTTCATGTATTGATATAAAAGTCAAAATACATCTTCGCATGCGCACTCGCATTTATTTATCCTACAGCGATGGAATCGATATTGGAACAGCCTAGAGGTTAACCTTTAAGCCTACCAGAGTTCCGCCTGTTGGAACCATTTTTAGTATTGCGCATGCGCAATTATAGGGCACTAACCTTGTGGCAGCAACTATTTATCCAACGCTAAGGAAATATGTAGGGGGCTGGCTTGGAGTTGATCAGTACATAACCCGAGATTTCATCAATATCGGACTAAACTCAGTAAGTACAAATATGTAGTTGCAGAATGAAACCGAAAATATTCGGCAAGCTCTGAAAGCCACAAACAAAGCAAAAGTTTTTTTTATTTTGGAGGGCGAAAATGTTGTCAACTTCTTGTACGAACATAAAGCTTCCCTACCTTCAGTAGCGAGAAAGAAAATCAACACCCTCGTTTGTAAATATCTTTGCTGAACAAAGATCTACTCTTGGGTATGACTGTAATTTTGTGAGTGCATTTCAAAGGATTCTGATAAAGCATCGTGAAGAAAAGGGCGGAACCTTGGCGGACCAAGGCATTAGATTCGTTCTCAGTGTGCGTTCTGCCAGTGTTTCGAACGGTTCTGACAGTCCCTTTTTTTTTTTTTTTTTTTTTTTTTTTTTTTTTTTTTTTTCGGAACTGTCAGAACTCGAACTCAAGGACGTAGTTAACACATGCGTATTTTACAATTTTTCGGATCTCGTGGAGTGAAAAACTCTCTTCTTCTTCATCGAAATCATACTTAATCATACTTTAGTCTCTATATGTTAGTATAAGTACCTATTCTATGATCGAAACTCATAGCTGTCAACTAGCTCGTCAAGTTCGGAAAGCGATAGTTTCGACGATGGTGTTTTATGGTTTGTAGACGATGAGGACGAGATTGAAGTTATAGTAAGATCTCGTCTACATCCACGAAACTCAAATTTTTTTCGAGTATACTCCTCAGTCATCGTGGAATATATATATTTTTAATGCCGTGGAGTAATAGTTAAGAATATTCATGGGCGTAATAAGTAATATATTCACGGGCACTAAAAATATTCTGAAAAGGAACACCAGAAGGTAACACGAGTTGAGTGAGGTTACACATAACAACACAGGTTATTCCACTTCCAAGTTCTGAAATCGTTCGCAGTGCAGAACGCGGTTCCACAAGTTCCGGAATGCGCCGGGATTCCCCGTCCCAGTTCTGATGAGTTCGAGGACTGTCAAAACAGACACTGGGAGCGAAGCTATTTTTTCCATCCCAAAACATGCAGCCCATTCCCCCGACAGAAATTTCTGCGACTTTCTGCTTCCTAGACTCTTGAGTGACATGGGACTGTCCAGGTAGTTCCTAGACTCGGAAAGGAAATTGTTTTGAGACTGTGAAAGGTGGAACAAAAATGGGTTGGAGTGTCTAAAGACCATACAATTATTAAATTATTTGTTAAAACGAGGATTTATTTTGGTCAAATTCATAATGCTCAATGGTAAATACTTTGAAGTTGATCAAATTGATAAGGTTTGAAAATATTGAAAACTATAAAGTAAAGAGGAAGAATCGTTTTATTCAGCCATCCCTTTGTAAATTATGTTCCATATCCTTTATTTTCGCTTGATTTAAACAATGACGATGATTGGTTACATATAACCAACATTGACATTAGACGATACAACTCCAAAACGATGCGATATGATAACGCTCTATTCTTCATGGGAAATAGAAAACAGGAAAGGGCAGTGATGGGTCGATCAAGAAGAGGAGAGGAGGAAGAAAATGATAGGAAAAAACATCTCCAAAGGAAAGTAGATATAACATAAAAGAGAAAAAGAAGATAATATATCAATCACGATTTTCCTTTCTATCTCGCCCAAAAGGGAGACGAGGGACGAGAGTTATTGGGAAAAGGGAAGAAACTGATAGGGCCTTAATAAATGGAAGTATTAGAGCCTCAAGTAAACAAAACGAATGAAGCCATTGAACCGTTTAAAGCAATAGCCGAAGGCAGCGGTGGGCGACAAAAGAGATATCTATTGGTGGGAGAAGAGATTTAATTAAAGAAGAGGACCTATCTTCTTGGCCTTTTTATCTGGTCGCCGCGCCGTCTCATTCCCTCTCAGTCCCTCTGCCTTTTGGAGGCTGCCAATATAAAGACCTGCGTGGTTTGAGGGATGGCTCCGTGGAAGGCATCCTGGTTTTTCCTCCCCTTTTCCAAAGGACTGCGCTTTTCCTCTGAGAGACAAGGAGAGAATGCAATTTGGAGTCTTCAAAGGCGGCCTGTTTTCCCGGGGGCAGTGCTTCTTCTTTTACCAAAAACCTTTTCTCTTTAAGCATCGATCCTGTTGGGTGGTGGAGGCAATGCCTTTTTTTTCTATCGTCATGCCGGGAATGGCAACTTCTCTTACGTAACAGACACACGGACACACGGATGGGTTTTTTCATCGTATTCTTGGGAGATGCTGCCTACTTTCAGAAAACCAATAAAAGAGGGGGAAAGTTCAACCTTAGCCTCAAAGTGTGATGGGCTACGTCGCCTCAACTCCGCCATTTCCTTCCCGTTTTCTTCCCCACTTGGTTTCATATTAAGTTGAAACCTTTAACCATGTATTTGACAGCAGTCAGAACCATAGTTGTCAACGATCGGATAACACAGATGTTACAATTCGTATTACTGCTACATAATAAATTTAGACAGAAACATGCACTGAATATAGCGATCATTTATCAGCTAATATACCTAATGAATCAAACGGGGTAAGAGTGGAGTTATTTTCTAATATTACTTGCACTATTAATAGTGCTCGTCTGAAAGATTCAACCTTTTTTCTATTGAATTCACCTTTTTCCCAAATGAATTCATCTTTTGTCCAATTTTATTGAACCTTTTTCCTAGTGAGTTCAACTTTTTTCCAATTAAATCCTTTAGATTTCAATCTGAAAAATGCGTTCGAACCTAAATCACGTTAGAAAAGTGGATGAAGAGAGGGAAAAAACTTACGGAGTGGGTAGGTAGTAAGTATCCGGCGACGGGTGGCGGTGGGGGTTCACATATGCACTGCCAACGTGTCAAAACCTTCTTAGTGTAATTACGTTACTATATTTCTTCAAATTTTGTGCTATGGATAACTTTCCGGGTTTGCTGGTTCCGATTCGCGATTTCCTCATTTTCTTTCTAAATACGAGTGAAATATGGATAGTAATCGTTCTAGGAGAGCTCAATAGTGATTCGTCTTCAGAATTTTCTGAGACTTGTCACAGTCGTACTACAGCTGGCCGACATCGTGGATGGAACCAGGATGTTTCTCTTGAAATGAGGAAATTGTTGGTTAATTGGTTTAAAAACGGCTTTACTAAGGAAGAGGCAGTAGCTAGGTCTGGAATTAAGTTGAACACGAGGAAAAGTATAATTCGAAAGTATATAAGGGACAATGACCAAACACAACCAAACTGACTTAGAGGGAATAAGCAGAAGACACTGACTTCTGAAGTACTCTAAAAACTTGGTACGTTGATTGAAAATCCACCCGACACCACTCTTGCAGGCATGACAGAGAGGCTATTTGAAGATAATCTGGAAGTGATTGAACTTCCGTACATAGAGCGCTACAACAACTGAAAATTACACTTAAAAAAGCATCTGTTGAAGTGGACAGAATGAATGTGTGCCATTATCCAACAGAGGAGACAGTATGCTCTAAATTTCAATCAATCAGTTCCGATGAAACGGGAAAAACTGATACTTAATGACGAGAGATGGTTCAATCTACATCTCAGGCGCTCTCAACCCGATCGAGGAATTGAACTAGAGCTGTAATTACCGTTCCAACTATCCGAGGACGCTAAAATTCACTTATAGTAGCCATGAATAGTAATGGTATTGTTCACTCGAAAATAGTAACCTCCGGCACAACAACAGCTGAAATTTGCATGGCATTCTTAAGGGAACTCGAGAGTCATTCACCATAATGAGGGAGTTGAGTTAATATTGTATAATGCTCGGATTCATTGATCATAGGCTGTTCAGGATTATATGATTCCATTTTAGACTGACCAGGTCATAGCTATAGCTTGCAGAGCAACTATTTACTCAAGAACATGCTGTCAATATGGCAAGATCTAAAAGTTACCTTCAACATTGTAACTAAGGAATTTTTCAGCAATCTTCTGCGTCCTGGTTTCAAAACGAATGAACATGCAAATTTTAACCATTGTAACGTTTATTGTAACACATTTATTGAACTCTTGTCTGTAGGCTCATTGAGTACAAAACTCAGCCACTATGGCAGTTTCGAAGCAAGAAATGTTGATACTTTAGTATCGTTGAATAAACGTTCCTACCGATGAATTTAAAAGCATCTATACATCGTCGCTAAGGTGATTGAATAACAAGTAAACACCAACCCATCTCCAGTGAGCAATCCGTGAAAGCTGGATAAAATCCCCTTCGCATATAAAACGAATGTTGCTCGATTGACTAACTACTGAGAAAAGGGTCCGACGGCTAAGTCAGGGATTTTCATCCCTAATGGTTTCACCGAAAAACCGTGAGATTGAAAAATGACAAAAAATAAAGTGTGGAGGGAAGCCTTCGCTCAACTTGACGACAACAGTTGGAGTGAGGGCGAAAATCCTTTTATGTATCAATATGCCCCAGGGATGAGTTGCTTAAACCATTTGAAATCTCTTCGACCCTCCAAAGGGACATTTCACCCTCGCACCCTGATTTTTTAAGGGTATGAAACCCAGTGAACTTTTCTTACTTGAATACTCCTCCCACTATGTTCCACGTTTTGCGGGGTCCTCCCTCTCTTCCTACGCTTTTTGATATCCTTTTATAGCTGGTAGGCCAACCCCCGCCCTTTGATTCTTTTACAAGTGGTTACCAATAACCTTCGACACCGGTCTCATAATTTCGAGCCCTCGCCCTCTTTTCGGTCCCTTACGACCCTTAAAAGAAATACAATTCCACTTTAAAACCTGTTGATAATAATCTAGTCTTTGAAAAACTCCTTTTGAACTAGACTAGTGGGTCCGCTGACGATGTTTGAAAAAAATAATCTACTGTTTCCGTTTGATGTTGTAGGAACCAAACAAGTGAATGTACCTACAAATTTTGTAATCTAAAAATTGATACTTGGACATTAAGTTGATGACGGATTGAGCTTTGAACAGAGTCAACCCATTAGACTCGGTATCCGAAAAATAATTACCCCAAAGAATCTATTGATACCATCCGGAACTCTGTAAGTTAATCCATTCGCTCTTCATAAGGGCTCGAACTTTAAGTAAAATACCTCGGACTTTTAATCGCGAAAACTTAGAGAAATCAGGCAATGGTAGTGACCTCTTTGAACTAATGAGTCAACCGCTATATTCCATTAATGACCGCTAGTGAGTTACCTAAGTGCTTGTAAGATCGGAACACATAACACTACTTGCCTTGTATCTGCTAATAAAATTCCAAAGGGATTACCAACTTATATAATTCCAACGGAATTCTGTCTTTGCGCAGTCGGGTTTATTAAGGGGGCACCGTAAGGTCTCCAAAAGCAGACCGACTGGCGCCTTTCCAACCAAAAGAGCAAGAAAAGTGAGTGATTCGAATATAGTGACACCTAGCGGTAGACGCGTTGACTCTGTATGATCCAGAAAACGGCTCAAAGCTCCCTCCAAATTCAAAATACGACCAAACGGTTTATTTAACTTTTCTCAGCCAATAATTGACCGATTTCAATGATTCATGCAGCGTTCGTTCTATTTTCGTAACCTCTAGATCTCACAGACCTCGAAATTTGAAAGTAAAATTGTTAAATGGTACCTATCTAAATTTGAAAATTTTGAAATTCGGAAATCGATCCTATGGGGAATTTCAACACCAGTAGATTGCCTCAAAAATCATCAAAATCGGTCTGCTGTTGACCGTAAAAAGTTGAAAAAACCGCATATATACCATCCGGCGCCCCCTTAACTATTGTCCGTACGGATGGGCTAGTGAAGCATTGGAAGGTGATGTTTAATTTTATCTGATAAACTTTCAGTTGGTAGGTACCACCTACTAAAATTTCGTTATACCTATAACGTGGGGACTAGTAAAGTGTAGATTGAAGTATTAATTTCTCTTCTGTATGTGCCTGTATCTACGAAGGCATCCTGATGACAACCATCGGACCTGCAATTTGAAATAGACCTCCTTTGTGATATCTAGAATTCAATATCAGGGCATGTAGGCGTAAGTTACCTCTGAGCCAAATTTGTTTGTTAATTGACTTCTGGCGATGATACCTTAAATGGAGCTCTTCTGGAATATCTAAAATATAATTAAAATGTATGGAGGGACTCTGATCAGCTATGGAACCTCTGAGGCCAATTTATTTCCCATTTGACTTAGGTATCGTGTTGAAATTTAGATGGAGGGCTCCTGTGGGACACCCCAAAAACAATTACGAGGTACAGAGACTTACTGATCAGCTGACGGGCCTCTAGGGCTATACTCTGTCCAAGCATTCGTCGCTGGTTGCCCAGGTCAAAATCCCCCTCACCCCCCCCCCCACCCGGCATGGATCGGCAAGGCCTGGGAGCTCGGCCGAATGCATTTTTCAACCCCAAATTATGACCCTCTTAAATAAACGAAATCCTATCAATTAAGTATGCTACTATTTCTGTTAATGAATTTGGAGTCCACAAAACGTTTGTCAGAGTGAGACCAAACAACACAAAATTCGGCAGTGTTTAAAAGTTGTCATCATGCAGCCGGTTTTCCCCCCGTAATATAGATTTGGAAAAAAATCAGAGTTTTAGTTATTTATGCAATGTTGTGTTTATACTTGTTCTTTTCAAGAATTCCCCATGAATTTAATTTTTATTGAAATAATGACCAATTCCGTAATCCAACAAAGTTGGGTAATCCTAGAGGAGACAAACACAGTACCCGAGTTTTTTAAATTTAATTTAATTTTATTTTTAGATTTACCAAAAAGCGTCAAATTGTTGGGCCCTGGAGCTATAATGGTTTGAACCCATTTGGGAAGCGTGAAGCTCCAGGTTTTGATGGTATTCTATTCACGGGGTTTAATTTGCGTAGAAGGGCTATCTATCACAGAAATAGTAAGCCTTTGTGATATAATTTGGCTGGACGGTCGTAAAATATTTTTGAAATATTTGTTACAATTCTATTCTACCAGTGCGTGAGCAGTCTTGCACCACAGCTCGTACTGTTTTGATCCATTTTACTCTTCTTTTTATTCAGTTGAAGCCCTTCAATTATTTAGTTTAGTAGGTAAATTGTTGACAGATTGATGACAACTACTTACCAAGGTGGTGTAATTCTAAAAGCCGGGCTTTTGGATAGGTACCACCAAGAAATTATCAAATACCAAGTCATATTGCATTACCCTTTCAGCAGTTAGTATTTTAATCATCCCCATCACTTATATTGTGCCTATAAATAATTCACCAAATGCTTTACCTTTTTCAGTTCCTGAAGACCAGCTTGTCCTCTCATATCATCGTTGTCACTTATTGAGCTTAGAAGAACTTCATGCCCAAGAGAAAAAGTAAAACATCTACTTGGGAAAAAGGAAACAAGATGCTTCGTCTTCTACCTAGCTGAACCTTGTCCGAATGAACAGAACCGTGGGATCAATAAACCTTAGAATCTCGCACAAAGGTGAATGGAATATTCATGAAAACAGTTATTAAAATGTGAAAATATAAAAATGATATCCATGCGCTTCTACGTAACTCCTTATCTTTAAGTAGCAGTACCTTCAATTTGTGTTATATTAGTATGGCTCCTAGAGGTATGTACACTAAGTTAATATAAATCACCTACAATTTTTCATATGACGCTGAAATTTGGTACGGAACCTCTGTGAGACACGTAGAATAGGATTTCAGCTAGCCGAACTACCCCAATCAGCAGGTTAAGCGCATAACGCTAATGTCATTGCAATATATCCTTTGACGTTGAAATTTGGAATGGAATCTCTGTGAGATTGAATAGGATTTCAACTTGCCGATCCACCCCAATGAGATGGTTGAGCGCATAACGCTTATTTCAATGCAATATATCCTATGACGTTGAAATTTGGAATGGAACCTCTGTGAGACAGTTGGAATAGGATTTCAACTTGCCGAACCACCCCAATCAGCTGGTTAAGCGCATAACGCTAATTTCAATGCAACATGTCCTATGACGTTGAAATTTGGAATGGAACCTCTTTGAGACAGTTAGAATAGAATTTCAACTTGCCGAACCACCCCAATCAGATGGTTAAGCGCATAACGCTTATTTCAATGCAATAGGTTATGACGTTGAAATTTGGAATGGAATCTTTGTGAGATTGAATAGTATTTCAACTTGCCGATCCACCTCAATCAGATGGTTAAGCGCATAACGCTAATTTCAATGCAATATGTCCTATGACGTTGAAATTTGGAATGGAACCTCTGTGAGGCAGTTAAAAGAGGATTTCAACTTGCCAAACCACCCCAATCAGCTGAGTGAGCTTTTAACGCTAGTTTCTCCGTTCAAGCGTTGGAAGCCCCTCCGAAATTATTATTTCGTCATTCCTTGAGAAATACTAATCTACTGGAAAGAAAATGAGCTTGAAGTGTGGCTCACTACGTGAGTACTGGTCTTTATTTTTTGAAATGTGAGCTCTTTATTGTGCCGAAGAAGTACCTACTGTCCAACGAATTGGTCTTTTCTTTTGGATTTTTCGATTTTTTGGCTTAATTTTTAGAACGGAATTTTAATCTTAATTCGTGGGAGAGATAAATCGACTAGATGGCACATGTAGATACATATGTTCCTAAATACCTTCGAAATAGTGTTATACTCAAGGAATTGCTTCTTAATGCCTCAAAACGGAATTCACTGGGACATTTTTTTGAGCCATTGTAATAACTTAATTTGTTACAGAAGGTTGCAAAAATATGGACATTTACGTAAATAGGTATTACAAGTGAAGAATTTTTGAGAGACGGAAACTAAGAAGTTACATTACTCTTAAAACTGGTACATGAAAATGATTTGTGACCTAATGATTTTATTTGCACAATTTCTTAAAAGGATTCGGAATGGGGTTTAGAGAATGAATTGTTATAAGTGTGCTCACTCACCCAAGCACACAGAAATACTCTTAAAAGGAATGTAAATAAAAAATCCTGAAATCAATTTTGTTTTTGTTACTGGATATAATTTAGAAAAAGTTTGTTCGACGTGCCTAAATTTGAATACATTGTTTGATTTTCGGCGAAATAATGGATTTTGGTATATTATCTTCAATAATGGTCCTTTGAAATCGACCAAAAAAATCAAAATTTGTTGCTTTCCTTCGGGATCGTGCGGGTTAGCTCAGACGGATTCTTCGGAGGCAGCGGTTGACGAACGTCTGTAGGGGGCGAGTGACAGATTCCGTCACTTTCCATGTCTCACTGCCGTAGAGCAGTACTGACTTGACGTTAGTGTTGAAAAGCCGTATCTTGGTGCGTTTTGAGAGGTTTCTGTTCTTCCATACTGAATATAGTTGAACATACACTCCGTTGGCTTTCTTCACACGGCTTTTCACGTCCTCCACAGCTCCGCCATTTTTAGTGACAATACTTCCCAGGTAGACGAAGGAATCAACCTCGCCTACTGGTCCATCTCCAAGGGCAAGCGGGTCTCGGCATCGCTGGTTCACTCTCATTTCCTTGGTCTTTCCCACGTTGATCAGCAGACCAACACGTCCAGCGATCCGTTCCAACGCGCCCAATTTATCCTTTAGGTCACTAAACCGTTGGGCCAATAAACACAGGTCGTCGGCGAAATCCAGGTCTTCTAGCCTGTCCTTCAGTCCCCACTGAATCCCTCTTCTCCTCCCTCCAAGCGACGCTCTCATGACACTATCTAGTACGATTATATACAGGGTTGGCGAAAGGACACATCCCTGCTTTACGCCCGTTTCAACCTTGATGGGGTTGGACAGCACACCTTCATGTACAACACGGCATTCAAATCCTTCATACTGGCTCCTTATAAGATTGATGATCTTGCTTGGGAGTCCATACTTCTCAAGGATCTTCCACATTACCTCCCGGTTCAGAGAATCGAACGCCTTCTCAAAATCGATGAAGGCAAGATAGAGGGGGCTATTCCACTCGACACTCTGCTCCAGGATAATCCTCAAGGTGTTAATAAGGTCAGTACAGCTACGTTGCTCTCTGAACCCAGCCTGTTCTTTCCTCAATCGTCTTTCTATTGACCCCTTGATTCGCTTGAGGATCACTCGATTTAGCACCTTGCTTAGGATGGGTAGCAGTGTTATTCCCCGCCAATTCGTGCACTCTGATGTGTTGCCTTTTTTGGGAATCTTGACAATCAACCCGCTCTTCCACTCAGACGGTACAGTCTCTTCTTTCCAAATTTTCCTGAAAAATGGTAGAATGATACCAGCTAGGGCTTGTGTATCTACTTTCAGGATTTCTGCCGGTATACCGTCTATTCCAGGGGTTTTGCCATTTTTCATCTCAGTGATGGCTTGAACTACCTCAGCAAGAGTAGGAGGCGATATGTCAATCGCAGGTATGCCAAGATCTGGCATCCTGAAGTGCGGCTCCTGGGCATTCGTGGTTTCCCGGTTCAGAACTTCTGAGAAGTGTTCTTCCCAGCGTCTCAGCTGGTCTACTTGGGTGGTTAGGGGTACGCCACTCTTACTTTTAACTGGTCGAGTCTTCCTGAACCCTTTCTTTGACAGCGTTCTAGTTATATCGTACAGTTCTTTCATATCCCCTCTGTGAGCTGCTTCTTCAGCCTTTTGAGCCAGTTCACTTACCCACTCCCGCTGGTCCTTCCTGGCTTTTCTCTTGACCAACCGATCTGTGGCATTATACCTTTGTTGTGCTTCTGCTTTCTGCTGGCGAGTTCTGCACTGATTGAGTCTCTGCTTCAACAACTTTCGCTTGTCAATTTCCTGCCATGTATCCTCCTTCATCCACTCCTTCCGTTGGAGGCATTCATATCCCAGACAAGTCTCTGCAGCCTCGAAGATGTTATTTTTGATCACATCCCAATGCTCTTCAATTGAGAAGTCCTCGGTTTGTGTTGCCTGGGTTCTATTGATTATCTCATTTCTTAGGCTGTCGCAGACCTCAGGTACCTTAAGCTTCTTAACATCCAGCCGTTTCTTTTTCTTATCAGCTCTATTGGCTGCCGAGGTGATTTTCAGACGGAGTTTGGCCAGCATGAGATGGTGATCGCTCCCGACATCAGCTCCTCTCTTGTTCCTCACGTCCAGCAAGGATCGTCGGAACTTCCTGCAGATGGCTATGTGGTCGATCTGGTTTTCAGTTATCTGGTCTGGGGAGACCCATGAAATCTTGTGGCAGTCCTTGTGTGGGAATACTGTGCCTCCAATTACAAGGTCGTGCTCAGCACAGAAGCTCTTGAGCATTTCACCGTTTTCATTGGCCTGCCCAATGCCATGTTGACCCATTACATGCTCAAGTCCCTCATTGTCTGACCCCACTTTGGCATTTAAGTCCCCCATGATAATTACTATGTCCCTCTTGGGTATAGTCTGTAGAGTATTTCTTAAGGCGCGGTAGAAGTCCTCTTTCACCTCTTCTTTGGAGGGTTCTGTCGGGGCATAGCACTGAACAATGCTAATGTTTCGTACCTTTGACTTAAAAGGCAGTGATAAGTCTATCCGAGATGGGTCTCCAATCCAGAAGACTGTTTCGGGCGGGCCTTGAAAGAAGGATGCCAACACCTGATCTGTGTTCTGCTCTATCTTCATCGGGGAGTCCCGAGTAGAGCAACACCCCACCATCTGCAGTTGCCACTTCTCCATGATCAAGCCACCTCACTTCGCTCAGCCCTAAGATGTCCAGTCTGTAGTTAGCCATCTCTCTGCTCACTTGTCTGAGCTTTCCTTTTTCATATAGTGTCCGTACATTCCAAAAACCAATTCGTGTGTTCCGTTTCATGCCAAAGATCGTTGCCGTAGGATCCGTCCGGGTTTCTCTCGTTTGTGTTTCTGTAATAATTTTTGGTTTAAGGAGTGCGGGTTATTAGCCCACAGCTCCCGAGTACCCACTTGTGGGACTGCCACACTATGACCTGGGTACGGGCCAGGAATTTTCTGTCGGGGGTTCCACCCATAGCCTTTGGGTCAATACCCTTCCCACAAGGCAGTGGGGCCAGGTTCGTCCGCCTCTTCAGCCGTTGGATCCTGATGATCTCCTCCGCCCTCTGAGCCGTTGGCCTTTGGCTTGGGCCCCTCCTCCTTTCTCAACCGGGCTTGGGACCGGCTATGGCGGAGGGTTAGCTCAGACAGTCCCTTATAATTTTCAATGCTGTCCAATCAAAATAGCCTGTGAGCATGCGCAAGCGTGAATTTCTCATAACGTCGATTTCTCATCATCTATTGGTCCGACTTCGTTCAAACTCAGGAAGTAGATGGGTACCTGTCCCGGATGAATGCTCTATGAATTAATTGCGGTTGGTGGAGTTATAACTGTAACGCATGCACAAAACTAAAATTGATCAACACAGACAAAACTCCGAGACTGATGGACCGATATTTATGAAATTTTCAAGAATTGCGCGGTTTAGTTCTTAGACGTTCCCCTACAAATTTCATTGCCGTAGGATTAATAGTAGTCTTTGCGCTTGCGCAAACATTATTTTCTTATAATTCCGACCAATAAGAGCTCTCGACTTGTACTTTTTTTTACTAATTCTATACGACCATGTTACAGTATGTGAGTAACCTTCCCACCCAACTTGGCAGACGTTTTCGGGTTGTCAATAATGGATATCATACCAAACAATCGAATGAAACCTCTCGGATCGCTTTAAGGTCCGTTCGCTTCCCCCAAGGTAACTTTCGCAGGAAATAAAATCAACAAACATGGGAGCAAATCATAACTGGCGCAACATAGTAAAAGCCTTATAAAGCCTTATAAACTGCGAGGACCGTATCAATTGACATTATAATATCGGAATAATAATATAATATTTGAATTTTTTTCTTCAGGAAAACGAGTTTGTTGTAACTCTTGTCACCTATAGATGGACTTGTGAAGCGTGAGCAGGTGATTTGTTTCATCTCATTAATTTGTTTTCATTTGGAAGGGTACCTAAGTCAGTGTCAAAATACCTACTTGGACTAGAGAGATCTGTAAAGTAGAGATATTTCAAAAAATTGCATTAATTTTCTCTCGAAAGATGCCAACACCTATGCAAACATATTGATGGCAAAGTCATCGTTTTGCCCGACCAGTACGGAATGGCGTTACTCTAATCGGTTTCGAAGGCGTACCCGCGGGACTAATTTCTTTTTTAATCAACCCACGGTTCTGAAATTTGATGTGGAGTTTCTTTGTGACACGTAAAAAACAATTAAAAGGTACAGACGCGCACTGATAATCTAATTGACCTCTGAGGCTAATTTCTGTCCTAATCGACTTAAGGTGCTGAAATTTGAATTAGAGCGCCTTTGGAAAACAATGTAACGAGGTATGGAGGACCACTTATCAGCTGAGGGGCTTCTGAGACTGATTTCATTTCTAATCGACCTACTGAACTACATTAATTTATTGTGACAGAGAACATAGTTTCAATTCAGTACACAGTCCGTGCAACTTTTCTACATGGTGGGAAGATGGCTTTCTGATAGAGGATTTTGTTCAGTAGTATTTACTGATAAGCGTGAAATTGGTGGTTCCTCACTGTGAAGGGTCGATCCCTTTTGCTAGGTACAATGCGTCGAGTTTAGATAATTTACTACAGACTGGTTTTAATAATGATAGCCTATTGATCTGAATAGAAGAGCTATCTATAATAGAATAATGAATCTTGTGTAATAATTTGCAGTTTTTTTTTTAAATCCCAATTCTAGGGAGAAATACCTATTGTTTAGAATGGAAAATGGGTACATATACGTGTTTATAGGCCTCGTGTGCATCGATTCTAACGCTGGCAGTGCCGGCTGGCGTAAGCTAGTAGAGGTCCTGGGTTCAAGGGCGCCTGGGGGCAAGGTGCGTTAAAATTACTTGCTCCACTTTCACTGTACAAACATGTCTCGGAAACAATAGAATTTGTCCCTCCATGCTACAGACAGAATGGATACTATTCATTACAAAGAGAACTGTTTCCACCGAGTTGCTTTTGGTAAGTAAAACATTCAAGAAAAACATATGTATTGCCGAAAATGAAAAGGGACTTAATATCGCGCGAGTAAAATGTTCAGTACTGGTGAAATAAGTTGTCTGGTCGAAAATATAAATTTCCGAGTCTTAATCGACTGTCGTTCTCCAACTCCTTACTTATAAGCTATCCATGGTAAAGTCGTTTTAAATTGAGAAACAGTCGATAAAAAGATTCTTAGCAACCAATGTCAGGTACATATGAGAAAAGGCACCTCTTGTCGCAATGGAGAAATAACATGGGCGCGACAAAACAACGTTATTTTTCGTTTTAGTTTCAAGCCATTAATATGCAGTCTGATAGTAATTCCATGTGCATATTTTTTTCTTAAATATGATTAAATAAATGTAGAGATGTTATTCAAAACTTTAGATGCGTTTTTCTTCAAATCACCTTTTTTCCGTAACTAATTTTTATTTATCCATAACTTTGTAAATTTTTAAGATAGATTTTTAACATATAACAATAACTCAATTTCGAAAATTTTCGACAAGAGGTCCCTTTCCATTTTTTTGCATCATATATTATGGTATTAGCTATCTGGTTGTTTTTGTTTTGGTCCTTCGCGTCAGCTCTTAAATGTTTTTATGCTGACCGGATTATATTTCATCACTTATCATTTTAAGTAACTTTATTTGTGAACAATATACTTGGAAAAATTTGCGGTCATTGTGTTGCTTGTTGTAATGGTCGATCCGATTACCCAACTAATCTAATTTCGTAGGTACCTAGATACCTAATGTAAGATTCAGGATAATCGACAATAACGCTTAATAAAACGCTTAACTAAAGGGCAAAATTCATTACAAAACTCAGAATGAACTTTATTCATTGTTACTCAGGTAACACTATTTATAAACAATAAACGCTGGAATGCTCTAAATGTGGATATCTACCTACAAATACTACATCTCTTCCCCCCTAGGAGACAGTGCAACTCCTGAGGGCCCTATCATCTGGCCATCGTCCACAGCTCCATCTCAACGCTTTGGAGGAGGAGGATCAATGCCAGATTGGAGTTATTGTCGATGCGGTATCATATTACAGTTCATCGAGGAAAATCCGTAAGGACGGAAATTCCAATTGGCTGACCGGACAACCGCCCGATTCGGTTCGGCCAATCGAAGAGCGCAACCCCTTCTCAGCATTTCGAAGCAAAAGCAATTGAAACGAGATTGAAAGAAGGAAAGAGGGGAAAAAAATGAAGGGAAGTTAGGCGACGATGCGGCCTCCCGCGGAGTCGTCCCACGGGCGCATCCTTCTCGACGGTCTCTCGCCCTGTTGGTGCTAACAACCCGCATTGTCCACGCTATCTTAAACTACTTACTCTGTCGTTCCGGAACTCTTGGAGAAAAGAGCATCTCGTTTCTGGAGCGGAGTGAAATAACGTGGTTGGCGAATTTCATCCGTTTTCCGGAGGTGTCGACTTATCTCCTTTCGCAGGATGGCGGATAACGGTTTTGGTTTTCCAGGCGAGCTGTACTTCGAGAATTGAAACATTGAAAACTAATATGGGATCACCTTTGTAGGATAAAGCATGATCGTATACGAAATTTGAGAATATTGAGTGACCCTTAGCGAACCTTAGGGAAGGTAACTAACTGTAGGCATTAAGATTGGACGACCAAACTGAAACTAACTTTGCTATTGCAATGACTCAATGAGCGTATGTTTTCAGATCCACAGAGTCAAAACATGGGAACGCAAAAGGGAAGCGGGAATACTCGTCTACTACAGCAAGTAAATATTTATTGCCATGCAACGATGTAAGGGGCTTTTGAAGTTGATGTTGAGACGTTCAAATGGGTGAAGCTTTTATAAGCGTGCCCCCAGATCTGTGGAAGCGAGGTTTTAGTCGTGCGCAAGTCTCACATGAAGCTGTTACTTTTCTCACACCTTCCACTGAAAATGGTTAGTTTTTGCAGCAAGCCTAATGGGCTTTACATGTAACCCCTGGATGTCACAAATTGTCATGGAGGGTTTCCAAGTCAGACAAATAAACTATGCTTCCACTTAGATTCGTTCCAGGTTGAAATTCCCTTGATAACGCATCAGCTGCTGCATTTTGCTTTTCTGGGCGTTAAATAAAATGAATTTTGTAACAATCAAGTTGTAGCCGCCAGCGCAGTATTTTTTCGTTATTTATTTTGCTGCTGTGGCTCATGCTAAATATAAAAGAGACAGAATTTTGGTCAGTAACGATTCGAAAAATACGTCCAAGAAGAAAGTGTCGTCAATATCTGATGGATTCAATTATTGCAAAGGCTTCCTTCTCTAATGCTAAGTATTTTTGCGCACTTGAAAGGATCCGTGAAAAGAACGCTACTGGACGCCCTGCTCATGTCAGAGTTGCTGCTATTGCATGCTCTGATGCGTCAGTTTCAGCCTGGAAAGGGACTGAGTCATCGATTGCTGGAAAAACTGCATTTGCAACGTCCTGTTTGAGTTGTTCAAAAGCACTTAAAACATCAGCAGGTAGAGGAAAACTCCTGGACTGAACTAGCGGACGAATTTTGTCAGAATAGTGCGACACCCATCTAGAATGGTGTGCGAAAATACCTACAGCACATTGAAGAGCTTGAGTTGTCAGGGATTCGCAAAGACAATAGAGGCCTAAATCGGTCTGGGTCCTGCTTTAATGTGCCATTTTCTATCAGGTAACGTAAAAGCTGTATGGATTCAGTCGGAAAGGTACATTTCTCTTTATTCAACGTGAGAGAGTATATCTCAATAGCATGAACCGTCCAAGATTGTTGTCATGCTCTCGTTCATTGGGTTCACAATTGGTTATATCGTCTAGGTAAGGGTAAGTTCCCTCTAGTTTTTCTGCTTCAATGATGCTGTCAATCGTTTTCTGGAAGCATGGAACCCCATTGGTCACTTTGGCGAAGCTGGTATAGCTTACCACAATCCTCAAACGCAGTCATAGGCATATCGTTCTTAAGGATGGGGATTTGATGGTAGGCACTCCTGAGATCAATTGTGTTAATCATGGAGTTTTTCTCGACCTTTTCACCGAGGATAACCGTCTAGATAAGTGGATCTATTAAGTGTCTGTGAATAGTCGATTACCATTCGGCGCTTTCTTCCACTACAAATAACAAAAACTCGAGCTCGCCATGGCGAGTTTCTAGGGTCGATTACCTCACAATCGGACTGTCTACTAAATTGAGTCATAATGGGTTTGCATCCAGGTACAAGATTAGCAAAAAGTGGGACAAGACCACATAGCTGGAGAGAAGGACGTTTACCACCAATTGAATGCTCGACTGAAGAATGAGTTCCAAGTACGTCATGGCCTATAAGAACGTCTGAGCATAGGTCCTTCATTATCAACCATTTTTGGTTTTGATAAGTCTTACCCAACAATTCTAAGTCAACCACACACGAACCTTGAATGAGAGTTTGGTGAGCCGATGACGCCATAGAAGGAGAGCACGAGTAGAGATTCGGGATAAGATTACAACGATTGACCACTGATTTGCTAACAAAGCTTGAAGAGCTTCCAGTATCAATGAGATAATGCAACTTAGTTCAGTTTACCCTAATGAGAGTTACAGCTTCAGCTAAAGAGCTTTGTGATAATGCAGAAACTAGGCTGGGCAAGGTTCCCACAACAACTGAGGATTTGTCAGAAGTACGCTTATTGGACATACACTAGATGAGATAATACCCCGTTTTGCCACAGTTTTGACAATTATTCGTTCGAGCTGGACATTCTGGCCGAGGATGGAATTCAGAGCGGCAAACATTTTCGAGACAGTTTAGCTACCACTGATTGGTCTGGAGATGCTGCAACCTCTACAGCTAAGGCCGAAGGCTGTCCTGTGGATACAAGAGTAGATTGTGGATACAAGCTTGGATTGTGGATACAAGTGCTCTTCAGCCATTTTGAGTGTTTGAGCCTGTTCCCTAGCTTCGTCAGTGTAAAACTGTCCAATAATCGTTGTTGAATTTGTGAAGAGGAAACAGCTTTAAACAGCCTTAAGGAACGGTCGAATTTCATATTTATTAACACTATCCAGTCTCACTTATTGAAAAACATGCAATTCTTATAGAAATATACAATTTTATAAAATGTTAAAAATTAGCCAATCCATCAAAACTAATGTTAGAGACCGTAAAGATTCTCGAATACTGTTTCATTTGATATTATTTCACTTTATAGTCTCACTTTTCGGCGGGGGATCCATCGCTAAAACATGATTCCACCTTCTTATCTAATTTATTGTTATCACAACTGAATAACATGGAATCATGTTTTAGCGATGGATCCCCCGCCGAAAAGTGAGACTATAAAGTGAGATGAAAGTAGCGCCAATAATTGTAATGATTTCCGCTTACAACCGAGTCGTTGCTAGGGATATGATACTTCGTCGTTTTTCATCCCACAAAATTCGTTGACCATTCGTTCGAAAGCTCTCGATTTATCCAACCATACTATATTAACTACTGCGAAGTGCTTGGCCAACAAGCTTAGTTATGAGCATGGTTATATGAATAATTGTTTACACACAGGTGATCATTCTCAATTATTGATATTGTGAACATGATTGCAACCGCTTGTTAATTTCTGATGATTTCATTGAGCTGGTGTTTCGATTATGTGATTCATAGCAGGTGATCCGAATATTGCGAGAACGGTTTGATTTGTGAAGCGGTGGTTAAATCATTTTAATAGGTAATTTCTATACTTTACACTATAGGAAGCTGTAATTTCGTATGTAGCCTCTTTAGCCTCTTTCTATAATAAAGTGAATGTTTACTCACGAGTTTCTATTAGGAGATCATCATCTCACAAGAGCTCAATCGTCGTGATCATTTCTATAATAAAGTGAGAGCGAGGAGCTAAAACATGATTCCATGTTTTTTACATTTTAGCATCGAACGAATGGTCAACGAATTTTGTGGGATGAAAAACGACGAAGTATCATATCCCTAGCAACGACTCGGTTGTAAGCGGAAATCACCACAATTATTGGCGCTACTTTCATGTCACTTTATAGTCTCACTTTTCGGTGGGGGATCCATCACTAAAACATGATTCCATGTTAAAATGCTAAATTTCAATGGACAGAAAACGATAGAAATAAATTCAGACATCTAAAAGAACAACTTTCATCAGAAAAAGTGGTAGTCCATCATAGGCCTGATTTTCCTTTGATATTGACTGTCGATGCAAGTGAATATGGACTAGGGGCCGTGTTGCAACATAAGTACCCCGATGGATCATTGCGATTAGTATGTGCCGCTTCAAGAACATTGGCTGATTCGGAAAGGAATTATGCTTCGATTGATAGGGAAAGTTTAGCAATAATGTTTGGAATTTCAAAATTTGAAAGATATTTATTGGGTCGGAAATTTATTTTACGATCTGACCATAGGCCACTTATGCGCATATTAGGGAATAAGGAAGAGTTGCGAAAAATTGCTTCTAGCAGGTTAACAAGATGGGCCATACATTTGAGTAATTTTCATTATGAATTAGACCACATACCAGGGCGGAGTAATCAAATAGCGGATTCACTTTCAAGACTGCCTTTGAATGACCAAGAAATATCAGCCTATGAGAGCACACCACCTAAATTCTCCCAAATACGAGTTGTTCTGGAAACCTCAGTTTTGTCAAAACTGCAAATTGCTAATAAAAGTGCAGCAGATCCAGATTTAAAAAGAATATGTTCATTCATATCAAGAGGTTGGCCAGAACTATCGTCATTACCTCAGGAATTACATACCTACCACACTAAACGAGAAGAATTAGAGATTGAAGAAGGATTGTTGCTGAGGCATGATCGAATAGTGACCCCCACTTATTTTCGTCAAGCTATCCTCTACAAACTTCACGAAACCCATCCGGGAGCTTCAACAATGAAGAATATTGCAAAGAATACGATTTGGTGGCCAAATTGCAACAAGGATATTGAAGATTTTGTGGACCGATGCAACACTTGCCAGCCCTGCGTGTCAATGAAAGGGAAACACCTATTAATTTATGGAATATGCCTGAGAAACCTTGGGATCGGATACATATCGATTATACTGGCCCATATTCTGGAAAAATGTGGTTCGTCGTTATAGATGCACATTCAAGGCGGCTGGAAATCTTCCGACTTCAGGACGCAACAACGGATGGTTCCATAACAGTGCTAAGAACATTGTTTGTTAGGTACGGCCTCTCTAGTACCATGGTTTCCGATAATGCCTCCACATTCAGCTCTGAAAAGTTTAAAAAATTTGCTGCATCAAATGGAATTGAACTGGTGAAAACAACTCCATACCACAGCCGTTCTAATGGATTAGTTGAGAGAACTATTCGTACATTCAAGTTCCGATATGAAAAGTCAGGAGATCAATTTTCTGACCCAGACCACCGTCTTCAGGCAATGCTTTTTGAGTATAGAAACAGTATACACTCTTCTACTGGAAGAACACAGTGAGATGTTCCTAGGCCGACAACCCCGTATTTTTCTGAAAACGCTAACACCTGATCGATGATCATATGCCGACAGGAAAGCACTAAAGATGAAACTAAACCACGACAAGGGGCTAACAGAGAGACATTTCCAGGATGGCCAAGAGGTTTGGTACAAGAAAAAAATAGACGAAGAATGGAAGCCTGCAGTTCTAAAGAAGAAAACCGGAGATTTGTCTTATCTTGCTAATTCTGAATCTAAAGAGGACGTCCGCCTCCATGCTGACCAATTACGACTCAGAAGAAGTGAAAGGATCCGTAATAGACCTCCACAATTGGACTAATTAATTTTATTTTTTCTTAAGTAAAAAAAAAAAAAAAAAAAAAAAATTATGGAAGAGGGAAGTGTGGCAACTTCAGTTCAAAGGTACCCCACTGATGTTTATCGAGTATCCAGGCAACGGGATGGGAAATGGTTTATTCTCAATTATGACGTGTATTGTACTTTCTAATGAAATAAAAATGTATTTGTGAATTGTGACTATTCAGTGATTATAAGTTGTTATAGTAACCAAAGCCTTTTTTTTTTTTTTTTTTTTTTTTGTATCTTCTTGTCGTAGATCCGATTTATGTTTTGAAAAACGACACCAAACGGGCTGAGACGTTTCCACCATACACACTTTTCCACACCACCCCACTATCAAAAAGAATGTGGTAGACCAATTCTGAACGTCGTTCTTTTAGTGGAAATATTTTAGTTTGGAAAATAGTGGTCTGTTCCTATTAAGTGTTCGAAATGCTATTTTTACGTGTTAATAAAGCTCGAAAATCTTTGTCATTTGTTCTGCCATCACCCTTTTCGCGTAAGGCATTGAATATTATTGAACTGATTGTAGTTGTTGTTGAGTTGAAGGTATACTGCTCTGTTTCCTTGAAGTGTGCTATGTATAGTTTTATCTATCATTTTGATGGGGATAGCCATTAGCCGTTAGGATCAATTTTAATTTTTTTTGTTTTCTTTGTGAAATTTGGAGTCAGAAAGGGTGAGCGATCGATGCACAATATTTTTCACGACATTTCTCCTGTACCGAGATATGCACGCGTCGAGAAATTTAGTAAAACATAGAATTGATGAAAAATCGCCCACCGCTAACACTTTAGGTGCTAAATGACCTTGAAATTTGTAGGCCTTTACAATAAAGTTAGGCAAAGAAGTTAGTTCATTTTTCTATTTTCATATTGAGCTTAAAATATAACCGAGATGCCTAACCAAGTTTTTCTATGTTACAGAAATTCAAGAAGCCCCAGTACCACCGACGACGAATGAACTATGAAGTAACTTCAACAAATGGGAATAACTATAATTCACTTATAGTAATTGATTAGTTTTATTTTGATTTCAAGATATAGTACGATTCTAATCATGCAAATTATAAAATTTCTATACTTGTGTCATTATTTTCAATTTCATAAAAGAGAGAAAAAAAAGACCTCTTAGGCGCTTTTCTGTCATTTTACCCATCTTTTTTCTTTTCCTTTTATTGTATATAGGTAACTGGTGAAAAAGGTTCTGGATGAGCTTTTATGCTTCCCAAAAACTACCAAAGCAAAAAAATTAGCTATTGATCATATTTGAAGGGCAAAAAAATGTCTGACAAAACACCTTCTTCGGTACACTTATCTGTTACATATCGTAACTCTTTAGATCACAGAATAACTGTTCCCAAATTCGACAAAGTCCTAACTAAGCCTAAATGACGAAAGGATTCAGGCGTACATGCAATTCCGAATTATGTGTGATCGGGTGTGTAAGGGAAAGCGCCAATAGATTTTGTTGTTCAGTAGTTTATGTAGGAATTATATGTCAGAGCAAACTCCCCGCAGCTTCACATGACTCTGTTTCATCACATTTATTGCACATGGCAATTCACAATATGATGATTAAAATATGTGAGATGTAAGAAACACAGCTATTCACGTTTTTTCTTGTCTTTATGGACATCGTAATGAAGGGATCACACTATCGAGGAATATTCCACAACTTTTACTTACAACGTTAGAAATATTGTAATAAACCTGGCACAGTAAACAGCAGAACAGAATAAAAATCTCCAACGTACGCCCTAGTTATGAAGGTAGAACATTGGATATACTACACAATTGGTCATTGATTGAAGACGAAATGTTGCAAATTCAATGAATAAAAAATGAATAAAAATCTCCAACTTACGCCCTAGTTATGAAGGTAGAACATTGGAAATACTACACAATTGGTGATTGATTGAAGACGAAATGTTGCAAATTCAATGAAATATCTCTCTGGTTGTAGGCCATGGTAATGGGATAATGGATGTAACTATTTTCTAGCCAGCGATATCTCTTATTAAAGGTAGGGACGCTTAAAAAAAAGAAAAATACCACTTATTTTCCACGGGGAGGGTGATGATCCCGGTGAAGAGTAGTTCTCACACTACAGAGTGTCCAATCCTTCGTGTCAAGAGGTCAGAAATGGTATTGAAGCACACAAAAGCATCTCGTCAAGGTACAGCGGCCATAAGGTCGACCCCTCACGTTCAATGCGGAGGTCGTCGGACTCAAGGTAAGAACAGAAAGATGAAAAATAGCTTCTGTGCTCTGGTTCTTGAGCTCGCATTTTTCCACGGCAGTTACTTTTTTGGTATAGACCTCAGGCTTTGATAAATTTACGAGTAGCATCCATTATAGTTGAAGCCACCTGCAAACCAGGCGATGACTCAGGTTTTGGCGCACTGTTCAGTTTAAGTTGGGGCTTTAGGAATTTGATGATTACTAAGTTTAATTGCTGAACTTTCCAAATCCCACCACCACGTACCTACTCATGGGAGCTGGTGTCTAGTTCAACAGCTCACTTATGTTGGACAGTGCATTTGAGTACGGTTTTAATGATCAATTTTCGTTTCCATATTAAGCAAATTTTCTAAGAGAATTATAGTTTCGAACGTGTTCTCAATCGAAATCCGCCAAGAACCATCCTAATACTAGTGGGTCTGCTGACTAGGTTACTCACGTAGTTTGATAATTGCATCGTATATTCGATCTAGCATCCCATCGGAAACTACAGTACACTTTTTTGACATTTATTAAGTACATCAACCGATATCTTCAACGGTAGTTGATGATAATATTGTCGTTGCATCGAATCGGATCGCTCAGAGTCGTCTCAATCAATTTATCACGTCCAAAACTATCGAAATCCATACCGAACGCGTCCACACTGTGTCGCTTCGACACGAAACGTTACGACGACTTTGACTATTACTCACGAGCCTCTGGCCATATATTTGGAATTAATTTTTGTAATATCTTAAGAAAGAAATATTAATTAAAATATTAAAAACATGAGGCCCTACAGTAGCAATCTATTTTTATATTAGCATGAGTTCTTTTAATTTAATATATGCACATGAAATTATACATGTATATTCAAAGAATTAAATATATTTGAATTGAAAAAGCAAATAACCCTCACGGCTGTATAATTCTGAAGGTTTAGGCTGCGCAATCCAGATTTTGAGATTAATTCGTAGGCGTGTCGGAGAAACCTTGAGAACGCTGAGGACTGCACAGACTAAAACCACTATCTCCTTTACAAGCAGATACCATGTTACATGGATATGTCTTTGATTGGGGATTTCATAACGGTTGTACTCGAGAGTTGTAAAAAACTTTGGACTGTAGGCGACGAAATTTAGGATAAAGAAATTATTCTATTATTCTTGGAGACACAATAAGCATACATACTATACATAGGTACTATTAAAGTTATTTTTCCAATACAGGCGCTATCATTTCTATGTTCATAATAGCCTGATTTTTCATTAATAAATGAAATTATATAATTTATTGTAAGAGGACGAAACGTTATCAAATAATACAATAAATGAAATAATTTCATTTATCTTCCCTGGGCCGCATCCCGACTAATTCCAACAAAACAACGGTTTACTTATAGAAATGTTGAAAATAACTGTGGAGAGAAGCCACTACAATGAGTTGTTGTTAACCGTCGACTGTTGACTGTTGTCAAGAGGATGAAAATGTTTCCTATGGAGTGGAGTAAATTATGCTATTGCTTTACGTTAAGAATATAGTAACCGGCTTATTAAAATTGCTTATAGTCCAATCAACTTAGTTTAGGAATGTAACCAGGTACGTAAGTAGGGGGAAATCGGTAGCTTGAGATGTGAACATTTATCACATAAATCAAGCGCATTCCAACGAGTGGCGAACGATTTCTGTGCGATGAAAACTACGGAAGTTCCATTCCCCTAGCAACGGATTGGTTGTACGTGAACATCATTAGAAATTGTGACATATTTTTTGCGTCACGAAAATTTTTGGTTGACCCCTCAGAGCAAAGACATATCCATGTCAATATAGGCGTTATTATTTAGAAAGTTATTGCAAATGTGCCAAACTCTATCAAACTTTTTCATATTTAAGAATGGTGGACGAAATCGTAGCAACAAAACATATGAAGCTGTAAGTGTGAATATCATTTCTTAGCGACCAAGCACACTTTGTTTGTCGGTTCCGTAAAGGTTCTCATGATTCACCGATTCATGACAGACTTCGAGTGAATATGCGAAAAAGTCTGTTCATCCTAAGAAATTGAGATTTGATAGGGAGAATCTCTGGGACACTAAGAAACGATCGAAATGATGGGGTTTTTTCTGACCATCTGAAAGCTCTAATTTAATTGAGAATTTGAAACTTGAGACACAAAACACACATTTCACGGGGGGGAAAATAAGACACATCCATGTACCGATGTATCTGCATGATGTAGTGTAGATACTCACCATCAGTTTACTGATTTCTGAGAAAACTTAGCTTAGGTCAGAAAAGAGTAGATCATATGATAGTCAAGCAGAATTAAAACAACAAAATTGATTTAATTTGGTATGAACCTACCTTTCAAAATTTACAGTGTTTATCGGTCAAATGTGAAAATCTGTAGGTAAGTAGATCTCCCTGAAAGTCCCCCTGTAGATCTCCCTGTAGATCTTCCCTCATTGGGGAAGCGTGATTTCAGACAGTCACTTCTGGGTGTACATTAGAACTGAAAGCCTCAAGATTTGGCTAATCGCGTGCAGTCGTATTGATTTCCCAGTCGATCGGAATGAGGATTGCCCTCGACCGATATAGTCGGCCCTCCGTCTGTCGCGGGCCTTTCGGCACGCTACTAATTACTTATTTGATGTCACGGGTTAATGATCACTCCACTAATCTAATTGTGCCGGCTTCTTAATGATCGCCCATCCCCGGGGGTAATTGACTAATCAACTTGGCATAGAAAAGGCGGTGGAGATAGAGTGGGAGAGAGAGCCTGTTGGAGAAAGAGTCGTTTCAACAAAAAGAAAAACTAAATTAAACGCTCTTTTAATAAATTGACCTCCGAGAGCAGAGGGTTAACTACTGTTATTGTAAGCTCCCGCGGTTCGTCGTTGAGGGGAAGCGCTTCACAAAATTAAGTCCAAGTTTCAGAGGAGCAATTAACGGACTGAACAATGGGATCTCTTTCTCGGAAAAAGACGTTCGAAAAAAAGACGAGGTTTTCGGATCCGGTCTTGAAATTGTGGGTTTTGCATACTAAAGCCAGAGTTTCTTCTCGGTTTTGCCTCCAGGTGCATTGTTATTTGCATACAACGGACGTTTAATGGGGATTTTTCGAGATGGGGGTTTTTGGAATAAGAAAGCTTAACAACCTGTCATTAGGAAAAAATGCTTTTAGGGTAATGAGCTCTCGCACAATGCAGTTGCATAATGGTTTCTCCGTCATAAAAATTCGTTATTAGTGAGTTTTAGGCGACTTCTACTCAACGTCACCCATTACCATAGTCTTGATGGAGCAAATGAAGATGCTAACCAAAATGGAACTGGGGCACGGTTGCCTTAATTTTAATGTCACGCTAACGGTTGGGCAACGCGATATTTCCCCCGCTGTCTTATTGTCTACTGGTTGTCTGATCAACTTCTTTATTTCGATATGAAACGCCAATTTTCAATCCTAAAATTGAATTTCATGTTAGTTTCAGTAAAATACGGAATAGGTTCGCATTTTTCGTTTTCTATTCGTAAACAGGGTATAGATTTAACGCAAATATAGTAAGCCACACGTGGGAAGCACCGCGGTTTAGTTGCTACTTATAGGTACCTAAGTCGGGTAAATCATCTATTAGTATGAAAAATTATTTATCTCTATGACAATGAACCAGGAATATACCTGATAATCGTCACTGGAAGCAGTTCTTCACGCAATTTTCACGAGAAAACAGCTAAGAGATAAAGCAAACTACGAACAGTACTTTGGTTTCTCATTTAAAATATGTGAAATAATAAACACAAGGCTGTAATCAACCAAATAAAGCTTGTGTGCAAAAACACGGACTTTTTCGATCGAGATGAAGGCTAGTAAAGCTAGACGGCAGAGGCGGATTCGGTTTCTACACGACTTGAAACGTAAAATAACCAAGTTTGAGGGGTTTTCAAATAAACCAGTATGCTACTTATTTAATTAGTAGGTAGGCATTTGAAAAACCCATCATCATTTACTTCACCAGTTTTTGAGTAATTTTGAGATGACCAGTAGTGTTACAATTTACAGGAAGGTTAGGCTGGTGTCGTGTGCCTTTAGATCCCCGAACGGGTGACGTTAAATGAGGCATTCTAACGTACGACTTTGCTAACGTCCCCTCAAGTTCACGTACTCTTGGGTACGTTAGTGGTCACCAAAAACTCTCTAAAAATTTTCGAAATAATCGTAGGTGTTTCAGTTGACCAGAGCCTTGTTATATGGTTGACTTTAATTCTACCGGGAAGTTAAATTGGTACAGAATTTACCTACTTCATACTTCATAACCAAAATATACTCACTTAATTCATTCACCTAATTCACCCTTCATTTAATTTATTAGCCAAAGATAAAGGGAAGTTATGGATTGTGTACTTTGAAAAACTACTAATAGCTTTTCTACGAGGCTGGGTTGGAGAGGATGGTGTATGTTTGCCGGCCGAAACGTTTTATTTACGTTAACTTCAACAAAATAGTTTCAGTATTGTTATGAAAAGCATAATTTAAAACGAAATGATCGAAAATATTTTAGTCATATAGGAACCACTTTTCTCGGTGCTTTACGAAAAGTTTTCTTTCGTTTTTCAGACCGATCGAATGTGGAAAAAAATAATGATAAGAAAAGGGCTAACTTAAGTTGTGATTAAACAGTGCAGTGTAGTTGATCCATATCCCCCCAAATGATGCTCCGCGCACGAAAGATACCAAGCAACGAAATGCATTATTATCATCAAATTCGGCCCAGCCAGAAGTCAGGTTTTACGTCAGGTCGTTCGTCAAGATTTATCAACTTATTATTTAAAAAGAAGTAAGTAAACTGGCTGGAGTCTGCTATAGAAAATCGAAGACAACAAAAGATACACAACTGCAAGGCGGATGTTTTTGAGAAATAAAAGCTTACTACTAGAGCTGTAGTCGAAATGAAAGCCCTTCGCTGCCCCTCTGTGATACCGCCTGTACTTATCTTTAGGTGAACGTGGGGTGGTCGGCATGAAGGAGGGATGGCTCCCAACACTGCCAGTGAGGGAAAAAATGCTGGGGGCAAGATGGTAAAGCTGTTTACTGAGTTTGATACGCAGTCCAATGCAATTAGAGAGGAAAAGTGTAGTGTTGGATGTAGCCCTGCAGAAGAGCGAGAGAGACGAAAGAGAGATTCGCAGTACAAAGGTAGTGCCGAACAAAGAAAGCAAGAGAGAGGGGATGATTAAGTGGTGACGAAGAGGGGACTTTTCCCGTTGAACATTCCAATCCTCAGCTTTCGACAATACCAGTTTCAATTAGCGGTAATGGTGTTACTTCTCCCCACCTAAGTTCTCCTTCGTTTTCCTGTTTCTTCGTCTTTTCCTTCTTCCTGTTCCCTTTTCTTCTCTTTTTCTTTCTTTGTTTTTCCGAATCATCCTCTGAAGCAATCCTCACTCGCAGAGGATCATTCGTTTATATCAGATTCACGAATGCCGATGTGGCGTAATAAGATTTCGAGAATGAGAACGCCATCTAAGATAAACAGGATTAACGATCTTTTCCTGGTGAAATGTTGATCAATGATAATTTTTTAAACGTCAAGATAATACATTTAGAAAAACTAACGTAATCAATGAACCTCTACACTAATAAATACTCCAGTAATATGAGTAAGAATATTGGGTTTTAGCATGGGGTGGAATTTTGTATTATGTTCTGTAATGTCAGATTTTTGCGTCCCTAAATGCTAATTATGAGCTCGTAACTCTAAACTTTTGGAGTGAAACATATGACAATTGAAGGTATTCCCCATTTTTTCCTATTTTGAGGGTGGGGGGGGGGGGGGGGGGGATCGTCAGTGATAGTGGAGATGAGGGGGGAAGGGACGGTTCGAAACCGAGCTCTGCTACCATATGACAATGAAAGTGATGGAAATGTAATAGTTCCTCCTTCAAAGGGGAGAGTCGATTAATCTGCTACATTTAGAGGATATCCTGAAGGTTGGATAACCTCAGGAATATGCCTTGGTATAGCATTTGCAAGAATCGAGAAAGAGGAACTACCCATATCCATCACACTCCCGGGGCTTTCAAAAAGCAGGGGGGGGGGGGGGGGGTGCAGAGTGGAATGAGGGCTCCAAGTAGGCAGGGCAGGGGTGCTTGCTTAGTTTTTAATTGGTAAACATTTTTGGGGTACCTATTGCCCATTTCGCCTGGGGGAGGGGGTTGTGAGGACAGTCAGTGATAGTGGAGATGAGGAGGGGATGGTTCAAAACTACGCTCTGCTATCATGTGACAATAGAGGTTATGGAAATGTAGTAGTTCCTCCTTCACAGGGGAGGGGCGATTAACCTGCTAAACCCAGTGGATATGCTGAAGGTTGAATCTCAGGAAAATGCCAAGGTATCGCATTTGTAGGAATTGAGAAAGAGGAACCACCCATACCCATCACACTCCCGGTGTGTTCAAAAGTCAGGGGTGGGGGGTGCAGAGTGGGAGAGGGGCTGCTCCAAGTAGGCAGGGCAGGGGTGCTTGTTTAGTTTTTAATAGGTGAACGTTTTGGGGGTATTGCCCATTTCGCTCATGGGTGGACAGTCAGTGATAGTGGGGCTGGGGGGGTGGTTCGAACCCACACTCTGCTACCATATGACTATGATTGCTACTATATGGAAATGTAGTAGTTCTTCCTTCAAAGACGAGTGGCTATTAACCTGCTACACCCAGAGGATATCCTGAAGGTTGCATAACCTCAGGAATAAGCCAAAGTATATCATTTTCAAGAATCGAGAAGGAGGGACTACCCATATCCATCGCAAACATCATCCCAATTTAGTCCTTGCATGTTTGTTTCTTGTTACTTACTTTGTATTTGTGGATAGTTTAGCTGCATTTTGCTACGTAATTGACGCAAACCGTTTACATCATAAATAAATATGACGATTCTAAAGCCCCATTCGATTAGGATAGTTTGATGGCAAGAACGGAAGGCATTTGCCATCATGAGTAGGTAACTCTGGAGTGAGTTTCATCAAAATTATTGTACTAATATTTTTCAGAACAATTTTGTGCAAAAATTTGTTAATGTCCTAGTTAATCGTTGATAGTTTTGTTTTGACTGAAACTCTGTTAAAATTACAAATTTAACGATTTCGCCGTTTTAGCTATTTTTAGTGATTTTTTAAGTACATTTTTGAAGTTTTGACAATATAATGTACTCTAAAATTGTTGGCCAACGAACTCATCCTTTCGTTTGGAAAGCAAGATTTTTTTGCGCAAGAACAGAATTTTTATCTCAATCCTAAGGAGAGTTATCGTCTAGAATGACAGACACACATGGTATATATATTTACATACATATAGAAAAATATATATGGAAAATAGAAAAGAACATATATAGAAAAAGCGCTGACTTCAGGAATCGTTTCAAAATTCCTCAAAACGAATTTCAATGAAAAAATTTATAAAAAATTTTGATTTAAACATTTTTTGAGCCACTGCAATAGCTTCATTTTCTACGAAAATTTGCTAAATGACGCCCCGGGTTCAAGTACAAAGTGAGTTCCAAGAAAATCTGTTGTAGCCCGATTAAATAACATCCAGTAAATTTTTGAAAAACATTGATTCTTTTATTTCGCTCAAGGAGTGTGCACGTGCGGGTTTCGAGTAAAAAGCCATACAGCCCACCCACTTGGCAGACTTTTTTGCTATACACGGGCAAAAAATACGACAGAAGATCCAAACGGGAAAGGAATGCATAGGACCCAAGAAATGAAAAATAGGTGGGATGAAGAGGGCATACAAAAAAGGGTTTTGACATGAGAAATTACATTACCCTGTGATTTCGGTGGCAAAACGTGATTGCTCGTCTCGCCGCGTCGTCAACGTGCTGTGACGAATAGTCCAGTAGTTACGCACGTAGCCGGCAGAGGTCTGGAAGTTCCTTGTATTGCTAAAGCATAATAGAAACCCGTTAAGGGAGAAAAGTACCCGGGTGGAAGGGGTTGGCTGTAATGTATAATTCGAGACTAATTGACGACGATTCAAGATCGTCCAAGGCAGCGTGCAACTGTCATCGCCTTTAGTCTCACCGAGTCTTCGTAACAGTTCTTCAGGAGTAATTTTCTTCGCGATGGTAGTCTCCCTTGTTCCTTTTGAATTTTGTTCCAGACGGAGCCGGCTTGTGAATCGGAAGAGAACAAAAAAAGAATCATATCGCCGGATAATCAGTGGGGGTACTTTCTAGCAATACTTGCCTGCTTATGGAGCACTTCGGATCCACATCCAAAACAAAAGTTTGTTTTGTATGGTTTGTTCGTCAAAACCTAACCCCTAAAATTTATTGATATTAAATCGCCGAACGTCAGCAGTTCTTACACTGCTTTACAAGATTGAGAACAACCTCATAGATTCTCCGACCCTCCTCTCAGAAATGTTTCTTAACAACTCGAACTATCACTCGATCTCCACTCGTATTCAACGTTCCATTTTCAGCTACCAACTACCAGCAGAACCGAACTGTTCATCATCTTCCACGCAGTGAGTTAGATCCGGTGCTAATTTCTTCGCTATTCCACCGATGAAGCTAAAACTTGAAATGGCGAACCTCTAGAAACGAATCATAAAGTCTAGAGACCCCAAATCAGCTGAGTGAGATCCAGATTTAAGTTCTTTGCTAATCTATAAATTTGAAATTCAAAATGGCAGCCCCTCGGAACAATTGGAAATTAATTGTAAATTCTGAAGCCCCCAGATCAGCCGAGGAGCTAATTTATTTACTATTCATCATATGATGCTAACATTTGGAATGGAGGACCTTTGGAACACTAGAAAAGAATCATAAGTTCTGATTCCTCATACAGCAGCTGAGTGAGCACCGGAGCTAATTTCTTTGCTATTCTACCTATGAATAGCACATTTTTTAAGTCAACAACGAAAAAACGTGTTCTACGCTCATCACTCTTTTTTCTTTTTTCTTGTTATAATTTTTCTAGGAAATGAAAAGACGTGAGCAAACATAACAACGTCCACAAAACATAAACTTAACGTTTACAACTTGGAAAAAAAACTAATTCTTCTTCAGCTTTCCCATAAATCAGCAACACCAAGGAAGACGATGATGAGTGTTGCACAAAACATGGAATTGTCTCCTGGTGTTTCCGATTTTTCTTTTTTCTTTTTTTTTTTCATTAAAAAAAAATAAAATAAATCCAAGACAGGGCCAAAACGGCTACAAATGGTTGAACTTATACCTACGTTTAAGGAGATCTTCTTGCCGAAAATTATGATTTAACAACGACACCTAACAACGATACGTGACAACGACACAAAACCATGGCACGTAATGACGGCACAAAACAGTGAAACGTAACAACATGCGTACAAAGAAGACTAGTTGTGTCATCTCCGGAGCTAATCTTTTTGCTATTCAACCTATGAAGCTAAAATTTGAAATGGAGGTGAACAACGTATCCTATGCTCATCACTCTTTAGCCTTTGGGCGCGAGCTTTTTTTTCTATTCTTTTTTCACTTTCAAAATACAGAAGGTAGTTTAAGTATATATTCATAAGAAACTACGCCCTCAGTAATGAAAGTGAAATCGTCAAAAAACAACTAAAGAGGCAGTAGGAGCAGAAAAGAAAACTCAGGGATAAGGAAGGTTCTATTAATATCAGCGGGGGAACAGTAGCTCTGTGGAGCGAGCCGTAGCAATTATAGCGTGAGATTGTTGTTATTTTACGTCGGTTTGTAATAGGGCTACCGACGGAGGGAATAAACTCAAGTTTCCAATTAACATGAGGGAAGCTGCCCCCAACCGTCTCGTCTTCTTCAGGATGTTCCACTTGATTCATACCTCTCCCTCATCCTACCCCCGATATCCAGCAGTAAAACTTTTATGGTTAATGGCTCTCGAAACACCGATGGAAAGATGAGCACTTCGTCCGACCTGTTGTTGCACATCATCAGTTTAACCTTTCACCGTTTAGCGGAGAGCAGCGTTTTCTGGGAGTATAGCCAATAAGGAGCTCCGCCGCTCTGGGGTTTCGATTTCAGCGCCGCTTCTGATGACGTGGATGGTTGGTATTGAAGCTCTCCTTCATAACTTTCCAATAAAACCCAAGATTCATTTACAGTATCAGAAAGTTTCAGCCAATAACTACTTAGCCAACAAATCACCTCCAGTTAAAATAAACTGGCTAGTACATTGAACTTTTAAAGTTTGTATCTCCTTGTAGGGACTTCCATGATTATCAAGTAAAGTTAAAAAACCGAGTATTACACAATGTTTTACTTGTGTAACATCGCACGCGTTGGTGCCCAGAATGTATCTATTGAAAGTAGTGTTATATTGGTCGAATGTAATGTGAGAAGTACTACCAGTCCCACCAGACCATCGATAGGTGATAATTATGAAGATGAGAGGTTAAAAAGATTATAATAATATGTTGGCTATTTGGCATATTTATAATTTTTTTAATTAACTAATTTATTATTATTTTAAAATTATTATTACATATTATTATTATTTTATTATTATTATTATTATTTTTTTTTTTTTTTTTGTTTGTGGTGATCATTGGAAATGTTTTTTCTACACGGTACCTACGGGTCGAAATGACCCGAAGATTGCACTTTCACACATCTAGCATGGTGCAGTGGTAAGAAGGCCTTCGAATCCTCAGCAGCTTTTCAGTAAGGCTCCCTGCCGCAATGGACGTGGGCGCCCCCAAGATTATCCAATCTTTTGAAGAAAGATTTTTACTGGGAAAGATGGAGGCCTAGTCACCTAATGTAGCTGCATTCGTGCTTTAAAGGCAGACATCATCGGCGTATTGAGTGAGTTTTACTCCTTCAGGAAGACAGTCTTACATACTATAGATAGGTACAAAGATACAAGCAATACAAGATAGTGAGTGATACGTAAAATATGTACAATAGTGTGCTAAGAATGGCACCATCCCTTTCCATGGCTTCAGTGAAAGTGGGAGACGTTCATCATACCAGGCATATATGTACCGTTCTTCTAACAAACTGATCGAATTCTTGGCACATTTGTGAGGAAGGAGTAATAGGAGTTAGGGGTACAGGAGAGGGAAAATTACGTCGTCATAGGTAGATGATATGTCCAAGAAAAGTCCAGGGTTGTCTGTTTCAGGTAAGTAGTGAGGATTTAGAAGCATTTGGTGGTTTTCCAGGTTTTAGTATGCCAGAAGTAATTATTGAAGAATGTAAAAAGTTTCCTTAAGCATTAAAAGCTCGAGTTTCAGTGTTCTAATTATCATGATCATCTTCAGAAGGTTTTATTAATTTTACTGGTCTTCTGTATGGTTGTGGATGCTGATGAGTTCTTTAGAAGGTTTTATTAATTTTACTGGTCTTCTATGTGGTTTTGATGGTTGTGGATGCTGATGCGGGCTTTTCAGATCTTTCCAACTCCGTCATAACCTAAACTTTTACACTTCAACTAGCCAGATTTACCCTTAAAAACACGTAAAATTTAGCATAACAAACAAACTAAAAATTCGTTAGTTAAAGTGTCAAACTAGGTTATAACGGAGCTGGGGAGATCTGTTAGTGTTATCATTAGATTCATCGAGATAAAATGGGTAGAAACCGGCCCCAAACTCGTATTTACATAATGGTGATTTTTCACTAAAAACCTCGTTTTAATCGGGGGGAAAAAAAACATGTTTTTTAACATTAAAGCATAGTTTTCTCCCCTAATTAGCTAAGTAACAGTAAAATTGGCTGTACCTACTGTTGGAAACATGAGATTTTAAGAACGTTTTTGTTGTGGATTACTCTTGCAAAATAGTGTGTACTAAGAGCAGAAAGAAAAACAAAAATTTCGCCTCCCGCCTTAGACACCATCTCCCTCAAAACGTGAATTTCGGTAATATAGCAACGAAGTGGCAATCTCCACACTAAATTAATTCTAAATGCAACAGAAAAAGTGTGAACGATGGTCGGTCGGGAAAATTCAGCGATCTGGCTGGTATCATTTGATTAGTATATAGCGAATTTTCGAAGAAATGTTAACTACCAATTTTATAGCAAAATGTCAAATTTCTCCCCTGATGGGAAAAACAAAAGATCATGGATATGTCTAGTACCTACTGCTTACCAGTTGGTACCTACTACTCAATTGTATATCAACCATGTAGTGCCTTCATTTCACAAGATTATTCCATTATGGTTACAAAACAATATTAGTTTTTAACTTAGAGTAATAAATCAGCATTCCTTGACACTACAATGGCTTAGAGGTCATGAAATGTCATGGTAAATTGAGAGCATTCCAAAAAGTGGCGAACGATTTTCCTACTATGAAAACTATGGGAGTTACTCTTCCCTAGTAACGCCTTGGTTGTACGTGAAAATCAATAGAAAATGTGCCGGTAGGGAAAAAAAGTGTCGGTCGGGAAAAAAAAGTGTGTCACGAAAAATTCCTTGACCCCCAGCCAAAAGACATATCCATGTCAAAAAAAGTCAAATTGTGAGAAAAATTGACAAAATTTGTTTTTTAGCCTCTATTTTTACGAATTAAGTCTGCACGAAAATATTGATTTGGCATTAGGTAAATAGGAAATTCAACGCTCTGTCCAACGATGTCCTTATTTTTGAGTTTATAGTTACTCTAAGGAGATTTATGGCCGTGTTAATGCCATGAGTTACAAAACACGAAAATAATATTGAAAATCTAATCCTACTCAAAAACTAAGCGTAAAAAAATACAAAAAATAAATAATAAAAAATAATAATAATAAAAAAAATTAATAAATCAATTTTAAAAACACGTAGGAACTTTTGATAAGAAATGAATTCAAACATCGATCCCTGAAGTTTTTCGTTTGCCTTTACTCGAATACTGTAGTATATAGTTTTGCCGTGTAGATGGATTCATGATTTGTCAGCCTGCTTGTAAACATGGATTTTACATGGGGATCATACACTGCGCATCCTATGCCCTTTTCAGATTTGGACCCGGAACCTATCTAGGTTCATGCGGTTTATTTCGATCGAGTTCATAATAACCATCGAAATCTTCAGTGTTGCAAATTTATTATGAGTATCGTGTAATTTTATATTATTCCCAGACATACTTTCCTAAGACACATGTACAAGAGACCTCTGTAATGCTGGCATTATTTACAATATTTTTTCCCCATCACGTCATGTTGTGTCAGCTAGTGATATTTCTACAGTTGTCCACCCTTCACTCAGACATATCAAGCCCTAAATCTGACTTTCAGGAATTTTAAAATAACGCGACATTGCTGAAGATTACGTATTTAATGGTTACCAAGATCTGACGAGGTGTTCGCTGAAAAATGCAGCTCAGATAACTGATAAGTTCGCTCAACGCGGAGCGGACCCTTCATTTTCCGAAGGTTTACGCTTTTTCAATTTAAAACCTCCACGGGCACCGGACGAAGAATGCGGTACATTAAAATAGTTGAAGGGAAGGAGCCTCTCCCTCCCCGGCTGACTCGCACAGGGAAACAAGCGGTGAAGAAAGGAAGCGAAGCACGCAGTTAGCGATGTTGGAAATGGGTGTATCATCTCCCGCGGCAAGCCCGTCATTTCAACATCTTGTAAAGCGATCGCTTATACGCCCTATCGGCATTTTTAGCGGGCAATCTACATTCTGTCACATCCTTACCCTTCGCGCAGAGCTGCCGAGCGGAGGACAAAAAGGGGCATACTTTCGCTTGGTAGAACCCACGGCGGCGGCCCTGAGTACATTAGTAGCAACGTCGTGATACAAATCGCCTCCGAGACGCTCGCTGTAAGATCCTGGGAACTGTAGTTTGTTATCGATTGAAAATTATGCATTATGGGCTCTCTCCTGTGAATCCTCATTCATATACTACCCTAATTACTATATATCCTGGTACTCTCCTTTATTATAACCTTTCCAACTATTTTTGCATATATACTCTCTTCAGTCACTGACTCTTCAGGGACTTTCTCTTGAGAGACTTCCTTTTACTATATAGTTACACTCCCTTCAGATGCACTGTATGGGGAACCTTCATATGTTGAAATTTTAAATCAGCATATTCAATTGGAAGAATTCTATTTCAGAGTCTACTTGAATACCCCACACTGACCTATCCTCAAAAAACCCATTGAATCGGCGATGAACAAACAAAATAAGGTAGCAGACATTGTTTCCCCTTGTAAAACTCCAGTAGTTACTCCCACACTATTCGATATACCAGCTGGAGTTTCTACAGATATCAAGGCGGATTCATACATAGCAATAACAATACCTGACATCTTCCTGCTCATCCCAAAGCTCACTAATTTACTCCATAACAGTCCTTGATTAATACTGTCAAAGGCTCGACATAGATCAACCAACAATTTGAATAAATGTCTACCTTTAAATAAACAAATTCGAGCCATAGCATTGAAAACAAATATATTATCAGCGCATGACGTTCCATTTCGGAAGCCCGATTGTGATTCTGGAATTAACTTAAATTCTGCAGGAGTCCGGAAACTGTAGTTTGTTATCTATTGGATATTATGCACTCTCTCCAGTGAATCCTTATTCACATACTATCTCTAATTACTATGTATCCAGTGACTCTCCTTTATTATAACCTTTCCAACTACTTTTGGATATTCTCTCTTCAGTCACTGACTCTTCAGGGACTTTCTCTTGAGAGAATTCTTTTTGCTAGACAGGAGTAACAACTCCTAAGTGATTGACTATGGCCTGGAGTCGATTCTACAACTAATTTCCGACAAATTGTGCCTCTTAGACTTTTTTTTAGAGGCTTTGTTTCCGAGTTATTTTACTTATAAGAGTTTTTTCGTGTTTTCGACCTTACGTCACAAAAACGGCTCTAACTCCCCAATTTTTCGGAGTTTTTTCAAATCTAAGGATGCCCTTGAAAAGAACGTTAAATTTTCTAATCTTTTGATGGAAAACAAAATTTTTTTTTGAATATGCTAAACGGGTGAAAAATGAACTTAAACATGAAAACTTGTCAAATCTTGAAAATCTCCACTTTTTTCAACCGCTCATAGGCCCTTGTGATTCAGCGTGTAAATGTTTGCCTGTAAACTTAAAAGTTGCGCCAAAATTTAAACTTTCCAACGGTATAATTTTTTTTTTTTATGATAGTTAGTCAATTAGGGGAGAAAAGTATGTTTATATGTTTAAAACTGTGATTTTTTTTCTATGAAATCGAGGGTTTTCGTGGAAAATGGCTCTCTAAGAAAATAGAGGTTTGGGGTCGGTTTCTACGTATTTTTTCACGCTGAATCGAATGATAACACTCCCAGATTTCTCCAAACGCGTTACAACCGAGTTTTACACTTAAACAAACTAGTTCTTAGTTCATTTGTTATGATCAATTTCATGTGTTTTTTTATGGGAAAACTTGTTAGTTAAAGTGTAAAACTCGGTTGTAACGAAGTAGGAGAGATCTGCTAGTGTTACCATTAGATTCAGCGAGAAAAAAATACGTAGAAACCAACCCCTAACTCACATTTTCTTAGAGAGTCATTTTTCACAAAAACCCATTTTTAAACATTCAAAAATACTTTTCCCCCCAAATTAACTAACTAAAATAAAAATCAATTATACCGTTGGAAAGCTCAAATTTTGGCATAACTTTTAGGCTCACAGGCAAACTTTCACACGCTGGATCACACGGACCTATGAGCGGTTGAAAAAAATTGGAGATTTTTAAGATTGGACAAGTTTCATCTTTAATTCATTTTTCACCCGTTTCGCTTATTCATTTTGTTTTTCAACAGGGAGATAGGAAATTTGTCGCTCTTTCTAACAATATACTCAGATTTGAAAAAAATTCAAAAATTGGGGAGTTAGAGCTGTTTTTGTGACGTAAGGTCGAAAACACGAAAAAATTCTTACTAGTAAAATAACTCGGAAACGAAGCCTCTATAAAAAGGCTAAGAGGCAATTTTTGCCGGAAATTAGTTGTGGAATCGACTCCTGGCCGGTGTCGGTCACTAAGGTGTAACCTGGTGTAACCCTGTATAGTTATACTCCTTTCAAATAAACTGCATGGGGAACCTTCATAAGTTGGAATTTCACACTTTTGACCTCAGATCAAGATTTACGTTCTTGAAAATCCCCAGGTACCAATTTTCAGCTCAAAAGATCGCTTAGTTTGGCTAATAAACAGCTAGGAGAATCGAAATGAAAAAATGAAATGAAAATGAAATTTATTCCTCCAACGTTACAAGTATACATTTGTGGCAATGAGTATAGAAGAAAAAGAAGTGTAAAATACTATTTGAATGATCCTCCATCATCAACGTGGATTGTTCCGTGCTGTGTGGGGGAGCAAACTTCCGATTTTTACATGGATATGCGTTGCGAACTTGTAACATCTTTCGGACTAAAACAAATCCTTCCTACAGATTGCGCACTATAAACAGCGAAAAACCACATTCAACTTATAACAGTAAACAACCTGGATCATTGACTCGAAACATTACTCCATATAAATACTTTTAAGTATGTTTTCAAAAATGGAATGTCCCTGAGAAATAAGCCAACTAGAAACTATTTTTTTATATGCTGATCTTTTATAATTAGTAGGGTTGGATATAGTTGAGGGTGCTTTTCGCAGTAATAGCGGGCATACTATAGAAAACGTGGCGTCCTATACTTTTTAAACGTGACTGAGGAGTAGGTATAATATTTTACGTAGTAGGTCAGAAAGCATATGCACAATAATTGGACATAAGTCCGTAATTGAACGAATCCGGATGCTTCACGCATGCCTCACGCGTGACGTAGTAGTGCAATGGAGCTGAGTGTCCCCTAGGCGGCTCTTGCTCAGATCATCCTATTCAGCAAATAAAAAATAACCAATAAAATTCCCCATTGAGCAAATCCGCCACTTTATCTTTTCTGTCTTAATTTTCCTAGATTCACGTAGCGACCATGTATTAAGAGAGATTGAATACAAACTCTCTTTCCCTGTATTTTATTTTATGATTATCGTTATTATTAATACCTACTAAAGAATACTCAGTGGTGTGGCTGCTGAAACGCATGTAAGCAGCCCCTCATGTAAATTTTGTTCTGTATGCAGCTATACCCTTCAAAAAATTTCTGAAACGAATCAAAATAAATTGTTTTAGATGAGCATTTAATCGATATATTATTTTAAACGGAAATACCTGTAACTTGTAAATATTTTAAGATGATAAGTTCAATTGTTAGGGTTCTGCGGACAAGGATGTCATTGTCCATGAAACGTCTAGTAGTTTTTGTAGATGAGGAAAAATAAAACTTATATTGTTCATTTTCCTTTTCTTGTCTGCATAAATTTTGCATTTTATCGTGAAAACTTTGCACTATCATCCATTGAAAATAACTAACTAAACTAAAGAGGATGGAGTAGGATAGGAATTGTACAGGTTGGTATAAAACATTGGCTGAATTCTTCCTTAGGAATGAAGGTCTGTACAAGAAGGAAGTTGGGTAAAAGGAATATTACGATGGAAAAGAGGGGAGAAAGTCCGTGTAGGTGGGCCCGAGGGCAGGTTATCGAGCGGCGGAAGATGATTTAGGAGGCGGTAATGCAATGCAACCTGACCATCGATCCACGCATGCCCACTATCGCCATTTGAATACACGGGCTACCTCCGCCGACCCGAATATATAACCCACACTCTGGCACATCCCATTCATACATATTCTGGATTTTTTTATGCACTGGAAGTCGCCACATCATCTATGATGTGTTCTGTAGGTTTGATAATATTTATTTAGTGGTAGACGCTCATGATGCTATATCAATTATTAACCAAAGCCCCAGACTCGGTATAAACTAGAAAGGAAATTATGTCAATCCCCAACCGCGTTTACAGTTGTCAACACGAAGCCCTCACTATATACTAATCACTGTACATCGTCAATTAAACAGTTGAAACCCCCGCAGAACTAGTTCAGATCGGTTTAAAAAACCAAGGAATGTTCTTATCTGATAAAATGTCCCCCATTTGTTGTTGAAAATCTCATGCTTTAGTCAGTACGTATAAGATAATTCTCTAATTTTTTCTAAAATATAAACTAAACAATATGGATGAATGGGTAGAATGTGATAAATGTATAAGATAGAATTTTATAGACAAAAATACTACAAGTTTATAGTAAAGTAAAATATGGAGATTATTAGTAATAAGATGATGAAGCGTTTTGAAGCAAGCAGCACACCGCCATAGTAACACAGACTTCGGGCTATTACCGTGGTGTAATTGACACATTTTGTACCATTATCTAAGTTAATTTGGCTAAAATTTAAGATTTGCATAGTAATTACGAAGAACGAAGAAAACATTTTCTTTTGTATTTCATTTGTCAATCTCTCTCTCGCTCTCTCTCTCTCTCTCTCTCTCTCTCTCTCTCTCTCTCTCTCTCTCTCTATATATATATATATATATATATATATATATATATATATAGTTATTATATATATATATATATATATGTATTTATATCAATAACTTACTTTGGTGGCTGGGGGTGGCTTGGGGACATGCCTTACATGGTGGTACTATCACATCCCCAGAGAGACGCTACCTTATTTCAGAAAATTGAAAAATGAAAGTTTCTTTGTAAAAATCTATTTTATGTCATTCTACAACGATTCCTGGAATTTAACAGTTTTTCCTTAATGTACATGTCACTGTCTCATAATTAAATTCAGTCACATGACCAAATGCTAGGAAGATACCTAGCCCAAAAATAAGAATTTCATCAAACGGCAAGAGACTGGTTCAAACGCTAAGGTATTTCATGATGCGTCTAGGCGTTAGAAAGACGCTCGCTGTTTAGTAAGTTGATCAAACGTGCAATGACCTTTTTTTCATCAAATGTCTAGTCATCTTGAAATTCTTATTTTTGGGCTACCTCCCTAGGCATTTGTTCATGTGACTGGATTTTACTATTTAACTGCGACATTGCAGTCACTTTGACAACTCAGTTATTACCTTAAATGACTAGACATATAGCCAAATTCCTACTACTTTTACTAACTGCCTAAAACCTTTTTTTCACTTCATTAATATTTAACGTCTTTATAAAACGCCAGAGTAGTTGATTAAACGGCTAGTTTTCAGTGCAAATGGTAGTCATATGGCTGTATATCTAGTCATCAATGCTAAGTTGACAAAGTGAATGCGAAATATAGGTCCTACAATTATATCACCACCCTGTTTTTCTCTCGATTTTTGAGATATCGAAGAGAAACTAGGAAAGAAATTTTGGTGTATTTGATACCAAGTGTTAGACAAAAAAATTCAGAAAAAATTCCAAAGTTTTAGGACTACCCAAAATAACAGAGGGGGGAGAGGGGGGTATTACTTAGAAAATTGCTTTTCCATTTTTGTCGAGTAACATCTTATTTTAAAGATTTTTTTGGCGCTGAACACAATTGTGAATACAGAATTGCGATATCTCGCTCCGTTTTCAGGATGGGGCTGATGAACTATGTATAAGCACGGTTTTCTCGAAAGATAGGCAGGCGCCTTTGTGTTGAACCAGATTAAAATATTGAACAGTGGGATTCGAAGCACTATTTTTATTGGAGGTTTATGAGTATAACGCATAATAACATCAACAGTGTAAGGGTATGGAATGGGGAATTTCCATGGTGATTTGTTCAATCGAAAGATCAAAGCGAGAGCTCTCCAAAAAGGTGCTGCATGAGGGGTATCTGACCAGCAATACGGCTCTTGAAATTCATTTGCACGATGACGCCATGGCCCCCGCCCTCCTGGGGGAAACCCTCAGCACCCACCCTTACGCTACGCATGACCTTCCTACCCGTTTATTGGCCGCACTAAACAATCTTTTGAGCTGAAAATTGGAACTCGGGGATTTCCGCTGTGTCCGAATCTGAGATCAACAGTGCCAACTTCCAACACATGAAAGCTCCCCATTCAGTTCAACTGAAGGGGGTGTAACTATAGTAAAAAGTAGCCTCTTAAGAGAAAGTCCTTGAAGAGACAGTAATTAAAGAGAGTATTAAAAAAACGCTGAAAGTTATTAAATAAAGGTTTATTATTAGTATATTTTCAAGAATCCCTCCTCCTACCGAAATACACGCAGTTGAATTCTTAAAGCGAATTCTTCTCATACGTTGCCAAGTTGGACCCTCAAACATTTGGTAAAAATAATTTTTCAAAGCTTAACGTTCAATATGTCAATCCAGTTTCTCACACAGTCACCTATTTTCAGAAAAAGCCGTGGTTCATTATGGTTCATCAGCCCCACTCGGAGAACGGAATGAGATATCGCCATTCTGTTTTCTCCATCGTTTTCAGCGAAATAACCTATAAAATGGGATGTAAATTGGCAAAAAATGGAGAAATGATTTTCCAAGTAACTAATATTTCAAGTTTCCATATTTCTTTTCTGTATCTCAAAAATTGTGGGAAAAAAAAAATTGTGGGGGGGTTTTTCGTGGTCAATTTTAAAGGTTCATTGTTAGTATGTGGGTTTTGACGGGAGGAATTATTAGTTTTATCATGAGGATATGCCATTATGATTCCTTTCCAAAAAACCCACAAACAAGTATTGCTGGCTGGAAAAACCAACGTAGATGGTTCATAGTTGAAAATAATAAACCAAAATGCTGAATAGAGGTATGCTAAACTTCCAAAAATTTAATTCGGGAGTTCAATGGAAGTCTAAGTAAAGATACAGTGAAATCGTACAGTTTCGAAAATCCTTTTCTTTCAGTTCGTTTCTATGTTATATGGGCCATAAAAAACCGTTTTGCATTTCATGTCCTTTTTTAAACATTTGAAGTTATACATTAGGACGTATGTTAACTATTATACGTATTATAAGTATTATAATGTGTTTATAACTATTGTATATTAATATAGTTGACACTTCTGCAAATTGGATAGACCAATTTACTATTCTACATTTAAAAATTACTAATAGGTAAATAATCTTTTCATATTATCTTCAAGGTAAGCTACTGCATAACAATGCGTAGTGAAACAATTTATCTAAAAGCTTTTCTGCTAAAACATTTCATAGATCTATAGAATCTCCTGATTCTTACTATGTTTCCTTCAATATTTGGAAATATGGGTGCTTTATTATTTATTATTGGATAAAAGTTCCTGCCGCGAATATTCCAAGTATTTCTTTTACATCAGGGGACATGGATGTTACACATAACAGGCGAAGCTCACATAGTGACATGGTGCTTGTTAGGAGCAACTTGATAAAGAACGGTCGAGGAATACGGCCTCCGAATGTCCCAAGCAATTATTTTCTATAGCACAATTGCACTTGGATCTCTCCACACTGCAAATCGCGTTTTGCAACAGTGCGAAATGGTGTTTTAAAATGTAACAGTCGCTTAAAGCGTAACTCAATGGTCGGTTTAATAATGTCGTTGATTGCCTTTATAGGGCTGGTTTCTTGCGAGTAACTCAACCACTCGACTGGCGAGTCGAGCAAGAACATTTGTGTCCGCTCTGATGTAGACGAGACTCAACGAATCAAGGAGGTATGACCTGTAGAAGTGTAGACCTCGTAAATGGAATTGAAAGAAGAAAAGTTTGGAATGTCAGTTTGTATATTTCCCCTCCTTGCTTCGAATAGACACGCCTGGTGTTCAAGGGTGCCCTTCAAGGCTAATCACCACTAGTATAGGTTGGGTATATTTATAACCGCTGAAGAACTAATGATACCGTAAGCAACTATACGAATAATCCATGTGGATGAACACAAGTACATGTATAAATGACGTATTTATGTAGTGTAAACTCTGGTGGTTGTGTATAGATATATTAGTAGTCATTATATATTGTAACATTTAAATTTTTTAGCATGGTTAACTGTCCGTCAGTAACCGATTACAGCCAAACGCTTGAGCCACTATGGTTAACTACTACTCTTCTCAGCCCCTTCACCGGAAGGCATTCTTCCTAACAATGTCTACCTGATAATTAGTCAGCAGATCTGGTTTTAACCTGTCATTGCATTTGTCTCTTAATGTCCTACAGAGACTCCCTTTCAAATTTCAAATTCCTAAGGTGAATAGGGGAGAATTTACGTTTTTCGTTAATTACAAAGTTGTTCACGCGGGCGACGTCGGTAGGGAAGTCCAAGTTTACGACAAAGGAGTAAATCTAGAGGATTGCGATATAGCATAAAACCATCCCTGGAACTTGCTCTTCAATTTGCACCCACTCGCATGGAAATTGGTACAGAAGTTTTCGAGTTTTTAGAGCATACACAATTAACATTTTTATATAGAGAGATGGATTCAGTCTAGGTATTAATTACCGACATTTGCAGAAAATGGGTGGTTATTGCAAAATCTTGTACTCACGCCGGAATGGTGCCGGGAAAGTAATGAATGCAATCATAAGAGGGTTAGAGTTCTTGGGTTAAAGGATCATGTTAGAGAAAGATGAACCAGCGATAAATTAAGAACTCCCGATCTGCATTCGCGTGATTAGACTAAGCGCCGCCGGATCTTCTCAGCATCCGCGAGCCTCAAAAAAACCGCCAGGGCCACCCGAAGACCCGCGGCCGAGAAAACAGCCGAATGATTTGTGGAATGATCAGGAACTATTTAATAAAAACCTTAAGATATATAATTGCTGTCAGCGCAGATCTATTGGCCCGACCCGGGTTGTTTATAGTTATGAGATAGTGGGACACGATCTTGATAATTTGAATAAGGTCCCGACTGCTTGGGGTTTTAAAGCCGGCAAGGAATAAGGCGAGAAGGGGGGCAAAGAGCGGGGCTCTAAAGGGTCCCGGAGTGCCCAATATAAATAATCTCTCTTCCTAACCCCGGGTTAATTAACCTCAAAGATAGAGATCCACTCACGAGGCTATTTGCAACCAGAACGATATCATATTTATAATTAGTCATGCCCGCCCCGAGCCACAACTGATATTTTCTGTGGTCTAACCACAATATTGTTACCTCATCACAATCAGTACGGTTCACGGAACAATGATTTTTTGAAGAGCCACGAACATCTAGTCCTTGCCTATTAGTAATAATGATTCGCGTGATAAGAGTAGGGGGGACTAGTCATGCAGCATTCACCGTTTTATCGACGAGCGGGTACGTGTTCAGATCTAATGCGGTGATATTTGATCGTAGCGGAATGTTTGGAAGATGACGATACGCTCGTAAAATCGTTTCCAGGTTAAATCAACATCTTCACTTTCCACCTACAAAAATTTCTCACCACTCGCTGAAAAGTTCTAAATTAATTATACATAATAAGACATTTCAAGCAGCTGGTTTCTGTCTCTTTACCCTCCGAAGAACTGTAGCCGGTACTTTTGTAATTTTGGTTTATTATACATTCAATAAAAAACCTGTGTGCTCAACCAAGAAAGACAAAATAATCGACTAATCACTAAAAGTAAAAAATAAAAATGAAATAAAAATCCACCCACCCGCCGTAGGCCCTCTGAATCTTTTCTTCTAAACTCTTGGATAAATTTCCATGAAAATTGGATTTAAAAAAATTATGGGCCGAGCTTGTTCCTGAAATCAAGGTATCATGTTTAGCCAACCCTAAAAAAAAATTTATATATAAGATAAATATATTCAAGATTTTGAGAACATTCCAACGTTGATTGATTCAATCACGAAAAATTCATGAGCATTTACTATCAATTCATTTAGTTACCTAATAGCACAAATAAAATGTCCTGGATAGGGAAAATTCTAGTGGGGAACAGGATATAAATAAGACAGCTGATGGTCAGGAGTTTTATATCGCTCGGCCTTTCAAACCTACAAGGCTACTCTTTGAAACCTCCTCATTTACAAGTTCATTAAATCTTCGTTATTTAGTATCTTTGAACCGGCAATTCAATTGGGGCTTCTAATGTTTTATACACACACTGATTCGGGCTAATTTCTTTCCAAATCAACCTAAGGTGCCAAACTTATTGGTATGGAACGTCTTTTGGGACTTCTAAAATACGACTGCAAAGTGGGAGGCTCACCAACCAGCTGAGGCTTATTTCTTTTCTAATAGACCTAGAGAGCTGAAATTTGGAATGGGGTGCCCTTGGGACATTTAAGATTCGATTAAAAGGTACGGAATGTACGGATGCACATTAATCAGTGACCCCTGACATTAATTTCTCCTATAAAATCGATCTATGATGCTGCAGTTTGGAATGGAGTGCCATTGAGACTTCTAGAATACAATTACAAAGTACAGAGGCACAGTGATCAGCTTACGGTCCCCAGAAGATAATTTCTTTCTTAATCGACCTAGGGTGCTGATTGTTTCTTCGAAAACTATTCTGATCATGGATATCACTTAGCTTCTCGTATAGACCAAATGTATCTCGAGTCATACTATTATTTACGTCAAAAAGTGAACAATTTGGGATTTTGAAATTTCGTCATTCAGCTATACCATGACATTCACGATACCTACAGGCAAAGTCAGTTAATTTTAATTTAGTTCATCAGCATCAAACATTTTTAACTCTTTCATAACCGGCGCGTTGCTAATCTCAACTACTTTTTGACATTTTCATTTTTTTGTTTGGCACATAAACTCGAAAATAGTCTCAAAATCTTTAAACTGTCAAACCGTTAAACCACAAAAATACAGCAAAGCGTGCTTGGTTCCTAAGGATTGATGTTTACCGTTGCAGCTTCAAATATTTTTGGTTACTACGATTTCGTCAACCATCCCTAATTAGTTCTGTAATACAGCAGATATATGAAAAAGAGAGTTTCTACTCTACTAGGTAATGTTATCATACCAATTATCACTGATGTGGAATCATGAATTCGTCTTTCAGGTGCCCGAAGTCATGGCCATGATACAATTCTTCGCCCTTGAAAGAGGCGACAATTGTCTTCTGTTTTAAGGACTTGTACGCTATCCGTTTTTCCATAATTTCACTCATCTAACTACCTACAATTCAAAGTTTCGGGCACCGGTCGCTTCAAAACATCCCTCCCGACTGTGTAGAACCTCCCAGCCGAGAGTAACTATTTTTTGGATTCCAATTTTAGTCAAGTTGTGCAAAAAATCTCGAAAACTTTAAATTTCATGACGGACGAGAAAACGCAGAGGTGGGGGGGGGGGGGGGGCAAACAGTGGTTTTTGGGACCAATTTTTTCGACACTACCACAGTGCACAAAGTAATTTTATATAGGTAAATTATATGAAAATCATAAAAAATATATTAATTACTTAACTTAAATAATTCTAGTTCATAATAATGATACATTACTTGCTATTAAAAAATAATATAATACTTTTAAAACTTCCCAGGAAGATTAAATGGGCACTGAATCAGATGAATCAGCTCGCCAGAAAGACAAGGGCTATCTGTTAGGCTCTTGCAGGGTCTGTTAGGCTCTCAGTGAGCTCAAATTACCGGCGTTGCTCAATAGATGGTACAGATGTCCTAGACTATGGTGCATTCTTAAAACTTGGGTTTGATTCGAGGGATTGGGGATTGAATAAACTGTGCATAGCAAGGTAAATCGTTGGTTCCATTTACATAGAGCACCCTTAATTAACACCAACAATGAAAGTCTCTCGGGTAAATATGCACTGCAGTAGCCGATGCAGGGGTGCTTGATTTACAAGGACATTCAAAATCTCATTCTTTTACATCCTCGAATGTGCTTTCATCCATATTACGCTCATCTTGCACTTACTCTTCATGATTAGCAGCATATCCCTCACCCATGAATGAAATAGATTGTAGTTGGTTTGTAGTCAATATTTCTGATTTTCTGAATAGGGCTACCAGTAAAGATCCGAAACCGACCTTTTAAAGATGACGATCTCTGAAAGTACCTGAGTGCTTCCAACAAATCATGGTAATCCATTGAACGATTGGTCGGCGATCTGATGTAGCAACGTAGCACGTAATACCCGCATTTAAGAATCCCATTTGGAACCAGCCGTAAAGATTTGGTGGCATCGTCAACGCAAGTGGAGAATCAGCGAGCAACGTAATGTATCATAACGTTAACTTCTTTGATTTCGTAAATATTTTCCTCCATTTGTATATAGTCACATTCATAGTACACCTACTCCAAAGTGTTACATACCCATAATAGATTTCCTCGCCAATTCTATATCTTTCTATTCTATTCGTTGACGCCTCAGACGCGGAAGACATTCACTTGAGCCAAATCACGTCCCCGCCCCCATTGTCAGCCTAAAACTCGGAGAAACATTCCACCTTATAAACCGCTGAATGTGACGCGATCCTCAAACACGTATCGACTCGTCGTCTCCAACGGGAGAAGGGCACCGGGCCCATTTTTCCCACCTTTCTCTCATCGGGTTCTGGAGTACATTGTCCTTCTCACTAAAAGAAGAACAGTGGCGAGCTCGAAGAAAAGCCGGCAACAAAGGTAATAATGAGATCACAACCGCTGTCCAGTTCCGATCTCTTCCAATGGCCTGAGCCTAAGGTGATCAAGTCACTTGAAAACGTTTTTGTTTCCATTTTCGTTACTCTTCGTAGCTACACCTAATCCTACAGTTTTCAAGATATTCGACCAAAGGTATGAGAAGATTTTCTATCTGATGGTATTTGCGTTTACTGGTTTATTTGTGAATAATGCCAAGGTGGGACTCGAGGGTCCAATTTCTTTATTAATCACCCTATGGTCCTGAAATTTGAAATAGAGCTCCTTTGGGATATCAAAAATACAATTACAGTGCATGGATGGACGCTGATCAGCTGAGGGACCTCTTTTTCCCTAACCGACCTAATGTACTCAAATTAAAATGGAGCCCCTTTGTGACCCCTAAAAACAATAAATTAATAAGTACGAAGGTGCACAGATTAAGTGTAGGGCTAATGAGGGTAATTTCTTTCAAAATCCTGGAGGGGCAATCATTTTGTCAAAAATGAGTCACTTCGACTTTGTAACGTGCTTAGAACAGTTAGGCGCATCATTTCTGAACCGCTGAAATTGTCCCAGCCTACTCCCGATACAGATTCGTATTTTAGGAACCGACGCCGAATCCGCTCCAACTTTTCCTTGGCATTCACATCATGCGGCAACCAGACTATAGCAGCATGCTCTAGTAGTGGGCGAACCAGAGACGAAAATAATGAGTTCAGCGTGAGAGGGTCTGTGAATTTCCTCGTGTTAAGTTTGTGAAAAGCAAGCATTTTTATGGCTCTAGAACAAATTTCATCGATGTGATCAGCGAAATTCATACTGTCATCAAATAGAACACCAAGATCCTTAACCAAGGATCTACGGCTCAGAAACCGTCCACCAATCCAATAGTCATAGGTTGAAGGAGGAAAAGAGCGCGGAAAGGAAATGACAGAGCATTTTCCACATTCAATGAAAGCCGTCGTTCACAATTTTTAACTGAATTAACTACTGAGAAGAACTTCCAATCATCCGCGTACAATATATGGCTCACAGCACCCCTAAAGATGGCCCAAATATCGTCGATAAAAATCAAAAACATCCAAGGTCCCAAATGAGGGGTCCTCATGAGAGAGGTCCCTGTGGAACACCAAACGATGCGCGACGAACGGCTGAGATAATGTATTGCGGACTCTGTCAACTTAGGATCGTATAGGTAACACTGAAACCAGGGCAGGAGAGGAATCCAAGCTCTCTAGTTTTTTCATCAAGGATTCAATTCAGAACGCCTCAAAATGGAATTTAATGAAGAAATGTTCCAAAAATCTTGATTTTAAAATTGTTGGAGCCATTGCCATAGCTTCATTTTCTACAAAAATTTGCCAATAGGTAAATATCCTAGTTTGCATAGCAGAATATTATATAGAACAAGATTTTCCCTCCATTATATTGATAATCTATACTATTTTATAAGAATGAAACTCTGTGAGTCTGTTTGTATGTTCTGTGTCACTTTCACGGCCGAACGGGGACGAAGGAATCCGAACGGGGGGTTATTTTATATTTTTATTGTGACCGGAAATCTCCCGGTCAGACTATAGGCTGTGTTTTATTCGTTCTCCCCCACTCTTTCCATAAAATTCCGTTTTTTACACATACATTTTGACGTTTGTCAGGCATTTTTTCCCGTTCTTTTCGACTTCCCCGTTTCCCGTACCCCTCTAAACGTCCGTTGAACTTCGTTTTTTCTCTCATTAAACTTGACCCCATAAAGAGACGTTTTTCGGGATGGTGTTTGCGGGCGAAATACAATTTTGATTCCGCCGAATTTGATGTTGGAATTGGATATAGAAAAAAGTGACGGGAAGTTGGACAAAATGCGGGGGGAAGGGAGGTGAAGCGATTAAAATGAGAAGTTAAATGAGCCCGCCTATCAGGAAACGTGCGACGCAGGCCCTTTTTACCAGAAGGAGTTTCGATGACGATTTCCGATGCTGTCTTCCCGTTCACCCTTCTACGCACATAAAATAATAGCCTACCTTTAGAAAAATGGAACTGGAAAACAAATACGTACAAACATGCAACATCTGACTGTTCTGTAAGTACTGAAATGTTCTTAAAATTATACTTTTCATAGTTCCACATGAGGCCGCGTTTCATAGTCATTTCCAACAGAAAAAAATGTCAGCCAAAGGCAGTATAATTTCCTGACACTGTAACATGGGTAGCTTGATGGTATCTCACTATATCTCATCGCATCTATACATCCCATACCGAGCGAGTGAAGCGAGCAACCCCACCCACTTCGGATTTCAACGAGGTTTTTCCTACACTTATACAGCCATAACGAGCGAGCGAAACGTGCAATATCCCCTACCGACGTTAAACCTACCTGTAGTGATCTACCGTTTCCAATCATTCTACAAGTCCCACTCGACAGCAAAATACCATTGCATCTATTACGGCCAGGCCGAGCAAGCGAGTGAAGCGAGCAACATTTCCTAAACACGTCAGATTGCAACGAGGTTTTTCCAACACATATACAGCCATACTGAGAGAGCAAAGCGAGCAATATGGGGGGGGGGGGGAGCTTCCCCCCCCCTCCCCGCGGCTGGACGTGGAGGCGAGCGAAGCGAGCCGGAGCGGCAAGTTAACAATAACTTGAGTGCACACGAAGTGTTCAAATTTCAATACAAAGACACGGAAAAGTACAAAAATTCGCTAATTAAGGTGGCCTTGCTGATGACTCGAACTCATTTTCATCTATTCATATGACCAAAAATATAATCAACTCAGAGCTCAGGAAAGCTAAATCAGTTGTCAGTCAGTTCGAATGCCCCAGTTGATCAAGTTATTCTAACCCTCACCTCCCCATCCATCCTACACCGTATTTTTCACGCGTACAGCCCTTCCTCGGCACCTTCCCTCCCAATTATTCAGTAAATCATACATTATCAACGCCTCCCTCGCCCATCATTGTCAGCCTTTTTTATACCCAGCCCCCTTGTACGAGTATATCACATTCTTTCTTCAGCGGTTCTTCTGTTGCTACCCTCGCCGCTCTCTGAATCGTTACATTGGCCTTCATTTCTCTGTCTTCTACCACTGAGCTTTTTTCTTCCTTGGCTGTCACAGACGTTCCCTTCCATCATTTTTAAGGAGCTTCGGGACCTTTTCGCGGGTTTTCACTCCCAACACTTTAATGCTCTGTCTGCCTACAGCTTTTTTTTTTTCTTCTTTTCGAACCAACCGTTCTATGAAGGGATCAGTGCCGGGGATTTGCCATAATTTTCCCCTCACGAACGCGGTCGAGTTTGAACTAGCGTGGTAAACTGTAAAGTACTTGGTTTCGGCTGAGAAAACCGCTAATGTTCAACGGGAAATGTGTCTTACAGTGGTATCTCATTGTGGTAAATCCACCTAGAACATGTCAATGGGGTATTCAACAACCATTTTTATAAGTAAACATACATTATCCCTCTCAAAGATCTCTGATATGCAATTTGCAATTTCAATAACCTGAACTAATTGGTGCACAGTGTCGAATGGCGAGTGGTGGAGGGAGGGGGGGGGGGGGGGGGCTGTTCGGATTACGGAAAATTTCAGATGACAGAAAAATGATTTAATAAAGGTTGAATGTCATAGACAATGTACACAACTATATATGTATGAATTTCGTTAGTTCTGCGTACCTCTTTTAATTTACAAATATTGATTCTTCACTGAAAATGACCGTGACCAATGGGCTTGAAGCCGCAACCTGGAATGGTTGTTTACTTTCATCATTTACTTCACTCATTGAAAATCCGATAGGAAAATTTGATTTTTTCTAAATTTTATTATTTATTAATTTAATTAGATCCATCCATCTCAATGAAAGAAGGCGAAGGAACCATATTATGATAGCTAAATTCGAGTTGAGATATCCAAGACAAGCGGTTCTCGAAAACCTACATGGATAACATGAACTTGACTCCCCGAGCCTGTTTGTCCAGGCCAGATTACTGAGTGCAAGAAGTACCGAAGTATTACTAAAATTTCCAGTTATGCAGCATGATCGTAAGAGCGAATTTTCGTAAATTGTCTTATTGTATTATGTTGAATTGTTTTGGACTTTGAGCTTTTGAGTGCAAGGAAATCGTTAACCATTATTTTATGGCAAAAACGTATTCTAAATTATAATCTCCTATTCGTAAAAAGGTTTTGGATTTTTAGCTTTTTTGAAGGTTTTTATCGACTTTTTAGCAAATTTTAATGAATGAAGTTCATTTTTCAGCATAATTTTGTACTTAAATCTTTGAATGTATTATTTTATAGTTAATACACTTTATTTGAGCAATATTCCGCTAAAATATATAAATTTAACAATTATTATGCTCCACCAGATCTAGATCCAGATCCAGAAACCATATTGAGTTATTTTCCCCCTTTCACTTCATCTGAGTAGCTATAATCTCCCTTCACTTTGTTTGCACTTAATTGGTTGTACCTCCTGCCCCTTTCCTTTCACTTGACCAATGGGATTCAATCTCCCTTCACCTGTGACTATAAAAGCTGTGTCCTTTCTAATGAGTCTTCAGTTATTGTTTGTTACTGCTGATGTCCTAACCGCGAAATCGATTTAACATTGTAACTCTCTATTTTTGGTGGAAATAGACAACGTTTTTTTTCACTAACTTTCGTTTTGAAATGGGTTTCCACGTCTTCGTCGCGAGTGATTTAGTTCGTGATATACTCGATTTTGTGCGGAAAGAATTCCATTAGAAATGTATCAGCTGATACAATTGTCATAGATAATAAGACGATTATTATTATGTTCCACCAGTTCTGATTCACTTCCATCAAGTTTCTTATCACTTTAGTCACCTACAGATGGACTTGTGAAGCGTTATTTTATTTCATTAATTTTGTGTGTGTCTAAGTTAATGTGACTTGGATTTTGATGTAGTTACTATTATTAATGTTTGTTTATTACTGAAAATAATGAAACAAAATAATAAAGCAAAATGAATGTGATAACCACTAAATATAATTCCTGCCTTGGGGTTGATTGAACTTCAAATAGCCGTGTAATAATTAACTACGATCACTGCAACTGATGGTGTGTCTTTTAAGGCCGATTATCTACAGGGAGAAGAAATTCCTCCAGGAACAAAACTTCCTCCTGTATTTGTATTGAGAAGGCCGAAAGACGCCATTGAACTGAGGTAATGTAAAGCGCATGTAAATTGTTGAAATTGGCATTGTTGTGTTTCCAATTCTACCTACTCAAAATTAAACATTCGGCCTCATAATATAAATTAACAAGTCTCGGTTGTGTTTGTAAACAATGTGTTTTAAACATATTGAGTTATATGAAAAATAAAACAGTCGTGTTCTGAAAGTTCATGAAATATTTTATTCTAAAATATTGTTAACGTGGGTAAAAATTCAACGGGTTATGGGATCCAGTTCGTAATAAAAACCATTGTGTCACTCTTCAAAAACAGTTAGGTCAAAATTCCCTTTATTAGCAAGTGAAGTTTTGTTCATGGAGCTGACCAAAGTCAAAATCGGACTATTGGAGGGAAAATCCAACTGGAGTACATGGAGGTTCAAAGCGATAGCTCTTATAAGAGGGATCACTGGTGCTGAACAAATTATTGAAGGTACTATGAAGGCTCCTGCTCCGTTAGAGGGCACGGCAAATCCTGAAGATTTAGCCAAATACAACAAGGAACTAGAAACCTTCAATAAACTCCACGCAACAGTATTTCTAATACTCACTACGAATATGACTGAAGAGACTTTAAAAAAGGTCATGCGGTTCACCTCAGCAAGAGAGATCTGGGTTGAACTCCACAGACTTTATGAAGGAGTATCTGAAGACAAAGCTTACAATCTCTGCATGCAATTCTTCAGTTATGAGAGAGAATCAGCAGATGACATGAGCTGTCACATGTCAAAGCTTAAAAATCTTTGGAATTCTTTGAAGTTGGAAATAAATAAAGGAGAAGAAAATAAATGCGAATTGCCAGAAATATTCCTGATCTGCAAAATATTAGGAACGTTGCCTGAAGATTATTTTTCTTTCAAAAGTAGTTGGCTTCTGATGTCCAAAAATGAAAGAACCATAGACAATCTGACTGATCAGCTATGTACCTTTGAAAGACAGCTAACACTGAAAGAAAAAGGCACGACTGAGCAAGCGTTAGTAGTTTCTTCGTCCAACTCCAAAGGGAAACGATCGTTCAAGAAGAAAGATTTTGTATGTGGCTTTTGTTCATCTAAAGGGCACAGAGTCCGGGACTGTTCAAAGTGGATAGCAGCAGGCAGACCACCAAAGCCACAAGCCAAAACTGTGGAACGAGCACCTGAACCTACTCTTCTTGCTTCGGAAGACGAACTCCTGAACATTGAATACAACGGCAGTTGTTGGTACGCTGACAATGGAGCAACAAACCATGTATCATCACAGAAGGAACTATTTCAAAATTTCACACCTTTCTCAACACCAAAATCTGTCACTACTGCCGGCGGAGATGCCGTAGTAGCTGTAGGGAAAGGGAACATTCATGTTGAAGCAGATGTGAATGGCAGTAAAGAAAAATTCATTTTGAGTGATGTCTGGTATGTTCCACAAATCAATAAAAATCTATTCTCGGTTCTAGCGACACAAGATAGACACAGGGACAGCGTTTTCATCTCAACAACTGAATCGTGCTACTTAAAAATCGGTGGGAGAGTACGGGTTGAAGGCTCAAGAAAACAAAACGGTGGCCTTTACAGAATGAAATTGAGAAATCTTGCTTGTAGCGAAGTAAACATAGTAACCAAGGAAAACAAATTACAACTTTACCATGAACGACTTGGTCACCAAAACAAACAACACGTAAAAAAAATTGATGAAAACGAGTTTGGTGAAAAGTTACTGCTTGACAGCGAAGTGTGTGAAGGTTGTATTCTCGGTAAATCTCATCGGAAGAAGTTTGGTAAAAGAAAACGAGCTTCTATGGTGGGAGAACTCATACATGCAGACGTCTGTGGACCATTTTACTCTTCTATATCTGGTTATAAGTACTATGTCGTCTTCAAAGATGACTATAGCCGATATAGGGAAGTTTTCTTCATGAAGGCCAAGTCTGAGGTGTCTTCCAAGTTAGAAGAGATGCTAGCTTTGATGAAAACAGCAGGGCATACAGTGAAACAGCTCTTGAGCGACAACGGTGGAGAGTTTAATTGCGCTTCAGTTAAACAAATTCTAGCAAAAAATGGTATAATCCAGCGTTTCACCATGCCCTACACGCCAGAACAAAATAGCTGTGCAGAAAGGGAACATTGTACTCTACATGAAACCGCACATTCAATAATGTATGCTCATGGAAACATACCTCAAGGACTGTGGGCTGAAATGATTAACACAGCAAAATATATCCTGAACGTCAGTGAAAATTCGAGTATTCCTGGAAAATCACCGAGCGAATTAATGACTGACAAGAAACCAACATTGAAACATTTGCGCATCATAGGGAGCACCTGCTATGTTCATATTCCTAAAAAAAACGGAAGAAATTTGACGCAAAAGCAGTGAAAGGCGTGCTCGTTGGATATGATGGGGTAGATGGATATCGAATTTGGCGACAAGAGGATAATAGTCTAATACGTTCAAGGGATGTTATATTTGATGAAAAGCCACTTCAACAAAAAGAAGGAGGAACTACAATCAAGCTGAACACTGATGAGCCTGAGACAGATAAGTCAAGTCTCTCAGGGCGTGTGAGGTCAGAGCCTTCTACATCAGGGAAAGTAACAGCTGAAGTTCCTTCGATTTGTGAAGAAAAAAGAATGCATCAACCTTGTCAATTAGAACACGAACCGTGTGAATATCAACAACTTGAACAATCTCCGGAAAATAAACCAAGTGAAAATCAACAACAACACGACAATTATGAACGAGTTTTGAGAGACAGAACAACGTTGAAAAAACCACAGTGGTTCCATGACTTCATCATGTCAGCAATTGCTTCTGATATTCCCGTTCCCGAGCCTTCTACTTACACTGAAGCTATGAGAAGTGCACAGAAGGAACAGTGGATCAACGCAATGGACAGTGAAATGAACTCATTAAAAGGAAATAAAACTTGGTCATTACAGACGTTACCACCTGGAAAGAAAGCTATTCGTACAAAGTGGGTCTTCAAAGTGAAAACTAACGCAGATGGGTCTATTAACAAGTATAAAGCGAGGCTGGTAGTCAAGGGCTTCACTCAGAAGAAGTACGTTGACTATGATCAGACCTTCAGTCCTGTCGCAAGAAGTGGTACGATCAGAGCCGTTCTAAGTGTTGCTGCAAGTGAAGGATTGACACTGTCTCAATTCGATGTGTCAACAGCCTTTTTATATGGTGAACTCGAGGAGGAGATATACGTTTTCCAACCAGAAGGTTACAGTGATGGAACAGACAAGGTATGCCGTCTCCACCGCAGTCTGTATGGACTAAAGCAGGCACCACGATGTTGGAACAAGCGTTTTGCAGGGTACCTGGTGTCCATTGGGTTTAATGTGAGTGAGGCAGATCCTTGCCTATTCATCAGGTGGGAGAACACTAACAAAATTCTGGTTGCGTTGTATGTAGATGATGGGATCATTGCAACATCTGATCCAAAACAACAAGAAAAATTAATTTCTGAACTTGAAGAAGAATTTAAAATAACAGTCATGCCTGCATCCTATTATCTGGGTATTGAACTGGAACAAAGGAAGGATGGTTCAATCAAAATTCATCAACAGGGCTACGTGGAGGATCCTAGAGAGATTTGGAATGCTTGATTGTCGTCCCACACCAACACCTATGATAAAGGAGAGTTTAAAAACAGGGAAAGTTGAAGAGGTAAAAGAAAACTGCAATGTCCCTTACCGCCAAGCAGTGGGAGCATTGATGTATATCATGATTGCCACTAGACCGGACATTGCTTATGCTGTCGGCGTCGCTTCAAGGACTTTGGAGAACCCATCCAAGGAAGATTGGGTCAAAGTGAAGCGAATATTTCGCTACTTGAAAGGGACAGCACGACTGGGCATAGTGTATCGTCGAAATTTCAAGCATGGTGTAATCGAAACCTACAGCGATGCAGATCATGCTGGAGATACGACAACTGGACGTTCGACAACCGGAGTTGTGTGTTTGCACGCTGGAGGTGCAATATCCTGGATGAGCCAGCCGTCAGCCTTCAGTAGCAATCTCTACAACGGAAGCTGAGATAGTAGCAGCAAGTGAAGCCTCAAGAGAGCTTGTATGGCTGAAACGTCTACTCAGCGAGATCATCGAGCTTGGAGCCAAACCGGAGCTGCATGTCGATAATGAGGCTGCAATACGTTTGTCACAGAATCCGGAGTTTCATCGACGAACGAAACACATAAGGACCCGTCATTTCTTTGTAAGAGAGCTAGTATGCAACAAAGAAATTTCAATGAAGAAAAATGCAACTGAGTTTCAACTAGGCGATGTTTTTACCAAGCCGCTTGCCAAACCAAGACTGAAGATGATTTGGGAAGAGTTGGGCATGGCATCAGAAGATGAGGAGAACAGGAAGACAGCTGCCAATGAGGGAAAGTCTTGAAATTTGCATTGTTGTGTTTCCAATTCTACCTACTCAAAATTAAACATTCGGCCTCATAATATAAATTAACAAGTTTCGGTTGTGTTTGTAAACAATGTGTTTTAAACATATTGAGTTATATGAAAAATAAAACAGTCGTGTTCTGAAAGTTCATGAAATATTTTATTCTAAAATATTGTTAACGTGGGTAAAACTTCCTCCTGTATTTGTATTGAGAAGGCCGAAAGACGCCATTGAACTGAGGTAATGTAAAGCGCATGTAAATCACATGGTAAAAAGGGGTGAGAGATAGGGGTTGTTTTTTAAGGGTGGTAACCCCTTAGGCGCCAGTGTTTCATTGGATATTCAGAGCTTCCCCCTCTCGTATTCAAATCCTACGAGGCGATGAGGCATGCGCCCACCTGAGTTCCTGCCGCCCCCTTGTCATCGATCCGGCCTGTGGAACCTACTTTAAATACATAACCGCCCCACAAAGCTCGAGTTTTTTCAACCCTCACAATATAGAACTCAAGGATAAAACCTGCTCTAGGGAAGACGATACGAGTACATATATGAGCTGATAAGGATTGAAGTGATTCCACTAGGATATTGAATTGCATTTTAATATGCTCCAACATTTGAACAAGTTCCAGTCATGCAGCATGACCGTATGAGCAAATTTTCGTAAATTATCGTAATTGTTTTGAAATTTGAGCTTTTTGCGAGCAAAGAAATTGTTAACTATTAATTTTATGGCTAAAAACGTATTCTAAATAATAATGAGCTATTCAAAAAGAGGTTTTGGATTTTTAGCTTTTTTTGAAGTTGTAATCGATTTTTTTAGCAAATTTTAATGAAATTCAAGTACATTTTTCAGTATACTTTTGTACACAACTTTTTAAATGTTCTATTTTATAAATAATAAATTTTATTTGAGCAATATTCTGCTAAAAAATATATATTTAACAATTTTTAGCCGTTTTAAGCCATTTTTAGTGATTTTTTTGGCCAGTTTAGTGTGCTTTAAAAGTGCTGGCCGCCGAACACATCCTTTCCTTTGGAAAGCTTGATGTTTTAGCGCAAGAATTTTCAAGTGGCTGTCTAGGGCTCAATGAATGATATAAATTACATAACGTGAGCTGTGAGTGGTTAAAGTCAATCTTAGCCTAGGAGAAATAACATTTCCTGTAGATATATATCGAGTTATATACGTTTTCGAACGGTGACTAATTACTATATAAGGATGCTTATAATATTGTAGAAGTAGGTTTTTAACATAAAGTTGTCAGATCGTGAAAACCTTGGCAATATATAATAATTCGTTTGATAGTGTTCTCCTAGGGAATTATAGCATAATTTTCAAGATATTTTTGCCAAACGTGAAGTTTATATAAATGAGAAATATAGGTACCACCGCAAGCTATTATCCCAAATTGCAATAATTGTATCTTACCATAGTATATCAGTTTTATTTTGTCTTTCGGCAGTAAGAGTCTTAATTTATAGAACACATAAAGGTGACCTAAATTCTCTCCTATTCTCCCAAAGAACGTGTTCCAGGTTCAATCAAAATTTTTTTATTCGTGCTTAGGACTATTTTTATCCATTGTTGAACGCCATTTCCAGGGAAGCCTGTAAATGTCTCACTGTGTTGCGGACAAGCATTTGTACTCGTATACGAAAGCATAATTTTCCACACTGCAGACATTGTGGCTGATGTAAGTGGGGTTGATGTTCACCCAGAGCTGATTTGTTTAATTTCCTGTTTTTTGACTTCGGAAATAGATTTAGTGAGCTTCAGGGATAACTTCTCCTTAGTAATGTGTTCTTAGTAGATGTGCCCATCTTGGCAGTGCGATGAACGCTGGAAATGTCGACAGGTATAAAAACGGAATCAAGGTTTACTCAAGCAGGTGTACTAATTCAATAACCCCACAACATGCCGGTAATATGATTTTAGTGAACTAACCTGATCTGCAATCGACATCTAAAAGTCAGTATTGTCGATCAAATCGATCGTCATCTTGTTATAGGAGGGTTGAAAACGTGCGGGGAAACGCGTATAGTTACCTCGAAGGGTTTGCGCCTCCCCGTATGAAACGTCGGCAAATAATATGGTTACAGTGTGGACAAACATAATAATAGAGTTAACAAAGCGGGAACAATACGACGCAGAGAAAGGTAAGGCTGGGTGAAAGGTCGCGGGTATTTGAACCGACAGTTTATATAGATTTGGAGAACTGTCCAAACAGCAGAGCGAAAAAGGAGCTGAAAGGATGTGGCACTCAGGTGTGAAACGCGTGACAGGTTTGAAGAGTTTCGCCAATAAAATTAGAGTATTTGCCGTATTGTTTTTTCCATGGGAAGACGCCTTTTAGACGAAGAGAAAAAACATTCTTCTTTCGAACGAAGCTGTATGCTCGAGGAAACTCATATTATTGCTTGGCTCTCTGCTTCACAAAACAGCGCGTAGTCACGATAAAGTCTATAACATCTCTTTTAGAATGTGAAATTGTCATGATGGTCTGATACTAACATGGCGTCTGATAAACAGCTCCTTTAAGGTGTTTTGATAGAATCTATAAATATACATACAAATGAATACATATTTCCCTTTGTTGTTCCATAAGTTTAGAACTGCTGGACCGATTTCAAAATGGGTTTTTGGAAAATGATCAGCAAGTTCTTTAGGTGGTTTAAAGCTACTTTTTTCATTTTTCTCCACTCCTTCCGGCCAAAAAAGTAAATTTTCTCCTCTAAAACTTTGCGATCGTGTTGAAACGGTACTAATCTTAATTCTTAATCTAACATCTGATTGGAATCAAATGAAACCACAAAGTAACGTGGTTGTGCCACGTAAACGTGCGAAGCAAAATTTGAAGGTTAATTGAGAATGAAACATATATAGATAAACCACTGGTTTCTGGATAAACTGTGGGTAGCAGGATAAATCTTAGGTTACAGGACAAACCAGCGGTAACGGGACAAACCACTGGTAACGAGACAAATCATGGGAACGGGACAAACCACGAGTAATGGGGCAAACTTCGCGTTCCTGTTGATGTGGGATCGATAACAGTAACTGAAACAAATCAGCAGCTACCACCAGTATTTACATTTAAATGGTTCCTGACTGACGGGACAAACTACCGGCGAGGGGATTAACACGGGTAACGGGACAATTAACTGGTTAACACTATAAACCACTATAAACAGTGAAACACTATTAACGGTGAAAATATAAACAGCGGTGGGAACTCTGTAGCGCATTTCGATCCTATTGAACTCAAGATGCTGAACTTTCGAAAGGGTCTCTCAGGGTATGATAAACTATAATTACTACTTGTTGGAACACTCAGATCAGCTAAGTGAGCTCTGTAGCAAATTTTGTTCATAATATCCTAATGGGCTGACATTTGGAGCTGAAATGGTGAGCTCTATAGCTAACTTTGTTCCTGTTCCGCTCAAGATGCTGAACTTTGAACGGGATCCCTCTGGGTATGGTACCATGGTACCTGTAGTATAATTGCAAATGGTGAACCACTGAAACCAACTGAGTGAGCTCTATAAATAATTGGACTAGCGATGCTACCTCAACAAAGTGTGGTAGGGTAATGGTTGTTCAAAATGAAAATAATTCACATAAATAAAAATGCTTAATTAAAACATTATTAGCAGTACATTTAGGAGACTTGTAGTACAATATTTGGTTTCTCCAAAAGTTATCATCACTGTTATCGTGATTATTGGAAGTTTTTGTGAGTTATTCGTAGGTAACTATCGGAGATGAGTAATTATCGGAGACAGTTTAGCTCATTCAGCTGATCAGGACGGATCCAGTTACTTCATTCGTCTCTAAATATCCCAGAGAGACTCCTTATCAAATTTAAACTTTCTAGGGCAAACAAGACAGATTAAGTTAACTCAGCTAATTAGCCCTCCATTTTATTCGCTTCTTGATGCTCCAGAGAGCTCACTATTGAATTGCAACTTTCGTGGATGTAGACGTTCACCGAGGAGAATTTGATTAAATTTAATAAAATATAAACACTGAATACCTTCTGGATTCAAATAGCGCTGATGTTGAAGTACTATAATAAATTAGAATCTAGTTATATCGACATTGAAGTAGGCACCTACCAACTGAAAATTAATTAGATAAAATTAAACACCTACCTAAGCTTCACTAGTCCACCTACAAGTGACAAGTGTTAAAATATACCCGATTTCTTGAAGAGATAATTCCATGGGAATTATATCAGCTGATACGATCCACGAAGTTTGTACCTAAGGCTAAAAACTACTCACTTATTTAACAACCTCACACTTTGTCGATTTCAAAAGCTGCAAATAAAAACACTAAACGAATTTTATTATTTGTCATTTGGAATAGATAAACCTTGTTCTAGATTTTGATCTTGGTGGAGAATAATGGACAGTTTTTGTATTTCTCGTAAACAGGAAAACAAGCTGTTAGAGCGAGCACGATAAATGCTAACCTTTTCGCATTGATTTATCGTAGCGTTTTCGTAAGCCTTAAAGTGAACTCTTATAAAGACGTCAACGTGACTCTTGCAGTGAATCAATTATCACAGTAGACAATTTCCAAATATAACATGAAGTAAGAAACAACGAACACTTACCTCTACATCATATAAAAAAGATTCAGTCGTGAAGAGCACGAATCTTTAAAACGTGTAATATGAACCTTGAAACGAAATCTTGAAATTGAAAAAGCTGAAATCTTAGATAAAACGTCGAAAGCAAGAACAACTAAGTACATACAAGAATCATAACGACACACAATGTATGCACACCCCAAGTGAAATTTCTCCCTTGATGGGAAAAACAAAAGATCATGGATATGTCTAGTACCTACTGCTTACCAGTAGGTACCTATGTACTACTCAATTGTATACCAATCATGTAGTGCCTTCTTTTCACAAGATTATTCCATTATGGTTACAAAACAATGTTAGTTTATAACTTAGAGTAATAAATCAGCATTCCTTGACACTGCAATGGCTTAGAGGGCATGAGATGTTGCGATAAAATGAGAGCATTCCAAAAAGTGGCGAACGATTTTCCTATTATGAAAACTATGGGAGGTACTCTTCCCTAGTAACGCGAAAAATCGATGTACGTGAAAAATCAATAGAAATTCTACCTAGCCTTCAATTTTCGAGTTAATAGTAATCTAAAGTGCCGGAATTTTGGTGTCGTTACGCAAATTTTAGAATGACCCCCAGCCCAAAAACATATCCATGTTAAAATGCCGCTAATGAACCTTCTGATTGAGGTGCGGGGAAAAAACACGACAGAAAGAAAAATACAAAGGTTAAACTTAAACCAACAACAAAAGACGGCACGGGGAAAAGTCAAGCGATTTTGTCGGGTGTGTGTGTGTCCATGCCAACTGCATGATAGTTGCTAAGTTTTTTTAGAGTGTTATCCTAGAGAAAGGTCAAGTTGTCGTCTCGTAAACTCGTAATTACGAATCCGAAGAAGCTGAGCACGAGTAAAGCTGACTCTTCCCGTTCCGAAAAGCGTTTCCACGTTACGAAAACCTCTTCTCGTTTCGCGAAGGCCATTTTCGCATACGAGAAAATGACTACGAGAAGTACAAAAACTCTCTAATGTTGTTTAACTGAAAACAATAAACCCAAATGAATTATGTCATGTCCACCAAGCTGTCCGCAACATTGCCATCATCCTAGCTCTAGGGCTGTCAGAATGGCATTCTAATACTGCAATTATATAAACTTTGGTTTGTTTCATTTGGTCCCATCTATAACGTTGGGAGCCGATCACTACAGAAGCAAAGAAGACCCCACTCTTGTAAGCACTAATTGCAAGAGGAAAAGCCTGCGCCGGATAGACTATTTAGAGATCCGCTCAATGTTTGGACTTTCAAGCATGCGAATGGAACTTCTGCGTGTAAACTTCAGGAAAAAGGGGGATTTTCCCTTTGGTAAACCTTTTAACTCGACCAGAGGGTACGGGGGCCGACGTGGCGGGGGGTGACGGGCAGAGGGATAAACACTAATTGACAAATCGGTCGGAACTGTCCGTCCGAGCGGAAACATTGCACCAATCAGAGAAACAATTCAACAAACATCGGTACCAACAAGGATCAAGCCTTCCAGCTCCTCTCTCCCAGAGAATGTCCCCTCGAGGTGTTCATCTCAACCGTCGTCAAAGCATCTTGTAAATTGAAAGTTCCTCGGGCAAAGCCTTTAATTTAATGTAATGCGTTTGTTATTGTTTATTCGGTTGAAGGGTGTAGTGGTTGCCACTACAGTCACTAAAATTTGTTTGTTAGTTTCTAGAATGTTTCCGGTTTGTCTCTTGCATTCTTGATATTTCATTGGTAACACAGAAATTTCTGCACCTGTGTCTATGAGGAAGGTTATATTTAATTTGTTGTCATTAATATATAAAGCTGGGAGGGTCGACTCTTTTTTGGGCTGCGTCCAGTTTGAAGCAGCCCTCCTAGGAGTTTTTTTTGGGTAAGTGCAAGGATCAACAGACCTATAAGCTTTTGAAATTGTTGGGGAGGATAAGATGTCCGAGACAGCAAAACATAATGTCGAACATATTATTAAAACAAAGCGGGTTGATCCTTGCACTTACCCAAAAAAACTCCTAGGAGGGCTGCTTCAAACTGGACGCCGCCCGAAAAAGAGTCAATCCCTCCCGGCTTCAAATTAAAGACACCAAATTAAATATAACCTTCCTCATAGACACAGGTGCAGAAATTTCTCTGTTACCAATGAAATATCAAGAATGCAAGAGACAAACCGGAAACATTCTAGAAACTAACAAACAAATTTTAGTTACTGTAGTGGCAACCACTACAAAGGGCTATCCGAATTTGTGCTAGCAAATATCAAGGCTATCAAGATGTGTAGACTGTAATAAAATATTTTTTTAAACGTTTTTCTATTTGTGGGCAGTTCAAATTATTTTAAAAAATGTAATAAAAAGGGCTTTTATTTTCTTCAAACGTTTCTCTCCAGGAACTGGGAATACTTCTGGGAGATGCTAAAAAATCAGATTTAAGCTAATAAATTTAAGATGGTAAATCTCCAACAAACTTTTTTTATGTTTTTGATTAACTTTAAATTACATGGGGAACTTTTGTATGGTGGAATTTCACACTTTTGACAACTGATTCGGAATCAGCGTTTTTGACAACCCCCTCTAATCAAATTTCAACTCAAAAGACCGTTGAGTTTGGCCAATAAACGGGTAGAAAGATCACGCGTGACGTAGTAGTGCTAGGGAGCTGAGCGTCATTGAGCACATGAATTTTAAGAGCTGTTATATTGACATAGATATGTCTTTTGGCTGGGGGTCATGAAAAATAAGCGGGATCGTGACCACAAAATGTAATGGGTAACTAGGTTGTTTTCTACTTTCATTACGTTACTAATCACGCTACTCTATCCACAAAATGAGGAAAGTCACTATTTCTTAGCAATTAACGAAACAACAACAAAACAATTGGAATTTTTAATTTAAGTGATTTCGCCTACTGTTTCTTATCTTACGTTCAAGTTAAGTAGCATGATGGGTCCTACGAAAAATAATTGCAGTAAGGAAAACAAAAAGTTAAAACGGGATTTGGGATTCAAATAAGAGCAACATTCCAACTCATCCCATCCAGCGGACTAGGCTTTGTTATCGACCTCTATAATCTAAAACTATCTCATTTTAATTACATTGTATTGTATTGTCAATAAATAATTGCCAAAGACATAATCTGTATGCATGCGTTTTTTCCGTGCAAGCGGTAAAAATTTACAAGTTTCCGTTTGTTTTTATCAGATACTCATCGTAAGGCGTCTTTTTGGAAAGCTTCAGCTCTGATCTTTTTATTGAACAAATAAAAAATAACCATGAAAATGTCTCATTGTCTTTTTATTAGAATCAAATCTAAATTTATCTGTTTATCTCTATGTAGGTAACAATAGAAGTGTCTCGTGTCTCTCTGCAGCACGGAGCGGGGCAAAACTAACGATTTTGTAGCAAATTTGTGAACTATTCACGTGATCAACATTTACATAAAATTTTCAGGACTTGCCAGCATCTAGACCACCATACTATACACGTTGTTCCGATCAGTTTGTCAAACTAATCTATGTTATACTAAGAGGGTTAAAATATATTTTATTTTCGAGTTGCGAGCGAATTTTTTTATCCAAACCATTTCTAAAAATGTTCTATTGTTCCACTTTGATTCTCTAACCACAATTTTGAATTGTTGAAAGTCCATGACATGTCCTGAAGATCGGCTGTGGGCAAACAACGCGTTTCTTGTAACATCTCCTTGTCGTAGATCTGATTTATGTTTCTTAAAACCGCCAAACGGACTGAGACGCCTAAATACGCTTTTCCACACCCATCAATCACACATGAGACCGAGTCTGAACGTCTATTGGTATGAAATCTTTTAGTATAGAGAACAATGCTTTGCTAGTATTCGGAATGAAAATTTCACGGGTTTATTAGGCTCAATAATCTTTGCCATTTTTCCTATTTAAGTATTGCTTCCTCCCGAAGAGATTGAGGGCGGTTGTGCTCCTGCGATGGCAGAGCGCGTTTATTACCAAATTTCTGCATTTATTTTCTGGAGTGTTCCCCCAGTGTCACTTGTTTTCCTTATTGTCCAATCCCACAAAGCGGTTTTTGCAAATCATCTTCAAACCCAAAAAAGTTCATTTTGCCCCCTCTAATGCAAGCAGATCAGCTCGTTCATTACCTATTGCGCTTGTGTGCCCTGGAACCCACTCCAAGGTGGCCTTATTGTTGTTGTTTTTTTTCCCCCAGGGTATTTAGTGCTTCCCAACACCCCTTAATCAGTCTTGACCTGGTCTGGAGGGGGTGCAAGTGCCTGGCTATCCAAGGGTAATGAATGGGATAGATTTGATGGCTTTTGGAAGAAAAACTGAAGAATGCTTCAATCGTTCTTACCATTCATCACATCGATTTACATCATTAATCCAAAGTCAAATCTGTCTGTTACGCCTGTGTTGAAGATAGCAAAGTACGAAACCAAGTAGAAGAAGGGTTGTACCTACCGTTGTTTAATGTATATGTGTGTTGATTTCTTGTTTCTTGTAGTTGCCTACTAAGTACCTACATATTGTTTAATATTCATTTCTTTACAATGTTGAACTCATACTATGAAATCCAAAATGTGATGTGTTGGAAGATGAAAGAGTTGTGTTCGGTGTGTATTATGTTAATGCAGTTTTTCATTCATGAGATACTAGCAACGAGAATATTTTCACACTAAGCAGGTTCAGTCACACTTTTTTGCCTATTTCAATGCTTCTTCCCTGGCAAATTTCTGGTCTATTTGTTCTTTCGATCCAAACTTATTATTTATTCAAACATTTCTTTCCCACTTTTGAGAAAATGATGAAAGCTGAATAATGTATTGAGACCACTGGCTGTACATCCAAATGCGCTGCAGTACGAATTATTTATAGTCATTAAAAAAAATGATTATAGACATCAAACGAAAATTGACAAACAATCACAGGTAACCTGTCGAACTGGTATACCGGTGATTCCGTTTATATATAAGGGTTCACGTTTCTGCCTCTAGGCTTCGCATCCTTATTTGAAATCGCGAATAGCTGATATAATATCGCCCTGTAGGAACATTGGCGGTAGGCGCTCTGGGAAATTAAGGAAGAGAAAAGTTCCTGAAGAACAGAACTAATAAGATGGTGGATGAGAGCCTTATCCCACCTTCTCGGAGGGGTAATTTAAAAGTTGTATGCCCCCCACCCCTCCATCATCCCCTCATATTCCTCCCCCATTCCACCCGTTTTCTCATTAATAGGGTCGAAAAAGGAGAGAAAAACTGGTGGAAACCTGAAATAAGTAAGGCGAAGGCGCGGGGAATGGAGAGAGTGGGGGTTAAGGAGGCTGTGAGAAAAGGATATTTCTCGTGAGAGCTGCCGTGAAAAGTGCCGGGAGAAAGGGGTGGGGGGAGAAGGAAAAGTACCAGGGGAAACGGGTGGGGGAAAGGAAAAGTGAAGAAAAAGGGGATGCAGCTCACGGGGGCCTGGCTAATGAAACATGTTCCCACCCCTCCCCTCCTACCCCTCCCACCCAACATATTGCCAAGTAAGAAATGAGCTTTTCCGACTTTAGTCCCTTCATAACCCGCCATCTATCTGCCGCCTCCTTCTCATTTGAGCCGCACACTCACCGCATACTAATTTTTCCTCTGACATTTCTCAATGAACATATAAATAAGGTTATTTCTCTTTGGAGCCTGGAAGGAGAGGGAGGGGTGGTATTATTTCTTCATCTCAGGGTTGCCTAATAATTGATCACAGTGGTAGTGGCTGTAGATGTACCAGGTTAGGGATACGTGTGACATGTTTATGAAATACATAATAATTTTTATAATTTAACAATATTATGATCGGTGTTATCAAAATCCAGTTCCTACAAATTAGTCTAGGTGTCGCCTAATCCACGACAGTACCTACCCATAATTTGTACCTGAAAAATAACTACAGAAACATAATATCAGGGTTGCCTAATGATTCATCACAGTGGTGACTTCGTTCTCAGTGTGCGTTCTGCCAGTTCGGTACGGTTCTGGGTCGAGTTTTGTCGTTAGCAGTGGCAGAACGCCCAGTTCCGGAACGCCGAGAACACCGAGTTTGGCGTTTGCAGTGTTTTGCGAACCCAGTTCCGAACGGTTCTGACAGTCCCCGATATTATTAGGAACTCGATCGCAAGGATGTAGTTAACGCATACGCATTTCACAATTTTTCGGAGCTTGTGGAGTAAACAATACGCTCTTTTCAGCTTTGGTTGCCGCGTGTTCCCTGTAAAATTTCGCTTTGCTCTGTTGCTCGCTGTTCTTCACTTGAGTTTCTTAATCGAAATGTCAACTAGTTGCTCGTCAAGTTCGGAAAGCGATAGTTTCGATGATGGTGGTGAAGTTTCATGGTTTGCGAACGATGAGGACGAGATTGAAGTTGTAGTTGGATCTCGTCTACATCCACTAAACTCGATTTTTTAAAAGAGAAATTGTGCCAAGGTTCGACGACGAAGAGTTTGTTTACCATTTTAGAATAAGCCGTGGGCTCTCGGAGGAATTAGCCTACCGTTGTCAGGCCAGTTGAGTGAGGTTACAAACAACATCATAGGTTATTCCACTTCCAAGTTCAGATATCGTTCGCAGGGCAGAACGAGGTTCCACAAGTGCCGGAACGCCCCGGAATTTTCCGTCTCAGTTCTGATCAGTTCGAGAACCGTCAGAACACGCAATGAGAACGAAGCTGAAATTTCACAGGTTAGGAACACGTGTGACATTTTTATTAAACATATAATAATTTTTATGATTAAACAATATTATGACCGGTATCCTCAACATCCAGTTTCTACAAATTAGTCAAGGCGTTGTCTAATACATGCCTTACTAATCATTTATACCTGAAAACTAACTACATACAACATCTCAGGGTTAACTAATGATTGATCGCAGTCGTGGTAATTGTAGATTTCCCCAGTTTTGGGAAATGTGTGACATGTTCATGGAATATATACCAATAATTTTTATGAGTAAATAATCCAGGAGCAAGTTGTCACAGAACTAATGCATTTGCCCTTAGTCACTGATATAATCTGTATAATTACATATAAAACAGAAAAAATATAATATTAAAATAATAAGTACCTAGTAGAAACTCCAAATGAATATACTGACGTGAAATATTGTCAGAATGAGAAAACATATAGAATAACGATTGATGAAAAATACTACTGATTGATGAAATCTTGAATCTACGTTTATTAAATTTTCGATGTCTTAACACCGATTTTTAGGGGAAACCAAATATTTATCAAGAATTATTTTATCGGAATAAAATAAGGAAACACATTTTTTCCTGAGTCGATTATAGAATTTATTGCCCTTTATATCGATTTATGAGCACATGTTAAAGGAATTTAAGAATTTCTGTATGCATAACCATTCCTAACGGCTAATTTATGGTAGGCAAACCTTATCTATAAAATATACTTGAACAAAATAGTATAGAATTGTATGATTTTTAGTTGTTTTTATTAATTTTACAGCAAATAGTTATACTCGGTTTTCGGCTAATGAACGAATTCCAAGCAGTCCCTAAGAAAGTGGAGGTATGTTGTAGTAAACGAAGGAATCAAACTTGGAGAATAAAATTCTTCCTTGATCTAAACCCATCATGAGAATAGAAATAAATATTTTTAGGAAGAAAACTAGGGCATTTCGTTTAATAATAAATTATAGACAAGTGTTCCACGTAGAAGGGCTATCTAATATAGAAATAAAAAACCTTTGCGTAATAATTTGCAGTGTTTTTTCTTTTTCGTTTAATGTATCGTGAGTTTGATTGTTTACTCCCGTGTTCAAGTGTTGGGGTTGCGTTTACTCCCATAATTTCTTCCTGCCCAGAGTGAGCGCAGTTAGAGGTCGTGTTTACTTTTGTTGCAGTGATTCAACTCGTTTTTATAATGATCTCTGGTTGTAAAACCTCGTTTAAATCAGCAACAAGAGCAACTGTTAACAGGAAACCTTACCTGCAACCGTTCAGGACGAAATTCGCATTCCTCCATTCCACCATCACCTTATATCACCACACCTGCTCCTATTTTTCCTTCATAATATCCGTTTTTTCATCATTTCAATTCAATATATTTATCAACTTCAATAAATGTCTGTTGATTCATTAAAAATAGATAAATAAAAAAATAAAATACAATAACAACGATCAGCCATTATCCTTCCAGTACTTATGGGATTCATTTCTTGCATTAACAGCTGCATAAGCTTATATTCTACCTCCATACATCTCTTTGTAGGGACAACTTGTATAGATTATTTACATTCATCTTGGTTTATTATAATTAAATTCAATGTTATTGTGAGTGAGTTGTTATTTTGTGCTCTCACCATCTGCAACAGCTGCTTCACCATGCATCACTGACTGGAACCTGTCACGTTCTAGCGCCACTTTACACTTTCAATTCAGCCTTTTTCTAAACTCAGACCTTTTATCATTACAATTTTGTATCCTGTTACATCCGCGCACTTAGCAATTATTCAGTTCGATTTTGGTACCAAATCATCATCATAGTGCTATCATTTTACCATTTGTATCGTAGGGAGGGTTTTAGCTGCCAACGAACAGCAGGCTCTTGCGTAGGTGCAAAACAATCTCCAAAACAGATTCTAATGAAAAATATTTCTGAAATTTTGATTTTACAATTTTCGAAGCCGTTGCACTAGCTTCCATTTTTTCGACAAATATTCCCTAAAATGGAGTTTTATGCGGTTTTTCGCGGTTTTGGCCCACTGTACTGCAGGATAAATGATCATACGTCCTATGTATGATCATTTCCATTCTCAATCCAGAATATATTGGATTCTTGACGACCTCGGTTGATAAAATCTCCCCCGCCTCCGAGACTCAAGGAAGGGGTTCCGGGAGACGGGACATGAGCCCAATGACGCCTTCTCGATTTGCATACCTACTGGAGGGGACCCAATCCGGGGTGACAGCGACCGCCCTGCTCCACGCCTCTCGTCCCAGCATCCTTTCGCTTCTCTCATTCCATGGGATCCAAACTTCACTTGAGAAGCGAATTGAGACTCATAACGAAAGATATTCATGATTCCCATATAGCCTACACAACCCGCTATCCCCCAATCCTAGCCCCGATTCCATGTTATAAAAAAAGCCTCGAAGGTCAATCCCTTTTTTGACATTTCATGTCTTTACTATGGCACATTACTCGAAAAGTGTGACGAAGAAAGCGTTATGAAAAATTTCTGATGATTTCCGCTTACAACCGAGTCGTTGCTAGGGAAATGGTACTTCGTCGTTTTTCATCCCACAAAATTCGTTGACCATTCGTTCGAAAGCTCTCGATTTATCCAATCATATTATGTTAACTACTGCGAAGTGCGTGGCCAACAAGCTGAGTTATGAGCATGGTTATATGAATAATTGTTTACACACAGGTGATCATTCTCAAAAATTAATACTGCGAACATGATTGCAACCGCTTGTTAATTTCTGATGATTTCATTGAGCTGGTGTTTCGATGATTTGATTCATAGCAGGTGATCCGAATATTGCGAGAGTTTGATTTGTGAAGCGGTGGTAAAATCATTTTAATAGGTAATTTCTATGCTTTACACTCTAGGAAGCTGTAATTTCGTATGTAGCCTCTTTAGGACATTTACTTGACGATGCCCAGGGTCCGGGTCAGCTGAGTGGCTCTTAAAGCTTGCGTACGAGTCTGCAACACATACGAGTCTGCAACTAAAGACATAAAATGTCCCAATGTGTTGCAGACTCGTATGCAAGCGTTTCTGATGATTATCGAATACTGTTATTTATGATTCGTTGTAAGCAAGGATAGGTAAATGAGAAGTCACACGGTATACAATTTGGAAGGGAACGAATTTATTCAAGAAAAAAACTGACACAATATTCACGCGATTTACACAATTCTATTTTTCACAATCACAAAATCGGAACTCATCGTTGTTAACGTTACCTACTATAAACATAGGAGTAGGAAAAACCGTTGCCATACAATTTGAAGGCGAGGGGACGAAAAATAAACAAGCGTATCGTCCAGGACATGGGTACTGTTTCTAACATCCTCCCATCTAATTTTTCAATTTTGGAAAATTACAATAAGCCGAAAAGAGGGAGTTAAACGAAATTCTTGGTGGGTTGGACGGTGAATCTTTTACAGGTCGAGCTTTGATGGCTTCTTCACCGGACGACCACTGCGAGTCACTTGAGGATCGGGTTCTTCATCCGGAAAGGGGAGAATCTCTTCTTCGCTTGATGGTTCATCCTCAGGGTCAGATTCTTCGTCACTGGACAGGGAGACATCCAGGGCAACTTCCGGGGCTGGTTGCATTGGTTCGAAGACTTCAGTTTCTTCAGGAGGAACGGCTACTTCGATCTCCAAAGGGAACACTCTCTGGAGTGGGCGAGTCAGTTCCCCTTTCGCCGTCTTCAGATGCAGCACGCGAATGCTGCCATCGTTGCCGCGTACCACCTTTTCAATTTTGGCGAGCGGCCAGTCCAGTCTTTTGGCGTCGTCTGATCCAACCAGGACGATCTCTCCCACCGTGGGTTCTCGAGTCCCTCGACGGTGGGTCCATTTCAAGCAGCCGAGGTATTCGGATCGAAAACGGGCATGTAGCTGGTCTCGGAGTGATAGGCGATATTGCAGCCTGCGGTTGAGTCCATCTCTATCAACGGAGTCACAATCCGGGGTTTCCCATGCCTGAATATCCCGGAGGAACATCGCTGGCGTCAAAGGCATGGGGTCTTCATTCTTCTCTGATATGTAGGTGATGGGTCGGGAGTTCACTTGGCCTTCGCATTCGCACAGGGTGGTGTAAAGCTCTTCCAGCGTCAATGAGGCTTTACCCAGAATGCGTCGTAGTGCACGCTTCACCGTCTGCACCATTCGTTCAAAGAAACCTCCCCACCAAGAAGCAGATGGTGGGTTGAACTTCCAACAGATTCTTTCTGCTGCGCAAGTTTTTGAAATTTCTTCCCAGTCGATTGAACCGAAGGCATTGTCTGCACCCCGGAAACATGTACCATTATCACTATACATTATCCTCGGGCGACCTCTTCTGGCAATAAATCGACGTAACGCCATCAGGAAGGCCTCGGTGCTGAGAGAGGTTACGATTTCGAGGTGTACAGCCCTGTATACACCGCAAGTAAACAGAGCGATCCAGGCCTTCTGGTCGTCATGTAGGGTCAGAGGTCCGGCGTAATCCACACCGCAAACCTCGAAAACGGATCCATCAGTCACTCGTGCTTGAGGTAGAGGTGGGGATTCCGTGTCAAACTTTTTGCATCCAAAACGTCTACAAGTAGGGCATCTCCTCACAACTTGACGAGACAGTTGGCGTCCTCTGAGGATCCAATAATTTTCTCTTAAATTGGTCCACAGTGTATGAGCTCCAACGTGGCCCATACCTTTATGGCGATCAGAAACCATCCGTTCAACAACAGGATGATTGTGGGGTAGCAGAATCGGTGTTGTGAATGACCTGAAGTCTTCTCTTTCAGCGATCTTGGTTTTTACTCTAATCAGGCCAATTTCATCCTTGAACGGACGAAGGTCACAAATCAATTTGTCCTTCAAGGAGTCGAAAGCCTCAGCCTGGACCAATCGCCAAACATTATTTTCAGCGTCAGAGAGCTCTTCACCGCTAAAATCTCCTTTCTTCTTTTGTCCACTTCCTTTATGACGGCAGTTGTGGAAAAATCTTCGGATGAACGCTACCATACGAACGATTTGCTCGAATTTGGAGAAATATTCGTAGAGCCAACGATGGTCAACACTTCCAGCCAGACAAGAGACGGTAGCTTTCTTCATAACTCTTTCTGACGCGACTTCTTCTTCAACATACGTGCAATGGGATTGTGGCCAGGCGTCTTCGTTGTCGTACAACCACAGTGGACCCTCCCACCATTGCGATTTCAGAAGTTGCTCAATGGTACAACCTCTTGATGGAAGATCAGCGGGGTTGAGTTGTCCCGGGACATGGCGCCAGACTATACAAGAGCCAATTTCTCTGATCTCTCTGACACGGTTCCGGACAAAGATGCTCCACTCTTCTTGACGTTGTATCCAGGCGAGCACCGTGCTGGAGTCGCACCAACCGTACACTGGAACCTCCTTCCAACCAAGAGTTTCCCTCACTGATTTCAGCAAGCGAACGCCAATCGCAGCTCCCATCAACTCCAACCGAGGCATGGTTGGATGAACATTGGCGTTGACAATTTTGGTCTTAGCCTGCACTAGGTTCACCAACACTTTTCCATCTTCAGTTTTGCTGCGTAAGAAGATGCACGCTGCGTAAGCCTTGGCACTTGCATTGCAGAACAGATGCAAGGAACGATCACGAGTTCCACCCAAGGAACGATCAACAGCAACTTCCCTCAACAAATGAGAGTTTTGAAGGACTCCACCAAACGTTTGCACTGTTTCATTATCGAGCTTGTCGTCCCAGTCGAGTTTTTGCTCCCACAGGGTCTGAACGAGGCGCTTCAGATTCACAGTCACCGGAGAACAAAAACCGATCGGATCGTAGATCTTCTGAATCATGGAGTAGACACTCCGTTTCGTCAATCCTTCAGATTCCCAGCCTTTCCACCAGTCCATATTTAGGGCAAGGGTGTCCCGCTGTCGATCCCATTTCAGACCGAGGATTGACGTCGATGAGTTTGTGCCGCCATCTTGGGTGTACTCCCACCCTCTGAGGTTAAATCCACCTTCCGCCATAGCCTTGATAGCAACATCTTTGAACTTGAGAACCTCCGGCAAGGTTTCGAAACTGCAAACCAGATTGTCGACATGAAAACTCCTCTTCATCTGTTGGAGCCAGGCCGCCACCTCCGGAGTTGCTTTTTCCATCATCCGGTCAAGATGGTAATCAATCACTGCAGCCAACAAAAAGGGACTGCAGGTAACTCCAAACACGACTCTGTTATGTCGCAGTGTCACAGTTTTTAGGACTCCAGGCTCTTCCTCTTTGAAGGTTGTCCACAGGAATTTCAAATATTCTCGGTCGGTAGGGTGAATTTCGATCATCAGAAAGGCCTTCTCAATGTCCGCAGAGACGCCAACCTTGTTTTTTCTGAAACCAACCAGAATATCAGGGATCAGCTCAATCATGTTGGGCCCAGATTCCAAACAGTCATTCAAGGAAGGCTTTCCGTGAAGTCTCGCGCTAGCGTCAAACACTGGTCGAACCTTAGTCGTCAGACTAGATTCTTTAACCACAGGGCGGTGGGGAAGATAGTGACCAGTCCCATTGTCCGTGGTTTCTTCAATGATGTTCAGTTTCATCCAATCCTTGAAGACCTTGTCATACTCATGGAACAACTCGTCATCATAGGCTAACTTCTTTGTCAAAGCAGCAAACCGTTTCTCTACAAGCTTGCGATTAGAAGGGAGGTCTAAAACCATCTCGTTCCATGGAAGTCTCACCCTGTATCTGCCATTGACGAACTCCACAGTGTTCTTGAAATGCTCCAGGGCATCAAGTCGGCGTTTGTCACGTCCACTCTTTTCAATTGGGTCACAGATGCCTATGGCCTCCAACTTCCAAAGGTCACTTTCGTCTCCCGACAAAATGGAAACCATCGTGTACGTCATGGCGAGTCCTGAGTTTACAGTTGCGTGCTTCCTTTTGTTGACTCCCATGAGAGTCCATCCAAACTGTGTCTCCACTGCTACCACGCCAGATGAAAGGACCTTGCGAGTGCCCGACCATATTTTTCCAGCAACATCAGCACCAATGAGGACATCCACAGGTCCAGTTGAGTCTTCAATCAGCTGGATATTTGACTCAGTCAGCTCCTTCTGAAGCTCCCGATCTGCTGCGACTTTGGGAATAAATTCAGCAATATTCTCTTGGTCAAGAGCGGTAAAATTGCAGGCGTAATTATTGTTCAAGCTTCGAAGACGTATCTTGTACACGACATGCTTGACCATTCCCATGCTTCTACCACCAAACAGCGAGTGCACAAGATTTTCCTCACCAATGGGTTTGTAAGCCAATTTCTGAGCCAACTGCTTCAGAACGTAGGAGCGCTGGGAACCACTGTCAACCAAAACTCTTACTTTACATTGCTGATCTCCATTGTAAAGTACGGCTGCAAACGTCTGCAGAAACACTTCTGAACAATCACTCACGGAGAGGGTGTGATCCACAGCGAGCAGAGAGGTTTCCTGGGAACTATCCTTTGATTTACTAGGCTCAGCAGACTCTTTGGGCTCGGGTTTCTTCCCTTTGGGGCACAGCAAAATAATGTGACGCCCCCCCCAAGCACACCTAGCACGACACCGACGAGCAGGATGATCCAAGCGAGTACATCCAAAACAAGCACGGGCTTTCTCCAAGACTGTCCTTTTCTCCTCCAAACTCATGGACATTGCCTTACCACAATCGGAAACCCCATGACTCCCCTGACAAAAGACACAACAGTCCTTGGGACTGACATTGGCTAAACCGGAAGCGGTGGCCCCTCGATTCGGACGGTTTTGAGTAGTTTTACTACTGGACGGAGCACCATTTGTGGTCATTTCTACTCTCTCCTCAGCCTCAACCTCGGTTTTCAAAAATTCCATGAGGGCGTCCATTTGCATCTTGAGTGAAGCACTACGGTTAGTGTTGGTAAGTTGCCAGACCTTCAGGATGTCTACAGGAATGCATGACTCGACCAGCGGGAACAACAGCGCCGCATACTGCTCGGAAACTATATCGAGTGTCTCCAGAGCCCTCACTTGAGTCTTCAAACAGTCATACAACTCACTGAGCTTCATTCCTTGTTTTGTGACAACCAACTGCAACAGAGCACGCACATAGTGTTCGATGAGCAAATCATGGCGGCCAAAACGCTCTTTCAAGGCTTCCAAAGCTTTGGAATAATTTTTGCCTGACGGTGGAAAACTGTCCACCAGCGCCCTAGCCCTAGAACCTGAAGTCGTAGACTGAATTAGGTACTGGAATTTTTCCTCGTCAGTAAGGTCCTCATCTTGATCAATGCAAGAAAATTGTGACCAAAAAGCGATCCATTGTGAGATTTCACCACTATACTGCCGTAACTTGAGCTTGGGTAATTTCATTTTCGTCCTTTTTTCGAAATTATTAGCTGAACCGGCACCAGAAACGATCGTGGGCCCAGTTGCCACCAAGGAATCGATCCTACACTTGATGGTCTGATATTTCAGCTCATACTCATCACAACTCTCCAGATCGGCCAGGAGAGTGGCCTCAAAATCAGCCGAGTTTGACTCAAAAAGATCGGCGTGATATTTCTGATTACATTCCACTAGCTCGAGATATTTGCCTTCCAGGAGCTTGAACCGGCCGTTTACCTCAATCAGATCGATGTCATCCGCTCTTAGCAGAGGTTCCAATCCATTGTAAACTTTCGTGAAGGACGCACGAATCACAGCACGCTTCGATGACCGAACGACGGGGTTAGTCGAAGTCATGATTTCACAAACACTTCACGTTTACTGGTGGAATCGAGTCGGAAACACGCGGAACAAGAACGATCGCAACTTCTCACTTTCACACACACAGGAACTTGAACAAACACAAAGCACTGTACAAACACTTGCCTCAAAGTCCTGTCACGGTCGCCAGTAATGTTATTTATGATTCGTTGTAAGCAAGGATAGGTAAATGAGAAGTCACACGGAATACAATTTGGAAGGGAACGAATTTATTCAAGAAAAAACTGACACAATATTCACGCGATTTACACAATTCTATTTTTCACAATCACAAAATCGGAACTCATCGTTGTTAACGTTACCTACTATAAACATAGGAGTAGGAAAAACCGTTTTTAAGTCAGGTTGTGTAATACGCATACGCAATATTAAATTATATTTTCACATAACTATCTGATAAGCTTGAAATTTCAAGGTTTTTAGTGAAATTTCATTTAAAAATGGGTAGATTTCGTCGATATCCATCCTCCCTGGAATTTATGGCCGAACTGAATTGTAAGGGGTTTTAAGAGTTGCGAAACAAAATCAGTTTTCGCGCTGCTAAGCTTTCAATGTAATTACTAAGGCTCGGATTTTGCATGTTCTGCATGTTTTTTTTCTGAATCTCCAAACCTTCATAAAAGTTCGTTTTGGATGTTTTCAGACCATTTGCAACCCAAAAAATGAAGACATTTACTTTGCATGTTTTGCAGGCTTTGTGGGTTTTTCCAGATTTTCGCATGTTTTGTGTATGTTTCGTATTTTTTCCAGCAAGTCACAAAAATCGACGAAAAATTGATTTTTTACCAAATTTTTAGGTTTTTTACCGAACTTTAAAAAAAATGACTAACTAAAACTAGTGGTAGTTTGTTTTCAAACGGGAATGGGGCGGTTGGCCACACTCAAGAATGCAGGCTGTCTGGAATGGCCCAAGTGTTTGCGAATGGACGCGTTCGTATGAGGTCATCCTCTTACTTACCTGCCTTCTGCTTGGCTCATTTTACCTCGTCTCTTTATTTTAATTGACTATGTATAGATAGTCAAGTCAGACCTATAGATATTATTTCTCAGGTGTTCAAATCACTCCCCTCCACAACGCCATTCTACTCACGTTCTCATTTTGAAATATAGGTACCTTTCAACACGTTATTAGTTATTGTGTAGTTTGACAATAAAACCTAAAACTTGTATACTAATTTGTGAAGTACTGTCTTTTCCTTAAAACCCATCCCTTTGCTTGAGAGATTTTAGATGAAAAGCAATTATTGATGATTGAAAATTTATTTTTACACGCATAATATAAGAAAAAATTAATTTTTTAAAATTCATTTATTTATCAACAAATTTCATCAAATGGTTTCAAAAGGATTTTTTCGTTCAAATACTCTTAACATTTTACGTACCTACATATGCGTCAAAAGGAGGTTTCATAAGCATTCATGGCAAAAAATTAAGTTTTCCGAAAGTTGACGAGCAAAAAATCATTACTGTTACTTGGAAAGTTTTCGAGATCTCGATTTTTTGAATGTTTAGCCCTTTAATACAACCCTTTAGGGTTGGAAAAAATTGATGCCGAGCTTCTAGGACCATCCAGACCCCAAATGTGATTTTTAACACAAGTTTTATATAGTTTGGTCTCGTGCTTTCGGAGAAAAGCCGCGGACGGCGGACGGACAGATTTTTTTTATTCGATTTTCGGATTTGAAACGTAAACCAAAAAATTTTTAGGGGGTATTAAAAAAAATTTTTTTTTTTTTTTGGTCGATACAAAGGTTTTTTATTGAAAATAATGAACCAAAACCATTACTGCTCTAATTTTTAAAAAGATTTACTCTAAATGTCAAACCACTATTTCACCTTCATACTTAAATAATAAATTAATTAATTAAAAATTAAATAAATTCCTATTGATTTAAGTTCATGTAATGTTGTTCAGTTCAACAATCACTGAATTTCTTTGACTCACAGAATATCATTAAGACCAAGTTTTTCCATAAAATATTCGACAGTGAACAATTTTTTCGTACTAAAACCATTAAATTTAACATAATGTTTATAACATAACACGATTCATAACAACTTTGTACCATTTGCTCATACAATCATGCTGCATGACTGGATTACAAAAAAAAAGTATATATATATATATATATATATATATATATATATATATATATATAGGTATATACTTTTTTTTTGTAATCCAGTCATGCAGCATGATTGTATGAGCAAATGGTACAAAGTTGTTATGAATCGTGTTATGTTATAAACATTATGTTAAATTTAATGGTTTTAGTACGATAAAATTGTTCACTGTCGATTATTTAACGGAAAAACTTGGTCTTAATGATATTCGGTGAGTCAAAGAAATTCAGTGATTGTTGAACTAAACAACATTACATGAACTTAAATCAATAGGAATTTATTTAATTTTTAATTAATTTGTTTATTATTTAAGTATGAAGGTGAAATAGTGGTTTTACATTTAGAGTAAATCTTTTTAAAAATTAGAGCAGTAATGGTTTTGGTTCATTATTTTCAATAAAAAACCTTTTGGTTTACGTTTCAAATCCGAAAATCGAATTTAAAAAATCTGTCCGTCCGCCGTCCGCGGCTTTTCTCCGAAAACACTAGACCAAACTATATAAAACTTGTGTTAAAAATCACATTTGGGGTCTGGATGGTCCTAGAAGCTCGGCATCAATTTTTATCAACCCTAAAGGGTTGTATTAAAGGGCTAAACATTAAACAAATCGAGATCTCGAAAACTTTCCAAGTAACAGTAATGATTTTTTGCTCGTCAACTTTCGGAAAACTTACTTTTTTACCATGAATGCTTATGAAACCTCCTTTTGACGCATATGTAGGTACGTAAAATAAGAGTATTTGAACGAAAAAATCCTTTAAAAATCATTTGATGAAATTTGTTGATAAATAAATGAATTTAAAAAAATTAATTTTTTTTTAATATTATGCGTAGGTAAAAATAAATTTTCAATCATCAATAATTGCTTTTCATCTAAAATCTCTCAAGCAAAGGGATGGGTTGTAAGGAAAAAACAGTACTTCACAAATTAGTATACAAGTTTTAGGTTTTATTGTCAAACTATACAATAATTAATAACGTGTTGAAAGGTACCTATATTTCAAAATGAGAACGTGAGTAGAATGGCGTTGTGGAGGGGAGTGATTTGAACACCTGCGAAATAATATCTATAGGTCTGACTTGATTATCTATAAATAGTCAATTATAATAAAGAGACGAGGTAAAATGAGCCAAGCAGAAGGCAGGTAAGTAAGAGGATGACCTCATACGAACGCGACCAATCTAGTCCTCGCAAACACTTGGGCCATTCCAGACAGCCTGCATTCTTGAGTGTGGCCAACCGCCCCATTCCCGTTTGAAAACAAACTACCACTAGTTTTAGTTTGTTATTTTTTTTAAAGTTCGGTAAAAAACCGAACAATTAAAAACAATTTTTCGTCGATTTTTGTGACTTGCTGGAAAAAATACGAAACATACACAAAAACATGCGAAAATCTGGAAAAACCCACAAAGTATGCAAAGTAAATGTCTTTTTTTTTTTTTTTTTTTTTTTGGGTAGCAAATGGTCTGAAAACATCCAAAACAAACTTTTATGAAGGTTTGGAGATTCAGAAAAAAAAGAAAAAAAACATGCAAAATCCGAGCCTTAGTAATTACATTGAAAGCTTAGCAGCGCAAAACTGATTTTATTTCGCAACTCTCAAAACCCCTTACAGCTCAGTTCGGCCATAAAGTCCAGAGAGGATGGATATCGACAAATCTATTCATTTTTTAATGAAATTTCACTAAAAACCTTGAAATTTTAAGCTAACCAGATAGTTATGTGAAAATATAATTTAATATTGCGTATGCGTATTACACAACCTGACTTAAAATTTTTTTCCCCCGACAGATTACAAAGATGAGAAGTTATGTAAATTTATCGGAAATATTATATTGTAATATTCTAAGTTGATCGAAAGAACATTGATAAAAAACTGCTCCGTCATTTGAATTTGAAACCATTTAAAGGATCGACCAAAGACGATAAGGTTGTGTTTGTTAGAAACAGTACCCATGTCCTGGACGATACGCTTGTTTATTTTTCGTCCCCTCGCCTTCAAATTGTATGGCAACGGTTTTTCCTACTCCTATGTTTATAGTAGGTAACGTTAACAACGATGAGTTCCGATTTTGTGATTGTGAAAAATAGAATTGTAAAATCGCGTGAATATTGTGTCAGTTTTTTCTTGAATAAATTCGTTCCCTTCCAAATCGTATACCGTGTGACTTCTCATTTACCTATCCTTGCTTACAACGAATCATAAATAACATTACTGGCGACCGTGACAGGACATTGAGGCAAGTGTTTGTACAGTGCTTTGTGTTTGTTCAAGTTCCTGTGTGTGTGAAAGTGAGAAGTTGCGATCGTTCTTGTTCCGCGTGTTTCCGACTCGATTCCACCAGTAAACGTGAAGTGTTTGTGAAATCATGACTTCGACTAACCCCGTCGTTCGGTCATCGAAGCGTGCTGTGATTCGTGCGTCCTTCACGAAAGTTTACAATGGATTGGAACCTCTGCTAAGAGCGGATGACATGAAATGAATATGAAATGGATAGATCTAAAAAATTGAGTTTATTTCCGCCGAATTCGAGGGTAAATTTGATAAGGGGATCTAATTTATTGATTTTTTCGTGAAAAGAATTTAGTTGTCTTTCTGTGCCCTTCCATAGAATGACGATATCATCGACATATCTATACCAATAGAGAAGATCATTTGTGCTACAAGTTGTAAATATTTGTTGCTCAAGATAATCCATGTAAATATCTGCAAGCAGAGGAGATAACGGAGAACCCATAGCAACCCCTGGCTGTGTATAACATTTCCCCTCAAATAAAAAATAATTTTGATCCATACAAATAGACATCAAATTAAACAATTCGTCCTTTTCGAAAATATTAAGTTTAGAGGCGTGAATCAGCCTGCACACCACATCTTTGCATCTAGTTACATCGATATTGGTGAACAGACTAACCACGTCAAAAGATGCAAGTTTAGCATTTGGAGGCATCCGAATGTCCTTAATTTTAGAGACCAAATCATAGGAATTTAGTACAGTATGTTGAGGTCGAAAGTTGATTTTGTTTCTAAATAAAATATTGAGTTTTTTAGCCAATTTGTAAGCGGGAGCTCCGATATAAGACACCACTGGTCTCATCGGCACTCCTTCCTTATGAATTTTAGGGAGACAAGATAAAATCAACTAATCCGAACGGTAAAAACTTCGATAAATACGACTAGGTACTGATGAACTGGGGAACACTAGGCCTATTATATACTTTTATACTAAACTTACTGCCTGCAAAATAATATCTGTGGACGTTTCTCCATTACAGTTTTATTCTCAATTGTTAGGTATTTCAGCGCCAAAACCACTTTTTCTGGACAATATCACACAATTGTGTTATATAAGTACGCGAAATAAAATACAGTGCATGGAACCTGAGAGCGAGAAACACAACAAAATGTAAACATACTCAAACCAGCAATATTCTATGTTAGAATGTAGATATTGCTACAATAGAATGTTTTAATATTTTCTATTAAACTATTTCAATTACTACCGTTGTCTTCAATTTATTGTATTTTTGCTCTATTCCGGGGTAAGAGGCTGTTTTCCGGGAATAATTAAACTCAGAGAACAACTCAACCCCAACCCCTGAAAATTTCATCGAAATACATTAGGAAAACTCTACTATTACTTGCATGATATCGATTGTAATTGTTTATGAGCTGTGTGTCAAACTCGATTGACAGAAAGTATCACTTAAGCATCACTAGGAGTTACCTAGGTTCCTATTTATTCCTTCTTTTCATTCATTTATTTATTTTCAATAAAATTTCCTACACCACTTTCTTTAAATATTTTTTTTTGTTTGATTTTTAAATCGTCTTTTTATTTCAGTAAAATGCAGTATTTCAAATTGCATTCTTTAGTTTGTTTCCCAACTTATATGGTGAACAATATAAGGAATTTAGCCCCCCCCCCCCCCACCCAGAGGTGCAATGGGGGCCTAAATCCTCATAAAAAGGTAGAGGAGAGTAACAGGCATCCCGTCAGAGAGATACCACCCCTACTAATAGCTTTTAATGAGCCATGTTTGGGGAAGGTTAGTTTTCCAGTCGCCTGGAATTCCATCCAACGCCAAACCCAGCTTCGAAAATGATCGAGAACAGCCCGCAGCGCCCATTGATTCATCAACGGGACGCCGACACTGCTATCTCTGGTGCTCTGACGGGAGCTTGAAGGACCCCTCAGGAGGTAACTCTGTTACACTCCTCCCCTTAAAGACTTACTTGATTGAAGATCAAGTCTGTTAACTGGGTGGAATAGCTAATAGCTGAGAACTGATGCTCATTCAATCATAAATAGCTGCATTGGCGTTTTGAGGATGGGGGAATAGAAATTAAAACTGGATTGTCAATGAAGCTTCATAAGAAGTATCTTCATTGAACAATCGGGTCAAAACGGATGCTCAACTATGGAGACTTATACCTTAGGAAATCAAAATACATATAGAAATTAGTTTGCCCAACATTGGGGACTTTAAATTAAATTGCCAAACTATGGGGACTTAAATTGTGCACTAACCTGGTAATTGACATATAGCAATACTCAGGTGGCATGAAATTTAAATAATATAAAATGAATTTGCCCAACTTAGGGGACTTAAATTGTGCACTAACCTGGTAATTGACATTATAGCAATACTCAGGTGGCATAAAATTGAAAAAAATATGGTATATAAAATATAAAAGGGGAATAAAAGAGAAATTATAAGTCAAAGACCAATGAAATTATTTATATACCAAAGGGTGATAATGGGAATTCCTTCTGGAACCCCGGGCCATGTTTCTTCTGAAACATTAATGCCCCAAATATAGTGGATTGGATTACTAGGCGTCAGCCGTGCATAATCCAAACCACGCTCTGCTACCATATAAGGAATTTAGGTGCCCCCCCCCCCCCCCAGAGGTGCAATGGGGGCCTAAATCCTCATAAAAAGGTAGAGGAGAGTAACAGGCATCCCGTCAGAGAGATACCACCCCTACTAATAGCTTTTAATGAGCCATGTTCGGGGAAGGTTAGTTTTCCAGTCGCCTGGAATTCCATCCAACGCCAAACCCAGCTTCAAAAATGATCGAGAACAGCCCGCAGCGCCCATTGATTCATTAACGGGACGCCGACAGCGCTATCTCTGGTGCTCTGACGGGAGCTTATAGGACCTCTCAGGAGGTAACTCTGTTACAACAAGCAATCAACCAACAGCGAGAGAGAGAAAGCATTGACATTGGAGTGGTTAAAGTGGTGTACCGTAGGTAAGTATACTTGAAGATAAATCCCAGAAATTCACCTTAATGGATATATATATATATATATAGGTATAACATTTCACGATAATCAGCGACAATTTGCTCATACAATCATGCTGCATGACTGGATTACAAAAAAAAAGTATATATATATATATATATATACCTATATATATATATATATATATATATATACATATATATATATATATATACCTATATATATATATATATATCCATTAAGGTGAATTTCTGGGATTTATCTTCAAGTATACTTACCTACGGTACACCACTTTAACCACTCCAATGTCAATGCTTTCTCTCTCTCGCTGTTGGTTGAGTGCTTGTTGTAACAGAGTTACCTCCTGAGAGGTCCTATAAGCTCCCGTCAGAGCACCAGAGATAGCGCTGTCGGCGTCCCGTTAATGAATCAATGGGCGCTGCGGGCTGTGCTCGATCATTTTTGAAGCTGGGTTTGGCGTTGGATGGAATTCCAGGCGACTGGAAAACTAACCTTCCCCGAACATGGCTCATTAAAAGCTATTAGTAGGGGTGGTATCTCTCTGACGGGATGCCTGTTACTCTCCTCTACCTTTTTATGAGGATTTAGGCCCCCATTGCACCTCTGGGGGGGGGGGGGGGGCACCTAAATTCCTTATATGGTAGCAGAGCGTGGTTTGGATTATGCACGGCTGACGCCTAGTAGTCCAATCCACTATTTTTGGGGCGTTAATGTTTCAGAAGAAACATGGCCCGGGGTTCCAGAAGGAATTCCCATTATCACCCTTTGGTATATAAATAATTTCATTGGTCTTTGACCTATAATTTCTCCTCTATTCCCCTTTTATATTTTATATACCATATTTTTTTCAATTTTATGCCACCTGAGTATTGCTATAATGTCAATTACCAGGTTAGTGCACAATTTAAGTCCCCTAAGTTGGGCAAATTCATTTTATATTATTTAAATTTCATACCACCTGAGTATTGCTATATGTCAATTACCAGGTTAGTGCACAATTTAAGTCCCCATAGTTTGGCAATTTAATTTAAAGTCCCCAATGTTGGGCAAACTAATTTCTATATGTATTTTGATTTCCTAAGGTATAAGTCTCCATAGTTGAGCATCCGTTTTGACCCGATTGTTCAATGAAGATACTTCTTATGAAGCTTCATTGACAATCCAGTTTTAATTTCTATTCCCCCATCCTCAAAACGCCAATGCAGCTATTTATGATTGAATGAGCATCAGTTCTCAGCTATTATCTATTCCACCCAGTTAACATACTTGATCTTCAATCAAGTATGTCTTTAAGGGGAGGAGTGTAACAGAGTTACCTCCTGAGGGGTCCTTCAAGCTCCCGTCAGAGCACCAGAGATAGCAGTGTCGGCGTCCCGTTGATGAATCAATGGGCGCTGCGGGCTGTTCTCGATCATTTTCGAAGCTGGGTTTGGCGTTGGATGGAATTCCAGGCGACTGGAAAACTAACCTTCCCCAAACATGGCTCATTAAAAGCTATTAGTAGGGGTGGTATCTCTCTGACGGGATGCCTGTTACTCTCCTCTACCTTTTTATGAGGATTTAGGCCCCCATTGCACCTTTGGGGGGGGGGGGGGGCACCTAAATACCTTATATTGTTCACTATATAAGTTGGGAAACAAACTAAAGAATGCAATTTGAAATACTGCATTTTACTGAAATAAAAAGACGATTTAAAAAATCAAACAAAAAAAAAAATATTTAAAGAAAGTGGTGTAGGAAATTTTATTGAAAATAAATGAATGAATGAAAAGAAGGAATAAATAGGAATCTAGGTAACTCCTAGTGATGCTTAAGTGATACTTTCTGTCAATCGAGTTTGACACACAGCTCATAAACAATAATTACAATCGATATCATGCAAGTAATTGATAGTAGAGTTTTCCTAATGTATTTCGATGAAATTTTCAGGGGTTGGTGTTGAGTTGTTCTCTGAATTTAATTATTCCCGGAAAACAGCCTCTTACCCCGGAATAGAGCAAAAATACAATAAATTGAAGACAACGGTAGTAATTGAAATAGTTTAATAGAAAATATTAAAACATTCTATTGTAGCAATATCTACATTCTAACATAGAATATTGCTGGTTTGAGTATGTTTACATTTTGTTGTGTTTCTCGCTCTCGGTTCCATGCACTGTATTTTATTTCGCGTACTTATATAACACAATCGTGTGATATTGTCCAGAAAAAGTGGTTTTGGCGCTGAAATTCCTAACAATTGAGAATAAAACTGTAATGGAGAAACGTCCACAGATATTATTTTGCAGGCAGTAAGTTCAGTATAAAAGTATATAATAGGCCTAGTGTTCCCCAGTTCATCAGTACCTATTCGTATTTATCGAAGTTTTTACCGTTCGGATTAGTTGATTTTATCTTGTCTCCCTAAAATTCACAAGGAAGGAGTGCCGATGAGACCAGTGGTGTCTTATATCGGAGCTCCCGCTTACAAATTGGCTAAAAAACTCAATATTTTATTTAGAAACAAAATCAACTTTCGACCTCAACATACTGTACTAAATTCCTATGATTTGGTCTCTAAAATTAAGGACATTCGGATGCCTCCAAATGCTAAACTTGCATCTTTTGACGTGGTTAGTCTGTTCACCAATATCGATGTAACTAGATGCAAAGATGTGGTGTGCAGGCTGATTCACGCCTCTAAACTTAATATTTTCGAAAAGGACGAATTGTTTAATTTGATGTCTATTTGTATGGATCAAAATTATTTTTTATTTGAGGGGAAATGTTATACACAGCCAGGGGTTGCTATGGGTTCTCCGTTATCTCCTCTGCTTGCAGATATTTACATGGATTATCTTGAGCAACAAATATTTACAACTTGTAGCACAAATGATCTTCTCTATTGGTATAGATATGTCGATGATATCGTCATTCTATGGAAGGGCACAGAAAGACAACTAAATTCTTTTCACGAAAAAATCAATAAATTAGATCCCCTTATCAAATTTACCCTCGAATTCGGCGGAAATAAACTCAATTTTTTAGATCTATCCATTTCTTTGGTAAACGAAAAGCATGATTTTTCAATTTATAGAAAAGATACATATAGCGATATAACCATCCATAGTACTTCAAATCACCCTTTAGTCCATAAGCATGCAGCCTTCCATAGTATGATTAACCGAGCACTGTCTATTCCAATGAGTGAACAAAATTTATCAAAAGAAAAATCCATTATCAAAAGCATAGCGGCTAGTAACGGATATGGAGGAGATCTCGTTGATACCATATGGGATAATGTTCTTAGGAAAAAGAGTAGGGAAAAAGTTTCCAATCTGGCTAGGGAAGATGTAAATTTAGAAGAAAAGCAATGGATAAGTATACCTTATTATGGGAAAATTTCGGATAAAATCGGCAAAATTCTATCATCGAGAGGTTACAAAGTAGGTTTTAGAACTAAAAATAGTCTTAAAGCATTACTAGGATCCGTTAAGGACAGAATCAATGTTCAGGATAAAAGTGGGGTTTATAAACTAAAATGTTCTTGTGGCTACGAATATTGCGGTCAAACTGGTAGGAAATTCAGGGAAAGAATAGACGAGCATCAGGAGGATTACAGGGAAAATAAGGGTAAGTCTACATTTGCAAAACATCTTAAGGAATCCAATCATAGTTACAATTTTGATTTGACAGATAGACAGTTTGTAGAATTTCTTCATTTTTGTCCGAAGGGAGGTATGTTGAATGTACTTGAAAAATTCGAAATTATCAAAAGTGACAGATCTGGTAAATGTTTAAATAAATATATTTCACCACTAATAGGTCCATTTTTATAAAGCTTGGAATTATCCCTTCACAATGTTGAAACCATATTCAGTTATTTCCCCCCTTTCACTTCATCTAATTAGCTATAATCCCCCGTCACCTTGTTCGCACTTCATTGGTTGTACCTCTTGCCCCTTTCCTTTCTCTTGACCAATGGGATTCAATCTCCCTTCACCTGTTACTATAAAAGCTGTGTCCTTTCTAATGTATCTTCAGTTATTGTTTGTTACTGATGATGGCCTAACCGTCGAAATCGATTTAACAGTGTAACTCTTTATTTTTCGTGGAAATAGACAACGTTTTTCACTAGCTTTCGTGAAACGTACATATTCATTTATGAGTGATGAAAATTATGAAGAAATGTAAACCATCTCTGGCCTCATGATAGTCACGACGTGACTCGTCATTTTACGATTTCAAAATCCAAAATGTATTTAAAAAACCTAGTATTCCTATTAAAATTCAATTCATTAGTCTGGTGTTACTCTATCTAATTCAAAACGTCTTTGTTGTAGGTTTGGTTTTCAGTGAGATGAAGAAATGATGGCTCAATACTGATGTCGCATTGTATAGAAAAGCAATGGGGCTGGTGGTAGTGGCACCTCCGCTCTGTGAGGTCCTTCTCCCGCTCTTATTATGACTAATCAACCAGATCAGCCTCAGAAGGAAGAACCACAGAAAGAAAACCAGGAAGCGAAACCAATCGGATTGATATGTAAAAAAACATCCCTCCCTCAACCGTTACCTCTTTCCAACTTGCCTTCAAAAGCTTTGGGATTGCTCATCTTACTTCTTTCAGGCGAGCACAATAGAATATTCTGTGCGTCTCAATCCTCTCACTCGAGGGGCCTTGTTGCACGCCTCTATAACTCGATATGGTTTTCCAAGGCGTTGCCCTCCCGCTAGCATTACATCTACATTACCATTCCCGTATCGGTGGTTCTCACAAAGGCAAACGAACTGCGGCGATGGAGATTTCTCACCGGGTCGGTTATGCCAGATTTCAGCCGGCAATCACACCCCCGTTTCGACTGTATTCTTCTTAACTTTTCCATTCAGTCGAACGTGATGGACACATATAGATCTGGAAGGATTCGCACAGTCGGGAAAGACGGAGCGGGTGGCGTGGGGGATGCAGCAGATCATCACACGAAATAATGGATCTTCTAATGGAATTAGATACCCCTTTGAGTTAGCTTGCATACGTCATTCCTATATTTGAAAATACCATAAAAATCTGGCGAAGATCCTCTAGTAGCTGTCAGGCACAGATACATTTATTTTTATTTGCAATTATTCAACTGCTAAGAAATCCCCATTGAGAATAATGAAATTTCATCAAAATCGAATTATTGTTGAGGAATGTAGCCATGAGGCGAAAATTTCGTATTATCGCACGTGCAGGTGCCGCGAATTAATAGTACTGTTATAGATATTTATCTAGTCCGTCTTTAGACACCAAAAGTTATGATAATACTCGATTTCGTTAAGTGTATGAGAATTCCATTACAATTATATCAGATAGTTGGATACGTATCTTGAAACGTAAATCTATAACTTTCAAGGTTGGTTCAACTTTTGGCTTCCAAGTCTAAAGTGGGTCTGTCCGCAAATCCTTGCTACACGCATATCGACTACTGCAGTCACCTGAGTTTGATGAAATTTCAAGGGAATTTGCTGGTTAGGCTGCAGATTGTTCCCTATTAATTTCATTGCATTCATTTTATACTCCACCCTACGCATGCGCCGATTTAAATTCCATCAAGCATAATTTTCTCACGTTCTATAGCGGTCCGATCTCGTTCAAAATCAGAGGTTAGTTAGAAATCGACTATTCAATCACCCCATATCAATTTAATTACGATAGTGTTATGATTTGCTGCAGCGCATGTGCGAATGTGAAATCCTTGCAAAAAGCATAACTTCTACATTTTTTATTGGATTTCGATGTAATTTTCTGTGAATGAGCGGGTTGAGCAGAGAATGGTTCTCTATAAACTTCATCGCTCAGAAATTCATAGTATTTACTGCGCATACGGAATCGTAAAATCCATCAAGCGTCTTTTTCTCATAGGCTATTCGTAAATTCGGTAGGTAGTTGGGAAATCAAAATTTATTACCTTACATGAGTTTTATTGTGATTGTATCATAATAACTGCTGCACGAACGCGAACTTCAAATACTTGAAAAACGCATGAAACCTAAAGTTTCTATCCGATTTCGATGACGTTTTAAGGGATTGAACATTACAAACATACATACTGTATGTTTTTTTCTTCGGCCGATTACAAGTATTTGTTATTGAAAATAATAAACTAATAGATCTGAATAGATAGAACTGAATAGATCTGTAAATCTAGCAAACTATAGAATAAGATTCGCGTTGTTACCTTCGCCTCCAAAACCAAAAGTTCTTACCAGCGCGCCTATCGTCGTTCCATCGTATTTCTGTTTTCATCTTACTGAAGCAAAGAAACAGGTTACATATCATCTCTTGTAAACGATATAAAGGATTGAGGTAACAAATTCGGCTTTTGCGCCATAAAATTAAGCTCTCCAAACGAAAAGATATGTTCGTTGTCCAACACTATTTGAGCGCTTTAAATAGGTCAAATTTAAAAAAGTGTATTAAAAATATCACTAAAATGGCAAAAAACGGCTGAAAATCGTTGAAGTAATATATTTTAGTATAATTTTAGAGTATAAAGTTTATCGACATTGAACTGGAACATTATAAAATGCATGCAAAAATTATGCAGTAAAATGCACACAATTTCATTGATATTCGCTGGAAAAAGGATAAAAACTCTCTAAAAAAAAGCTCAAAATTTCCAAATTGAATTGTAGAATTGTAGAAATCGAATTGTAGAATATTATTTAGAGCGAATTTCGTTGCAATAAAATTGGTACTTACATATTTCTTTGCATCCATAGTGCGCAAATTTCAAATCAATGGATATAATATGATAATTGAGGAAAATTCGGTCTTACGATCATGCTGCATGACTGTAACTGTTTTCAACTGTAGGTACCTACTTAAGTACTCTACTGAATCCTAAATTGTGTGCAGTACTCTTTTATTCTCATCTCTTTTGTAATAATCTAAATGTAAGTGAAATACTATCAATTTATGTGTTGTATACTCCATTATTTGTACCCTGTGAATAATCATGAGTGCGAAATTGAAGCAGTTATCGAAAAACAACAAAAAAAACTGAGAAACAATGTGACAAAAAACTAGAAGTTTGTTTGACTAAAATATTGGTAGAATAGTATCAGGCAGTATGCATACACATAACTGTTTTTCATTATTTGTAACCTATAAATAATAGTGAGTGTAGCACTGGAGCATTAAAAGGAACTATTGAGAATCAGTGTGATAAAAAAAACCTTTTCCTAACAGGAAACCATCAATTTATTTATTCATAAAGATGTGAAATTGAAAACGTAAAAACATTTCAGTATTAGAACTGAATGATACATACCTATTTGTAGCAGTGAAGAGGAAGAAATGTGCAACGAAGAATATTTAATATAACTATGAGAGCACTTACTTAATTGCATGCGCGTGGTCCTCAGTCCAGTAGCTCTCCAAACATTATAACACGTTATGAAAGTACGCTTTGCGCTGACTTTCACACGTCATGATGTACATTATTTGAGACATGGGGCCGTTGCTAGCTCTTATTTATTTATGTCATTGAATTGAATTCTCTTATGCAAGCACAATATGCAACAAAAGCTCTTATATCTAATTATTATACGCAAAATATAAATTATAAAATTTCAATCTCCAGGTGCTAGGCAGAGGCCCGTAATTACCAGGCAAGTGTTGCTGTTTGTTTACACGATTTGCTAGTGTACATGAGCACAATTTATATAAAATAACTATTATCTTCTACTATAATTCAGTAATTTTTTATTAGTAGAGCATAATTTATAAGCCATTTTCCAAGTTTTTAATATAATTTATAAATCATCTGCATATAAATAAATTTTTCATCTCTACACTATATTAACTCTAATTATACATATATGCTGCAAATCACCGACTCACACTCACTCCGCCCCGTCTCAACAAGCCAATCATTAATCAATTTTTTGAAAAAATTCCTCGAATATAATTATGGTGACTTCAAATTTTGATGTATCGATCGATAAAGTATGGACAACATATACATAGGACTTCTTGTACACAGACATGCTGATGGCCTAGGATTTCTACATTTCCCTCCAATCTGAATCTTGTTCCATATGAATGCTCATTTCCTTGGTTCATTATGATCTGAGGGTTCTAATGATACACCAATAACAACGACTTTATAAACAACTGGCGGGGAGTGAAAACCTTGAATTTATTACATAGCAAATTGGTTGGATATCGTTATGGCTTCCTCATTATAGTTTTCATTATTAATCTCTGCATAATATTATTTGGTTCCAGGGCAGTATGGTAAGCGCCTTCCCACACCAAGACACCATATTGAATAACCGACTGCATGATAGAATAATAAAGAAGTCTCAGCTGATCAAATTTCAATACATTTCTCAAATTGGAAAAAACAAATAAAAATCGTCTTAATTTCTTTAAAATTTCTTCTTCCCGTTAATCTTAATTAGGAATATTTTGGGTGTAGCTCCTGATCTTGGATCCGTTTACCGCACGATTCAAATTGAATGAAAAATGCGATACTCAGTACCGCTGCGAGTGTAGCTAAGGGATAAATCAGCTTGCCTATTCTATACCTTGACTATTAAAACTCTCGTCTTTATAGCCACACCTTAGGATTTCAGGCAATAAAGAACCCCCCAAAACAGTCGTAATTCGCTAGTGCGTCATCAATATACTAAGTTTCATTTCAACCGTTATTTAATCCAGAAGATTAGTTTCCATATACTTACCTATTAGTTTCTGATTTTAATGATCATGGAGGTAACCGTTGTGTAGGTATCTTCTCAGCTACGATCCTTCTACCGCCACCCCGTATAAGGATCAGAAACGGTTAATTCTGCCATCGGAAAAAGACCAGCTCTCAAACCACCACCAAGACACCAAGTTATAAATTTCATTTCAGCCCGTCTTCGCGAAAGGGGTAATATGAAGCCGATTGCCTATGTATTAATATAAAAAGAGAAAAAATCCCTTCTTGCCTCAGTCTGGCCGTAGAAGTGTACGCATGTGGATACGCGGATCCATAATTCAGCATGGTCTTTCTTAGGCCAGGATGGTGGGGAGCTTGGAAAGGTCGGTACCCCGCAGCCATCGCGAAAGAAACGACAGTTTTTATTTTCAAATCCCTTCCTTTTTTCATTCGACCAACCACGGTGAAGGTTTCAGAGGCCACAACCCTCCCACTTGTATAACTTCTGCTGGTAATGTATGCAACCGCGAGGCAGAAACTGATTTATATAAAAGATTCTTATATATTATGCATTCAGGACCTCAAGAGTTCTCCTCAAGGTTTATAATATGCCATATACTTTTTTCTTGTATAGGGGGGACGGGATAATCAGAGTCGTATTTGAAAAAAAAATTGTGGTTTTCTCGTCTGGGAAACCAATATCCCCCTCCGTTTCCGAAGTAAAACGTGGAACGAAATGGGAATGGTTGGCGGACTGGTTGCACTGCAAATGAGAATGTTAATAGTCGCAAAAGAAAGATGTACTGTTAAGCTCTCTCTACATGTCCTGCTTTCAAAGTCGAACTGCTCGTGTTGTTAATCACCTCAACACTCCTCGTTGAAGATTGGACGTGACGGTGCTGAAGGTGGTGTAGATGAGGAACATAAGCCATGACTGTCTGAAATTTCATTAATATAAAATACAAACCGGCTAGAGAAAACGAATGACTGGATGTACCTACTTTTTCCGAATGGTGTTTTTTTGGTTTTACTCAAGTTTCAAAGAAATTATTATTTTAATAATAGGCTTGAATATGTTTGTCCGTGACTCTCCCAATCCATCGACTTAGGATCAAATTTGGAATATAATTCCAAATCATTTATATAGATACATATAAAACCCCAAACTATCATATCAATATGTTACCCTCAGAATCGGATTCATAGGTTGACATTTCTTTTATTACGTGTGTAGTCAACAATCCTCCATCAATTTTTGGAATGGGTCCTTATATCAGTTTTATCCAAATATTAGAAGTCGCCTGGTAAAAAAAAAGTTGATGGATTTTACATTTGCACATGAGTAGAATGTAATTTTAATAAGCGATAGATTAAATTGATAATGGAACATCTGCAGCCTAACACGCACAATCTCTGAAAACTCAATCAAAAGATTAAGGAAGCTATAAAATTTATGTGTTTTGTCATGATTTGCGAACACACGGACAGACAGACACACAACTTTTCTTTATTAGGACAGTTCAAATTATTAAGCCCTTCTAAAGTAGAGCCCTCAGACAGTAGTTACAGGAAGTTTTTATTTTTTTTCCGAGTCTACCTAAAGGTAGCAGTGTTTTCACTTTCGGGAGGAAAAAATGTTCGGTCTCCAAAATCAAAAATTTCCACAAACATTTTACGTTTTAGACCATTCTGAAATTTTCAGGGGATTTGCAGGCTTGGGGGTAGACGGTCCCCTATCAGTTTCATCGTTCCTAACTTACTCTATATGATCTATACATTTGTGATACTTAAACGAGGAAGCTATGTGCCACACCCAACTTGGCAGACTTTCTTTCTTTCTTTTTTTTTAACGAATTTTTCTTGAAATATGAAGTTTTAGCTCTTGGTCAAATTTGCTAAAAGTGCCCCAAAAATCACCAAATTTTCACAGAATGTGTTTCAGGATGTCCAAAAACAAAATCTCAATGAAATCGGCGCCGGACTTACCTTGCACTCCCCTTGTAAGTCATACAATTAAATTGTAAATTTTGATTTTGGCAAAAATATTTTTAAAAAAATGATAATTTATTTTTATGAGTTTAAGATTTTTAATGATCAACCTCTGTAGTCGACAAAATGTTCAACCCTCCCTGAAAATTTGTTAGTTTACGTTTCAAGATGCGTAGGACCCAAAAATCGAAAAAAAAGAATAAATAAAAATCCGTCCGTCCTCCACATTGTGGCGGAAATTCGAAAAATTAAAAACGCATCTAGCCGATCGGTTTAATGCTGATTCTTTAGCTGATATATATATATATGAATGTGTGTCCGGAAGAAGGGCCTATGTCACGTTTTCCTAATTTTACAAGAGCTCCAATACTAAAACATCCCTAATAGTATTTGCAATAAAAATTAGCGAAAGTGACATAGGCCCTTCTTCCATTTGGAAAAACGGAAATTCTCAGAAACAACAACAAACTATTTTCCATGATACAAACGTTTATTGAACAAGAAAAGGAAGTAGATATGCAAATAGTAAAGTAAGTATTATGCATTGAATTACTACAATGAAGGCAAAGATGTATAAAATAGCTTATGTGTAGGATCAGTCATAAACGTAGTCATCTGAAGCAGATCTTTTTTCTTTTCCTTGCTAATGGGCAACAGGCTTGTGTAAAGGAACGGGAGATCTTGAATTACCGGAATACCAACTGTTGGGTCGAACATTCTGAATGTTTTCCATGGTCTCAGTGTGTTATGGGACTCCCCAGCATACAGGGTTGTTGGGTCATCCTTACACAGTTTATACCACACGTACTTGGTAATTTGGAAAGTGGCATTTTTTTTTTCAGACAAGTTCTAGTAACGACGTCTATGTCTCTGAATTTATCTTGAGTCATCTCTGTGATTAAGAACGGCTTTGAAATTTTTGAAGATGCTATGATGTGCTTCCAGTCACCAGGAACAATAGCTTTTTGAATTTTCCTTCGCCGTTCGATTACAGCGAAATCACGGTCGCATGGCAAAAAACTATGCCCAGTGACCATAAACTTTTGGTGCACTTCTGTGAAGTACCCACACTGAATTAGGTACCAATACAACGTGAGAACTGTCTTATTATTGTTTTGCCCACAGCATCGATCCGACCAAATTATTACCTTACGTTCTTCACCTGGGCCAAGAGTGCGATACGTAGTTTTTATGTAGTCTAGTAGGCACGAACCAATCTCCTTTGATCCCCGTTTTGCGAGTACTTCATGCCATAAGTACATACTTGCAACATCGGCTGTCATATTGTGGATAGCAAAATTATAAGAGGAATATTGACGTTGATAATACATATCAGCATGAGTAAATGCAGGCGTGGAAAGAACTTGTTGTAAATCAACACACAAAGCTATGAAGTTCTTGTTCCTTCCATCTTCGGCCAGAGTTTTGTATGCACTGTCCGCCTGGATGTGGTGTATTGTACTCTCAATTTCTAGCCGTTCCCTTTCTCCAGTATTGGAGGCCAAAATCAGCTCTGCATAGAATTTGTCGCATTGCTTACAAGTGTCGGAACGTGGAGAACCAAACCTCAACTTGGATTCTCTGTTAAAAATCTTTCTGTATAGGCTGTAGGACACCTCGCTTTCAGGGTATTTCTCTACAAAAAGTCGGTGCATCTTCTTGACCGACAAGTCTACACTCAACACATTTTTTTGTGAGCTGTTTCTACTATAGTGGTTTTCCATTACTGGGAAGCTTTCAATGTGTAGCTTCACCAGTTTTCGTTTTTCACTGTCGACTGCGTGTGGTCGGTTCAGATGAAATCCTCTTGTATCCATTGGTGCGATTTCCCCCTTTTTCAGTTTTTCTTGTATAACACGAATCCGTTTTCTTCCAACTTCAAACGTATTTAGCAGAGTTTTCAAACACACAGGCTTACCAGTAATGTTGTAATCAAAGGCTGCTAGCTTCTTTGACGTCGAATCACTCTTTCCGGGTCTCCTGTACTTAGGTTCACGTATATTAACGCACTTTGTCAACAAAAGGGTTTGTTGGTTGTAATTTAGATTATAAAACCGACTATGCATGGTGTGTACCATGTCCAGTGAAATCGTGCTACAACCTTGTTTTGAGCAAATTTCGGGGAGGCAACCTCGTCTAGATACAGGAAGTTGCTTTGCCGGGACCACATTCCCTTTACCACGCTTACTCACGTATTGTTGGCCTGCATTTCGAAGAGCCTGTTGTTTCTTATCATTCCACATATCTACATTCAATGAACGTTTCTTTCCGCTACTCAAATGTCTCGTTTCCGAAAGTGACAAATTCATATGAGCCATTGTACGTTCCGAAATATTCATCACTACACTGACAATAAAACACAAAACTTTATCACTTGTCCACGAATCATGAACCTAGAAAACCTCAAAATCACGCAGAATACCAATTTGTAGATGCTAATAATCATAATATCATTATGAATTAATATAACTTATTATTAACACGCGTAAAACTGATACTAGGAATCAAAATGATAACCGAACGTAGGTTATTGTTGTTGGTGAGTGGCAACTGTCGTGATGAACTGATAACATATACATATAACGAGCAATACTGGTTTTTTCATTTTGAGCAGTCTGGAGGAGTGCGGGGGGTCGAAAAGTTGGATATCGGCATTTGCATCAGTACTTTTTTTCGCCATGGCGGGCCCCACATATTAAATTAAGCCTTAAAACACTATTGATTCGTATTTAGGCTTTGCATCCGAAGTCATTAAAAATATTCTCTTCATTAAATTGGCCTTCATCGATTTTTCGGATCAAAAAATCTGAAAAAATCAGAAAATTGAAAAAAAAAAAGTCCCAGTATTTACGTGACTACATGGAGTTTGAAGAAAATTAAGCTATTGCTCTCGCCTCAAAATTTTTAGAATGTGATTTTTTGAAAACATTTTATGCAGAAATCCGTTTCAGGCTATTCTGAATCATATTCTGAAGTTTAACGCATTTTTTTAATGTATGTATATATGTATAAATGTATGTGTCATTCCAGACGATAACTGTCCGTAGAATTGTGCTAGAAACTTCAAACAACACACACAACACGAAAGTTCAAGTTCGTTGGCCAGCATGATCGAATTACATCTTCGGGTTGAAATTTTCAAAAATGTAGTCAAAAATTTCAAAATAGCCTGTTTTTTGCGATTTTTTGTGCGAAATAATTTTTTCAGCATCTCACATGTGGTATATTCGGAATCAGCGTAAAATTTCCTATAAGAATATGTATCAAGTTTTCAAAACTGTCAAAGTTGAAAAATCAGTCAAAAATCGAAATAATCGAAGATTTCTTCAAAAATTCGCTCATGGGGTCATGCAGCATGACTGGACTTTTTTCTTTCTGTGTGTTCAGTTAGGACTCCAGAATGGGACTCCAGAGTCAGATCGTGCGTAAGTCTGCGCATTATCATTATTTTTTACTTTTTCTACTTATGTGTAACGGCAAAAATGCGCTTTGGCTTGAATCTCTCTGTATCATGCCATTCAACAAAAACTCGATTTTGTTTCCGGACATCTTGAAACACATTCTGTAAAAATTAGATGATTTTTGGGGCACTTTTAGCAAATTGGAACAAGAGCACTAACTACGTATTTCAAGAGAAACTCGCTAAAAAAAAGAACAAAAAACGTCTGCCAAGTTGGGTGTGGCACATAGCTTCCACGTTTAATTATCATGAATGTATAGATCATTGAAAAGTTTTAAATGATCTTCAAAAATTCCATAGCGGAAAAGAGTAAATCAAGAAGTAGCGTGAAACGTCATAATTGGTCAATTAAGAAACAAAACAATGATACTCAATATAATTTACTTTCGCGCATACGCACAATGAACTGATTAGTTGGAACAATGAAGTATGTACGGGGCCATTTACAACCTTAACCACGTATTCACTGACCATTTCGTCAAAATCGGATGAAAACTGGAAATCAAGGTCGTTACCAGTATATCACATTGGCGAATGCGCAGTAGCTATTAATGATACAATCATGTTAGAATTGATATGGGGTAATCAAATAGTTTTCTCCCTATTATCATCCAAATTTAAACGAAATCGAACGACTAGGGTGTGAAAAAAATAAGCTTAATGGAATGTACTTTGCGCATGATTAGAGTGAAGTATTGATTCGGCAACGATGAAACTGATAGGGAGACTACACCCTAGCCCGCCCATTCCCTGAAAATGTCATCCAAATCGAATGAAAACTGGAAAATGAGCTTGTTACTAGGGTTTTCACATTGGCGCATGCGCAGTAGCTATTAATGATACAATCATGTTGAAATTGATGTGAGATGCTAAAATCGTTATTCTCCAACTATCATCCAAATTTGAGCGAGATCGGACGACCAGGGCGTGAGAAAATGATGCTTGGAAGAATTTATGTTTGCGCATGCGTAGAGTGAAGCATTGAGTCAGGGACTGTGAAACTTATAGGGAACCGTCTAAACCGTAACCCACCTATTCCCTGAAAATTTCATCCAAATAGGATTAAAACTGTCGAAAATAAGCTTGTTACAAGGTTTTGTGGACACACGACAGAAACACACACACACACACACACAGAACACACGGAACCAAAGTTGTCCAGAATGGTCTAAAACGTAAAATGCGAGCAGAAATTTTGATTTTGGAGACCAAAAATTTGTTTTGTCCCGAAAGTGAAAACAATGCTTTCACTACTTATAAGTAGACTCGGAAGCAAAAAGCAGCCTCTTACCCGGTTGTTTTCCTGACCTATTGAAGGATTGAAGAACAGCGCAAATGATGCGATGTGATTGACATATAGAACGAACGTTGATATTTGCTCGTCTGATACACGATGATCACACACACACACACACACACACACACACACACACACACACACACACACACACACACACACACACACACACACACACACACACACACACACGCGCGCGCGCGCGCGCGCGCGCACACACACACACACACACACACATGAGAGAGAACACACAACAATCCCGAGTAGAAATTTTGATTTTGGAGACCTGTGTTTACAATTTCGTCGCTGCAATCCGACAAGATTCCATCGCATGCCCTTCATTCTTATTCCATCGAATCGAAAACGATGAGGACATCGATGGGGAAATCCTGTTGTCCTAAAAGTTGGATAATATTTTTGGAATTTCAGAAAGATTTTTTTTACATTTCAAATTTAAATTTAAATTTTATAAATTTTAAATGACATTTTGTAAATCAAATTAAATATTTGAAGAATTTCAGGAAAAATTTAGATTTTTTGTTAAGAGTTCGGAAAAAATGCAGTAAATTAATAAAAATAGAGGAAAAAATTGTTTTAAATTATATTCTCTGTTGAAATGTGATAATAAACAGCTAAACACTTATATTTTGCCATTTTTATACTAAACCCAGCTTTACCAATGAGTCTGTCACCTAAAATAATTGCCACCACCTTTTACGTTTTAAAATTCGTAGAATCCAAAAATCGGATAAGTAAAAAAATCCGTCCGTCTGCCGTCCGCGGCTTTTTTCCGAAGATACTAGACCAAACTATATGAAACTTGGGGTAAAAATCAAATTTGGGGTCTAGATGATCCTAGAAGATCGGCATCAGAAAATACCGATAGAAAATATGATAAATATTTCATTGAGATAGGCCCCAGGCTAACCGTGCACTCTCCTTGTAAGATCAATCTGAACACATTTGGTTTCGTCTGCGTGTGTATGTGTCAGTCTGTACAAAAGTGACCCTTCTGTCCTTGAATTGGTTTTCTATTATTCCCCAACGTTTCCCCTTCAGGATAACAGGCTTTTCAGGATAACTCTGAATTTGATTTCTTATCTAAAAAAAAAAATGATGTATTTAAAAAAAATGTTGAATTTTATATTTTAAATGTCTCTCTGAAGAAGCTACAGTTCATGAAATCCTCTCTTGCATTTTTATATATGCTCCTCTTCAGCTTTTATGGAATTTCATTCGTATTTAATCCGCGCCGCTGAAATTCGAAATCTAGCCTTTGATCTAGGCTGCCACAGCTCCTTGTGTAATTAAAGTAAGATTTTTTCTGGCGAGGCGCGGAGAACCGTGTTTTCCGTTCGTTAATGATCATATCCTGTATTTAGTGCAAGACTTCAACGTAGCTTCACACTACTTGCTACGATAAACGTAACTAGTAACTTTTTGCAGTGAGATTTCCCCGATTTTTCCAAGGTTCTCTTGCTGAGCTTTCTAAAAAGGTGCAATATGAAGGGATTGGATGATTATAAGTGCTCTGGAAGGAAGGAAACTAAGAGATGCCTTAAAGGAGTAGCTCACCCCTCAATTCACCCAAGATTTCGCCCAAACTATTTGGTTTTGAGCTGGAAATTAATTGTTGTGCTTTCTCAAGGGCGCTGACTCCAATTCTTGAATCAGGAATTAATAATTCCGGCAAGCAAAAGATGCCCATTTTGCAGAAATCGGTTCAATAGCCCTATACGCAATCAACCAATAAACCGTCATCATTTCCGTTGATGACTCACTCAAGGAATGTGAACACCACAAATAAATTAGGCTCCGAATTTGAATCGTCAACCCGAAAGTCAATGAAAGGGGTTTACCACCTTCAAGTGGGTCCTCCCATTCTATTCTAATGCGGGAATGAAGAGCGAAGAAGCTGACGAAGAGAGAGATGAAGACGAAGCAAAGACGGGAGAAGGTGGTTGATATAAATCCGTCATTTAATCCCGGTAGCTCGAAGCTCCTGAAGAACTGCAATTGTTCCCTACTCGCAGCTCTGAGGGGCCCCCGGGGTAAGATGAGAGGGGAGGGGGGGCAAGGTCGGCTGAAAAAAGCGTAGCCCTCCTTCGGTCCCTTTGTCTTGAGCCGCCTCGCCGAGGTTCCATTATTTGTGAAACTGTCCACCGGCCGCGCTCCTCTGAGGTCCTTCGCGGACAAATTACATTAACTTCGCCTCTTTGGTTTCCCATCCTCATTTGCTATTCCCGTTTGAGAGCGGAAGCTGGCGAGTCAAAAAGAGACCGGTAAAAAAACCAAAAAAGTCCAAGGAACCTCGTCATTCATAGGGCGTACTGTAGGGTGTACTCTGTTTTCCTGTAGCGGGATGTTATTGTATTGGACCGTACTTGGTACTATTAGCACACTATTTCGACAGAAACTACCCAATCCCCCCCTCCCCTCTTTTGGTAGTCCAAAACTTTTGTTTTAACTTCTATCAGGTTTTACCGCTGGGGTTTTCCCTTGAAAAATAAGCGGAATTCCGAGCGAGACGACATGTTTTTTACTGATTTTCAGGTACGTACGCGATGCTGGGTACTAGGATCAGCAGCAGCAGAGAAACAGGAAATATGACCAGGCGGCGGAAGACCGTCGAGGTTCTTTCACCCCCCTAATCTGTTAAGTGGATGGAGCGCAACACGACGCGTTCAACGTGTTTTTGAAAAGGATGGCTCACAATCTTGCCGAGAAATAGAGACGGCCCTGCTCACAATTCTTGGGGTGGACCAGGATAAGAATTCAAATGGCCATATTGAAAGCTGTTTCCCAACGAATGCGTCGGACACGGAGAAGGTTGAGGTCCTTGGGAATGGAGGATGGAGCTGCTCTCCCATGGTTGAGCGATTATGTTTTAGTAATCTTGTTTTTGTTTGATTGTTCTGTTAATGAATTTTTGCCAAAAACACCCTTGTCCAAAAAAAGGAGTGTCATTCCCTTAGTTTTCATAGCAGGAAAGAAAATCATTCGCAACTTTTTGGAATGCTCTAATTAATTTTATCACATCATCTCATGATCTCTAATCCGCTTTAGTAGGAAAGCTGATTTATTACGCTATGTTATAAACTAATATTGCTAAGTAACCATAATGAACTAATAACGCGGAAAGAAGGCACTACCCGGTAAGTACTATTGAGTAGTAGACACTTGTAAGCAGTAGGTGCCAACTAGACGATGCATGAACCTCTGAACAACTGCGAACTAAATCACTCACGACGAAGTTGTGGAAACCTAATTCAAAGCGGGAGTTAGTGAAAAAACGTCTATTTCCACGAATATTTATTTTTCGTGGAAATAGACAACGTTTTTTTCACTAACTTCCGTTTTTGTCCTACTGATTGGCTTCTAATGCTGTTTGCTATGGTATTCAATCTTTGAACAAAATTTGAAACAAGGCCTGTATGGGACTGGTAGAATAGAATTTCATAGTGAGGAACCACCCTAATCTGCTGAGGTTCCTAATTTCTATGCGATTCGTCCTAAGAAAGAAAAACTTTAAATTGAGACTATTGACCATTGATATTTAATAAATTAGAAATTACTATAAAGCGTATTTCTACAGCACATGTTGGTGTAAACGATATTTGTACAATTTAAACCATCATTGATAGTAAACAGACTCTCCTTGTACTTTTCTATATCACTCGTCATATCCACTATATCCACTCGTGACATCAAACACTTCTTTGCATTGAACTTGGTGGCATACAGTACAAAAGCAACAGTTTATGGAGTTATAATAGACTTGTACTAAGAGGCTATAAGAGTTGTAGTAGGAGGCTGAAATTTGGAATTGATCATCTACAGGCGCGCTGTGTACGATTGACTAAGTGAGGTCCACACATATCAGCTAATTGAGTTCGGCAGCTCATTTCTCTCCTAGTAAACCTAGGAACAGAAATTCGGTATGGAGCCTCTATAGGCATGCTGAGTACGATTGTCATAGTGAGGATCCACCCTGATCAGCTGAGCAAACTTGGGAGCTCGGGAGATCATTTCTCTCCTAATTGATTTAAGAGACTGAAATTTAGCATGAAGCCTCTATAGGATTGCGGTATATGATTGACTAAGTGAGGAATCACTCAGATCAGCTGAGTGAGCTCGGGAGCTCATTCCTCTCCTAATAGAAGGAGGAAGCTGAAAGGTATGGAGCCTTTATAGGCCTGCTGTGTACAATTGACGAATTGAGGGACCACTAATATCAGCTGAGTGAGATTTAGCAACATTAATACAAGAGAAAACATGATACATGATTTTTATGTATCGATTGCAACAGAAAATCGACAATCTTTCTCAACCGTAAAGTTTTTTACAAAGAATACGTTAATTTTTGACATGGATATATGTCTTTTGGCGGGGGGTCAAGGGATTTTTCGCGAAACTTTTTTTTCTTCACACAAAATGCAACGCTCCGGCACTTTAGATTATTATTAACTCGAAAAGTGAAGGCTAGGTATAAATCAATGAGGTACTACCGCAATGTACTTCTACAAAATATGCATGGACAACTGATGATTTAACTCCTGTGTTAAACAGTTTATTTTTCCAACATCCCCACAGCGTGGAAAGTAATGTCCATTTTTTCGTTCCCAACATCCCAACAGAGTGGAAAGTAATGTCCACTTTTAATTTCCCAACATCCCAACAGAGTGGAAAGTAATGTCCATTTTTACTTTTCCAACATCCCAACAGAGTGGAAAGTAATGTCCATTTTTACGTTCCCAACAACCCAAAAGAGTGGAAAGTAATGTCTACAACTTTAACATATCCATGATCTATTGTTTTTCTCCTCAAGGGAGAAATTTATATATTTTTTCTGACATTTGTACACTAAAAACTTAGTACCAAGCATCCAAAAAACGCTCTTCCAGTCTCTTCGATACCTCAAAAAATGTGGTAAATAGGGGAAGGGTTACTTTTGAACATGCGAAATGCGAAAACTTGTGTGTGTTGGGTGTGTTTGTGTATTTATGTGTATGTATGTATGTACGTTTGTGTGCGTGTCGCTAAGGGGGGAGACGAGGATTTAATGTCAGCCCCCTCACAGACGAATCTTGGATCTGTCCTGGACAGTAGGCCTATAAATATGTACTTATAAGAATAGTGTGGGAAGAGCACTTTAGTAACTTCTTAAAGGCGCTCTGATGTGGAGGACACTCATCTACACGGAAGTCGTGGTTGCCCAGTTCTCAAATCTTAGTGACTGGTCCTGTTATTGAAGCTTCATTTGCACACTGTGAGCATGTAAGTACAGTGATATTGCTACAGCATATGGAGGAGTTGTTGGTGCATTTTTCGATAGCGCATCATCTATGCGAAGATGATATGGGTATTTTGTCTAAGTGGAGATGTGCAGGAAATAAGCCACTTGCCACTAGTATAGCTAATTTGAATAGGATCAGAATCACCCACATCCTATGAATTGATAAGTTTTCAGATATAATGAAGAGAACCTATCATCCACTGTGAAATACAGATTCCCATAGGACTTCTCAAAAGGATAGAAGTAATCTATTTGGTCTCTCGTATCTGCTTGTATACTCTACATGATGGTGCTTTAACCAGGATTATTACTGCTATCTCTACATGCAATTCTATGCGGAGATAGCGACTTGAGGTATACTTAATGGAGAGACTCTTGCATGCTGTGTCTCTGTATAGTGTCAGGTTCAAATTTTTGCTGCAAACATCTCCTTTCCCTAATTGCTGCAATGTGGTTCATACCTTCTGAAAGGAGCGCCATCCCATCTTTATGAATGTAAAATGAAAGCTCTAAACTCCCGATTCCTTCCTCTCTCTGTGTTGCCCTCGAGGTTTGAGTCACTTGAATTTGTATTAGAAAAGTGGTTTGATAACTTCTTCACCCAGTATTTAGTTTTCGCAAAAAAATGGTAATGTTTGAGTGTATTTTTACTGGTGATCATATCATTGACATTAGCAGCATCTGCTGATGACAGTTTCTATGATGGGAGGGGAGAGGGATGGAAATCAGCTCAAAGATTCATTGATGGAATGCGGAGTATGGGAAAATTGGTGATTCAAATTTCCTCCATTATATTTACTGAACTCGCCTCTGTTAACCCCTGTGGGGTGTGTGTACCTCTCGCTAGAGGCACGACATCATTTTATAGTTTGCAGGTATGGTAAGTAAGTACTTGAGTCTTCATGGTTAGATGCAATTTCCCCCACAATATCTCATTGAATGATCTATGAAATCAACGAAGTGCAAAACCACCTAGATCAGCTGAGTAAACAGAGAGGCTAAAGCGTGTTCAATGTGTTATAATTTTAACCGTTGGGATTCGTATACACAGCATCTTCAAGTACAGAAGACGAGGTTTTCATTCTTTGAACCCTGTGACAGATAATAAAATATACGATCATCCGTATAACTGGAAATTCTCGAACCTGAAAACATTGGGAGTTATTGCATCAGCTTTCAATTTATCTGGAAACTTATTTTGGTTTATTTATTATAAAATAATTACATTAACCACGCCTTTTGGATCAGATCCTGATTTTCTGTTTCCAGAATGATCACTTATTGTATTTGCTCATCCAATAGCTTGGTGGATATTCAATTAAAACAGACCTCTGTACTCACTGATTTTTCCATCTTTACTGAATGGATGTGATTGTTGATAATAGACGTAATAATAGGGATTTAGGTACATTTTCAAGTAGGATGGATAACTATTCGATGTTACATACATATTCATATTAATTTTCAACTCCCCAAGCCCGGTTTTTAAGGTCCAGCTCTAGATGCTACTTTAAGTAGAAACTAGAAACTGTTCATTGGTGTAGCCATTTGAGCCTACTGTGCCATGACTTTCTCACATACTGTCGTGCCTGTTTGAAGTGTAGCTTCCCTAAGTATACAGACACGGGCCGATCGAGCTGTACCTAGGAAAGAAAGGGTGGGCCAACTAACCTTGAAATTGAAGCCCCTGTGGGGACTAGCATATAAATATGACAGCACCTCGGTCGGACTCACATATCGCTCTATCACTTACCCATTGCATGTTCTTCTCTTCCAACCTCCTTAGTACCTTCTTCAACATTCACCTATTATAAACCGTAAAATTGCGGGGTCCTGCACTGTTAAGGTGTGAACCCTCTTGGGAGGTACCATGCGCCAAGTTTTGATCATTTACTAGATATATATGGGGGGCTTAATAATAATTATAGACCAATGATCTGCGTAGACGGGCTATCTAATACAGAAATAATAAACCTTTGTGTATTCATTTGCAGCGTTTTATGTTTATTGTTGTTAAAAATAATTTACGAAAATTCGCTCGTACGATCATGCTGCAAGACAGCATTCCCAAGTCAATATGAACCAGTGTGAGCCGTATCCTGCCACTTCTTCACAGGTCACTGATTCGCCAAGCGGCCAATAAGTTCGGCCTTTTTCTTCTGGTATTGGTGAGGCCTTTTGCCAACTCCTACATTTTTCCCCTCCAAGCATCTTTATCTTTCTTTTTCAATCCTTTCTACGAGTTTTTCTCAATGAGTTAATCAGTGATGGGACCCTTACAATCCGCTTGGATAATTCGTTTAGGCATTAAATTATTGAGGAACTTCATTCAATGAGCAGAAAATATCTGTAGGCAAGTCATCGATGGTGAAACTATTTAAATCTGAGAGAACAAAAGTGTCCAAAATGTAATCCCCTTAACATTATTTCCCACAATTTTTGAGATATCGAAATGAAACTTTGTGTTCGGAAGATATAGTTTATACTGCACGAAAAGGACGAAGAATCTTGAAGCCCGTTGCGGTTTACTAAATGCTAGTAAATCAATACGATTGATTTAGGTGGGAGAATGTTCCGAATGGAAGTGTAAAGTTCAGAAAATAATCATTGTGAGAGCGTCATTTTTCACAATACGAACCCAGTGCTAGTAAGTAAGCATGTGTCATTGTTGCTTGAGAACGAAACTAACAATTTTGTATTGTAGAATTCAGAGAAAGTAGTTTTGTCGGCTGATTTAGATAGAGATGTTAAGTTAAAAGACGATATTAAGATAAAAATAGAGTTAATTGAAAGACTATGTTTTCAATATTAGAAGAACCAGGTCACTTGAATAGATTGCTCCGTTCAGAACACTTGGAGATCGTTTTTGGGGTACCAAATACCAAGTTTTGATGGAAAAATATCTAGGAAAAATTAAAAGTTTTTGGACTACCCGGAGGAGGAGGTGAAGGGTACTTGGATATTGTTTTTCCCATTTTTTGCCGAGTGACACCAAATTTTATTTTGTTGAATACGTGAAGCCGAAATTGCGATATTTTATTCCGTGAACGGATTGCAAATATTGTAAGTACCATGAAGAATCACGATTTTTTCTAAAAATACCCATGTTCAATCGATACCTGTATCAGTGTATACCACGTTCTGCTTATTTTATCTAGTTATTAGTTTGAAAACTGTAAAGTTGCATTCCTTTAGTGGTTACCGAATGATGGATAGCAATTATTTAGGTACATTTAAGAGTTTTTGTGGATAATTTGTATAAAGAAATATGCATTGTAGTATGAAATCACACTGAGATAAATTATTGGGAATACTAAAAACTGAATTTATTTAAACTGTCATTAGCAATCAACTGCAAATGCTAAGATTTATTTTACAATTGGATATCCATTGTAGGTTAGTGCAGCCACATTAACATGTTTTATTTAATAATTTCAAGAGGATCCTCCCATACATGGTTTCCAAACACATTTGGAGTGATTTGGTTTGTATTAGCTCGACTTGATATTACTTTCGCATGTTACATGGAGGTGATTAGTAAAATGCAATCAGCTACTACATAACTAAGTACATACATGTAACATGTGAAAGCCATCCAGTCGACGCATGGGTAAGAAGGTAGTTTGTAGTTAACAAAAACGTGAGTGAATTTTAATCGTAACACTTCCAAAATACACGAAGTCGAGAAGTTAGTTCCGTTTGACTTTCATAATAACGATTAGAAGTGTTTCTAGACACGACACAGGCGTGAGGTTGAAGGGTCGACGCTATGCGGTCGAGAAGTTACGGATTCTTGAATACATTTCAGCCGTTTTAATCTAAAGTCGGATCTGAACGTGTCCGAGAGCCTTGGCATGCCTTTCCAATCCAATGTAGGGGCTTTGCCCATAAAAATAATTGTGTCACGTATGAAGGTGGTTGTTATTCATGTAATCAAGGAAGATTAATAACCACCGAAGGGCCAATAATAAGGTGATTTGTGGTCGAGGGCGATTAAGATTTCGCTGGGATAGGGTTTATTGGTTCGGTTTCCGATAAGGTGTTGAGCGTGGGTTAACTCACCGTCCAGAGCTCGTTTAGGCATCGGAGTCGCGTTCCCAGGGAGCGTAGAGTGCACCCTCCACAAAGTTGACCTCAAGATTTTATACACAACAAGTTTGAATAATGCATGTTCAATATTGGCTTGCGATGCATCTGGCAATCCCACTTCGATAAAATTTGGCAAGTTTCTCGTTTGCGAAAGTTAATTCTCATTGTGAGGAAAACCTTAAGCACATCATGATATTTTTGACATGATAGGGCTAGGGTTGATTCTAAAATCTGTGTAAAGAAAAAAATGCAATAAATTTTGGAATACTTTCCAGGATACTAGGTTCTTGGAATTTTGTATTAAGGCTCCGTTTGAAATCTAGTTGGCTGAAGATCCTCGCCTTTAAGATCTATTAAGGGTAGTTTGAAGGGAGGATGAAATACGTAAAAATTTATAAGTTTGTTGCTGGTCAACCTATCGACTTGAAATTTAAACCACAGGTTGCACATGATAGCATCGTACACATTTTGAAATAGGAATTTTAGGTGCTCGTCAGAGTTCCTCGTACAGATAACTTTGTAGCTGTTCGACCCGTAAACTTGAAATGTGAACCACAGCTTCCTTATTGTCTTCTACGATAGTCTTCTACGAATAGGTACAACTATGGGCCACTTTGAGGTTTTTCATAAAATTTCCAGATAAATCTTTGATTTACTAATTTGGAGATTTAACATAAGTTAGCTATACATCTCACCTTTCAAATGATGTGTACAAAAAAAAATTTAGGCTGAATACGAGAGGGATGTTAATTTTTTCCAGTGGCCCATAGTTACAACTATGGGCCTCCTACTTTCAAGCTAGCACATGTGAATTTACAAGTCATCCTCTGCCAGAATCTGCCAAGAAAACTTTTTTTTTTTTTTTTTTTTTTCATTTTTACCTGTTCTTCAATATGAAAATACAGGTGTGTGGTTCAGTGACATCACATGGCGTCACAAATTAAATAAAATTCAAGGTCGTAGTTGCAACGTTTTTTATAAGAGCATAATAGTCTTTGAATAAACCACCAAAGTAGTGTCTTTAAATCTGTGTACCAATTTGTCTCCTTATTTCTTTATATTAAAAAGTAAAGATCTTTTAGGGACTTACAATCCACCAAAGTAGCCAGCCACTTCCCAAAATAATTCAACATAACACCAATGTTAACAAAATGCTCAACATACGATGTTATTCCCCTCAACATTGAGCCACCCTGCGTACCGTAGGCTTCCAACATATCGAGCAAATAAGGTAGTTCCAACGAAGACGTTAAGTGTAAGAGAACATCTTCAGCCGAATCTCCTACTCCGATTACCGATGAACCGATTCACCAATTTTTAGCATATGTTGCAAAGTATGCTCTATTTCCTCAGTAAATGAAGACAACCTATTATTTAAGTTATTGATGTAATCTCTTACTATCCAAATTTCCAATACTGATGCTAAACTCGTAAATTACAACATCTTGAGCCGTATTTTCCATAAACAGCTAGTGCTGAACGGCAACTACAATTTTCACAAATGTCTGCAAGTACCGCCCATAAGAAACTGTCCTCATTAGGTTTTACTGTCCTTGGAGAATGAAGATAATCTAGGTTAAAACCTGTTCGTCTAATCCCTTGTCACCGTTTTCTAATATTAATATTAAACTCGTATACCTATAGGTACGGGAGATCATTTTGAGTTGGATCTCCTCAATGATTGCTGATAAGCGGCTGCACTAATTTTCAGAGTTTAGTACTTTATGCTATGTTCATACTTGTACCAAGATCCAGATAGGCTAAGTTCCACTAAACATAACCCCCCCCCCCCCTTCACCCAAGAATCAGCCAAATACATTCTCCATACAATTCGTTATAGTGGATAATTAAAAAAAAAAGGTTTAATATTTAGCTTTTGGATTATTTATGGTTGAGATGCATTACTTGCGTCACGTCTATGATGGACATTGGTAGTATCTCCTCAATCCTTGCAAATGTTACATCTCGGGGAATAATTCCTTGGCTTTCAGCTTCAGGTGGGGGAACTTCTTAATTTCCATCACTCCCTTGTCATACGTCATAAATAGGGTATTGGGGGGAAGTTCCAAGAGTGTCCAACGACTGTCAAATGCGTGGCTCCTTATTCGAAGTCAGGATGATATCTGTTATTCCAACATACCTGCGAACTTTCAATAATCACAAATTAATGATTAGATACCTATTAATAACAACAGTCGCAGTAGATCCCTAGGGGATTCGTTTGACGTAACACGAAGCAACGCATCAGTAACTCTGCAATGCTCACGTCAGCCGAAATTCGGAGGCGCACTCCAATGAATAGAAATATCGCACCCTCATATCTGTTAATTTCTAATAATCCAAGACTTGTACAATTTCAGATAACCGATCTTAATTTCTATCTAACGCTACGGGGACTATAACTTGTTAAACCCCCATATTCCGAATAGACAACATGCCTTATAGCCCCCTCACCACTCCCTCAATCGGATCTTCCCCAACCAATATCCTCTCATTGCTTAAATGCTGTCCCCAAACACGGAATTGCTTCCATTTGTCTTGGACTTCGTTCCCAATTCAGTCAATTATTTGGGTCCGTATTGTTTTAATGAAGGGAAAACGTTTAAATGAATGTCGTCAATTAAACGGGAAAGGATGCGGAGAGGACCTCCTACAACGTAATTTCGGCCCGCGCCCGTTCAATTTTGTTTTGACTGAGAATTGATGCATCAATTCCTCAGTGGCCTTTGTCCTTTTAAGTGGGTTAATTCGAGTTAATCGGTGGTTGGAGTCGTTTTAATCGAAGTTTTATTTTTACGTTATGTGTCCTTCCGTGTTTTATTTGTTTTTCTCTCTCTCCTTTTTTTCCACGGACAATGAAAAATAAAGGGCACGAGCCGGGTTGATCCAATTGAAGAAGCGGGTAATTTCGGCCGACCCACCCTTTCGGCCACCTGCCTACCACTCGCTGGGTCCCTCACATTCTGCTGTGATGACAGTCAAGAGGCTAGTTTCGTTGTCATCATTACGAACTAGCAATCCTGAGCTATCATAATACATTCGTGGTCGAACTTAGAGAAATGTTTACATCACCATTTTTTAGATGTTAATATTAGTAAGTAACTTAAAATAACAACTGTTTGAGTTCCCAAACTGAAACAACGACAAATTTTAACTTATGAATTTGTAATAGTTCCCATCTCAATCGGGATAGTGCGTTTACTGATCGTCCATTCGCGTGGTATAACAACGTGCTTCACAGTGAGACCAAATAGTCAAAAATCGGAAAAAACTCAGTAACTATCCTTTAAAAATGGGATGGTTGTTATCATTTCAGGGGGAAAAAAATTAAAAAAGAAAGGAAAAATATTTTAGAAAATCCAGTCATACAGCAACACCAAATGAGCGAATTTTCATCACAAAAAGGCCCACAAAATTTGATAAAAATTGCAAAATTTATCATAAAACCTGGATTCTACGCATAATCGCATTTTTAGTCCGGAAATTGGATCATTATAATTTTTGGAGGAAAGAGCAAATCATCCACAAAAATGTGCAAAATTTTGTAAAATAATGTGTAAAAAGTTATTATGATCCAATTTATGGTATAAATACTTTATTCTGCGTAAAAAAAAAAAAAAAAAAAAAAAAAAATATATGAAGAAATTAGCAATGTTTGCCAATTTTTAGCGATTTTTTGTTTATGTCTAACTGCATCAAAATCTCCTTCACATCGGCAGCTTAAACTTTCACTGCAGGTTCGTCTATATATATCCTAAATACATCCACAGTTCAACGCTTGGTAACTTTTTTTTCTATCAAATATATGTGGAAAACCATGATTTATGTTGCATAATTTTAGATAAAATCATAAAGAACTCATTTAACAATTTTGTTTTTCAAATCAAGACATGTATTTGAAGTTCTTCATATGTCCTCTGAACATAAAAAATATCTCGTTAGAAAAGTACCTCTAAAAAAATCGTACTGGGGGTCCGGAAAAAAAGGAGGAAGCATATCAGTAACAGCAAAATTCTAGCAAAAAAATGAAGAAAAAAGAAGTTTAAGTTGGGTGAGGCTTACCAAATTTTATTTTAAAATGCAATGGAATAGATACCGCTTATTTCAGTATTTGAGGTTGGAACAACAAAATTTTTGGATTATTGTGGAATGAAACACCTTAGTCGAAACACTGCGCGCCGGTGCTGTCTCTATATTTCATTGAGGCAATTGGGGATTGGGGACCCCAACCTGGAAGAACCGAGAAAAGGAATTCTCACACATAACGCAATAATAAGGTTTTAATGAGCTGCTACATTCCTCTACCGTTATTGATGTCAAATTCAATAATATGTTTCATGCTCTGTCGTCTTAAATTTGCCAAAAATTTGTATATAAATTTTCCTCGAAGAATTGTTAACATTCGGACCCAGATAATTTTCGGGAAACACAACTTTGATATTATTGGTAACGTTTGAAAAAAACATTCCGATTTTTCCTCCAATGACAGAGACATAGCAATATGTACCCCTCACAATATGGGTTAGTCATCTTGTTCTCTCAATTTATCATCTTAGATACATAATATTTTTTGTAGCATTCAATCAATCTCACTTTCCAAGCCGAAGTTTCCAACTTTTTTTTCATTTCCCAACTTTTTAGAGAATTTTAGTCCCATTTGTCGATCTGTTGGTTTAGTCGGTTAGTCTGTTATGAATAGTCCGATTTTGGGTAAATTTTCAATTGGTATTTGCAACGATTACGCCCAAGACAACCTGAGTTGTAGGTTTCAATGCCGTATACCAAAAAGAGCCTGTGGTGAACGCATTTGCAAACTTTTTTGTTTCACTTCTGTATATAACCGGTTTAATTTCTGTTTTATACCTTTAATTTCTCACGATAACGAGTAAATAAACCTTAGTCTTAGGTCAGTTAGTCTTGTAATTTCTGCAATTACAAGATGACTGTTTATAAATTCCATCCTGATTAGCTCACTCTGCGTTTGCGAATGTAAGTTTGCCCGTAACTATTTTGTCAATTTTGATTGAATTTTTCGAAAATCAGGAGGTCACATTACAAAATTTCCCCTATAAGTTCAGCGATCCTTCAAAGAGATAGAGGTATATTTATGCGCATTCGATAGCGTACATATCAAGTGATATGTTATGATCTAATGGCCTAATCTCTCAAATTCGGGCGTCGGATGAAATATACTGCTTGCTCATAACAGGTTTATAATTTGGTTAGTTTTACCGAAACTACCGGAAGGGATATATTTAGTGTTCCACCTTACCACTACCACTAAACTACGTCACCGTCTCCGGCCCAGTTTAGAAAAACTATATGCTCTAACGGTGTTTAATATTCACAGTGAGATTAATAAAAATGTCCATGTTCCATAAAATTGGGAGGTCGATAACAAAACTCCTTGACATTCCCGAGAAATAAAGTTCTCTTCAACAATGTATTGCAGTATGCATAGTACTGTCATAGTGAAAATACACTCACCGCTAGAAAATTCTTGCACTATAATATTTATGCAGTTGTATTCCCAATTAAATACCTGGCATTAAGTCGATTGACCAACAAACAATAATTCACACAAACAAGCAGTAGACAATAAAATACTTGAGTGATTACAAAAGAATTGCACACTCATGTTACCACCGAATTTACATTTGCAGATTATATTATAAACCATTGCCATAATTCGTGACTCTAATACTTCATATTATTTTCTTATATGGCGAGAGGTATGGCTAAATGGTTGTAAGGTGTGGTGAGGCTTCCATTGATGCATTGTTAAGCCTTATTAAATGAGAATCAGCCATCATGAGGTCGATTCCCATCTGCAATACAAGCTGGAGATATCCTCTGTGGTGATTTTTCCAGTGGTATAGCATCATTTTAGCGCCGGCGCACTACAGGGAGTTATTTTTCGGGAGGATCAGGCAGTCCGCCATGTCACCAAATGTTTTCAGAAAGCCATACTGTGGAACTAAGTATATTTGAGGGACCTACCCATATACAAAAACGTTACCGCAGCAGATGCCATTGGCATTCCTTTCCACCAGAGACGAAGAAGAAGCAGTACCTAATTCATACAATAACTACAAGACAGATCTGGTTGCGAAGTGGCACAAGATGGGGGGATTGAACCAATGAAGCCAAATCAGCACATTCCTTTGTTTCTTGTGATTAGTGATGACCTCTGAGTTACTCGTATCCGGATGACTATGAGCTATACAATGCATATGTTTGAAATGCCGTATTTATCTCAGCGCGCTCAGTTGTCCAGTCCTTCATTCCTACTGATCGTAATGTGTGAATTGATCCAGTTAAAAGAGAGTAATATACAGTCAAATAAAAGACTGCCCCTGGGGAACATACGGTCTGTTATGAAATGTTGATCAATCATCCATAGGATCAAAAGCACCCCTTGGGGATGTACAATTCTATCTCCTCCTCAGGTAACCATCCTGCCGCCTGAAGGGAGTTGTTACAACTATGCCGAAACCTATTGCAACCCCGCCAGTGTACATACTATTTGAAAAGGATATAGCAATTCCACCAGTATGTTTTGTACCAGCATCCCATCATCGTAACTACAGTTGAAACCATTGGAAAGCGTGAAAATCGACTACATTAACATGAGAATCTGAAGGTGATCAACAATTTAGACAATGATGGAGAACTTACTTAGCTACTGAATTTGACTGAATTAGATGATACTGCAAATGAAATATATCAGAAAAATGGTTTATTTAATATATGTATTAGGTACAGCGAGTATGAATCGTGAATGTAATAAATGAATCACTCTTTTCGGAATTTAAATTTGAATTGATTAAATGAAAATATAATAATGATAAGCACATTTTCTTTCTTCCCTGAAAAATAAAACCAACTAGAACAATTTATTGAAATCAAGTAGAATCTTTGTTTTCAAGTTTTACGCTTGTACAATATTTAAGCTCCTCTATCCAATACTTTCCAATGTTACGGTATTGGCATAGTATTAATATTATCAATACTGTGGCGTCTCGAGAAATGTGTGCAGTACCTACTAGATGCTTTAGAACTATTTAATATTTGAGAAATTTATTAAACCTGTATATAAGTTCTACATAAGAAAATGTATTAATTTTTATTGTTGTCGAATATGAAAGCGTGTATATGTGTATTTTAATTTTTAAAACGTATTGTTTATTGGTTTATTGACGCGGGGAGTTTTCTTCATGAGATTTTTTTCTTGCTACGTTCGAAATCCCTTCCTTCTTCAATCTCCAATTCGTGAAATTTCTACACTGTCTTTCAACCCAAGTGATCGAACAACCTTTCTCGTTTCCCTTAGTTGAAGAGACACATATTATCCCAGAGACTCTGGCTACCGGCACTTGGGTTCGTTTCTTAACCCACCCTAACACTTGGGTTTACGGCTTGCACCACTTCTCGACTTGTGTACACTAACCATCCTTTCGAGAAAGACTCATACTCCGGTGAACCGTTCCGTCACAACAAATAATAAGTGGCATAAAAGAGTTCGAAGTTTCTCAGAAGCTGTCATATTTCTCATTTTCTTTCTGGCTGCAGACTGAGCTCCTAGTTCCCGTCCTGTGATGGCTGACATCAGCTTGTGTTGGATTGTGCACCATAGAGGCTGTAATCATCTTGATACCCATCATCCACTCTCATTAGATTACCCCATTCGAATTGGAATAACTTAGTGAATGCTGCATATGCTGCTAGTGAACTTTTTGGCGAATCTTCGTACAAAATGGAGCTATTGCAATGGCTTAAAAAAATTTTAAATCAAAATTTCCTACAATTCCCTTCTTTGAAATCTGTTTTGCGACATTCGACGAAATAAATAAATAAATTCTGAGACGAACCTAACGCTTTTACGCTTAACGCTTTTTCATAATATATATACCTATAACTCTCCTTAGGATTGACATAAAAATTCCGCTCTCGCGCCAAAAAATCAAGCTTTCCAAACGAAAGCATGAATTTGTTGGCCAACATTTTTTGAGCACATTAACTTGGTAAATTTTCAACTAATGCGCTACAAAAATCACTAAAACGGCTAAAAATGGTTATATTTACATTTTATAGCAGGTTTTAGTCACAGTTAACAATTTTAGTCACATTAGAAAATCTGTTTATGCTGAAAAATGTACACTTAAATTTCATTAGTGCAAAAAATGCAAAAAATAGATAAAAACTGCAATAAAAGCTAAAAAATACATTTTTTTGAATTGCTGAATATTATTTAGAACGAGATTTTTGCCACGAAATTGTTTGTTAATAATTCCTTTCAACTTGAAGTGCTGAATTTTCAAATCAATTTCACTTAATATAGTACAATAATTTACAAAAAATTCGCTCATACGATCATGCTGCATGACTGGAACTTTTTTGGCTTCTCGTGCGAATTTCTCAGTTTTTACGACCGATTCAATTTATTATAATGCCTAGTAATAAACATAATTTACCTAAATAGTCTCGTTTTGATCGTAAAATTTAACAACTGGCAGTGAACATCACCGATGTAATCGTGCTCAGTTTTCCATCCAATTTACATGCCGTGAAATATCGTTCAATGACCTAATAAACATGCTGATCACACCGGTTCCCGGGTAATCCAATTTTTTCAAGTAATTAACCTCTTGAGGAAGATCAACCGAGCTCAATCCGCTTACAAAAACCAGAGAATATTATCATAAATGGTTCGAAAAATAAAGACAGACTCACGATCCCTACAGCCGGACGCCTCGACGGAAGAATTTGGACCCAGTTCTCCACCTTTCCGAAGCGAGCCGGTCTTCAAATTATAACTGCGCTGCCCTCCATCCCGAAACCGTATAATTTGCCATTATTATAGTTTCATCAAGAGAGGGCGACTCCGTGATCTTCATACAATGATGTAAAAACAGGGATGAGACCGAGAGTGTAAACAACCTTTACCGTTCGGAAGAAAAAAGGAAAAAACGGCGTAAATTGGTAGGAGAAAGAGTTTTGCCACGCTTCGTTGATATAAGTAGGTAGTAAATTCAGATTAATCGGCGAGATCGAGGGGGAAGTGTTTGTGAAAATTGACTCGATCAATACGGGCCCCCGCTTCGACCAGGCTTGTACTGACCGTACGGTTGTTTGCAGCTGGTTTAATGGCGAGGTAAGTGCGTTAGAAGGAGAGCAGGGTGATAGGGAGAAAAACATTCAAAATTTCAGACTGTAGACTGTATTTTATTCATTTTACGTTCCACGACGGCTCGTATAAAACACAGCCTATCGAGATCGGTGTTTATTCTGGAAACTATCCAAGATCAACGAATAATTACGGAACAGAAAAATTAGAAATTGTGTCTAAGTCAACCCAAGTTGCGAAAGCCTTTTGATTAGTGTGATGTTAGTGATCATCACTTTATAATATAAATGTTAATTATTTTATTAAGTAAGTCAATAGGTACATAGATCTCAATATAAGAATAAACGTCCAACTGGAATGGTGTGGTTTGCACGATAAGTGTCCGAGGTCTGCGTTGTCATCGGTAGCTGGCAATGATGCTGGTGCTCAATAAGACTAAAGTTACTCTCTTGACATCTTCCTCCTTCACTAAATTGATCATATTATGTTTTGTGTTTGGAAGACTTCAGATACCACGAATTTATTCGATACACATGACCTTCTGTGTCTTCCACCAGGTAGGATCTTGGTTCTGCACACTAGCTGATCACTACATTAGGTTGCCAATTTCGTTGTGCAATTCTTAGGAAAATGCAGTCTCCTATTTCAAATTCATTGGGTTTTATCTTCGTTCGATCTCTTTCGTTTTTCCCTTTCTTTTTGATTTTTCAAGTTAATTGTATTATTAACTTGTATTATTAATTGTATTAAGTTAAAATATTGATACTAACACCGAACAAATTCAACAAACGGTGCCGAATATCAATGTGTAATGTCCAGCTTCGGAGAGTGTGTTCTTGGTTAATAGCTTGACCCAAAATATGCAGAACAACCACGAGGATTAGATACAAAAGTTGGTGTTACCAAACAATATCAAAGTAGGTTTTAAACTTGACACATGTGCGCAGTGCAATATTATCAATTCATAAATAGCAAGTAAATGTAAAATTCACGTATCACCTTGTCCAGTAGCAAACATAATCTACCTACTTCTCGAAAGATAGAGTTCTCGTCCTAGGAGAATGTTTCGTTAAATTAACATACAAGAAGCAAACCTCTCATCAAATCAAATTTATTGTATTACCAGACGATTTCCAACCAATCCTTGGATTATCTACTTGCGAAGATTTGGGACTTATAAAACGGGTTGATACGACTGAGTTCGAAACATTTGACAGCAATATATTCAACGGTATTGGATGTTTAAAAGATTTTCAATACGACATACATTTTATACCAGAACCTAAATTTAAAATTTTCCCGGGTTTTGGCACCATGTGATGTTAGTGATCAACACTTTATAATGTAAAAGTTAATTATTTCATTTAGTTAGTGCATTGGTACATATATCTCAATATAAGAATAAACGTCAAACTGGAATGGTGTAGTTTTGCACGAAAAGTGCCCGAGGTCTGCGTTGTCATCGATATCTGGCAATGATGCTGGTTCATAATAAAACTAAAGTTACTCTCTTGACAAATAGATCTATGGGAGAGGAAAGCCTGTACTTTAGTACTTTCATCACCTGATAGATTACTTTCATTACCTACAATAGATGTTTAATTTATAATGAAAGTTCGTACCCCCTTTGGACCACAGCGTTGAGCTCCACTGATATGCACAAGATTTATCTTTTATATCGGTGGGTGCTAATGTCTGGTGAGTTTCTTCTAATAGAGGTGTTATATTGTTTGACCGATTTTGGCTAAATCGGTCAACTCCGCCAACTTGTGATAGTTATACCTACTGACATGAGTAGCATACTCAAATTGATCGCTTTCCCCTACCTATCGCGTTCACGATTCCTTACCAGATGTTCAAAAAATCGTTTGACATTATCACTCTACCGAACTCAATCCATGCTGACCTCCATTAAGATCCATAGCTCTTCTAGGAACGGATCCGCGATAGGTGGCCCAAGAGCCTGATTTTCTTCACAGATGGACAAGTGGGATGGACAACCACTAGGATGGTGGGTCAATCTGCAGTGGACAAGTGGGATGTGCCTTCTTTGACAACACCAACAAAGCAATTAGTCTGTCTCTGGATAGGGCGTCAATTCATTCTGCCGAATGTCATGCGATTCTTGGGGTGCTGCAATGTGTACATGGCCAACAAACTCTTCGTTGGTGCTGCAGGCGAACGCCAATTTCCTGCGAACTCAGTGTTTTCCGGAATCGTAGACACATTCGTAAACGGGCTTCGAGGAACCAAGCATTGAATCGCAGTTCGGGAAACGGCTTCGATAGGAAAACGAGGATTGTGAGAAAACGTTAGGAGCCTGCTGTAGAAGAGGAAGGTAAGGAGAAAAAAGGTGAGGATTGGACAATCGGACGAGAACGTGACTCCGAGAACGGATCGCCTCCATAGCTAATGGTGAATCAATTGTCTACCCTTTGACCGGGGTAGTTCCCTCTCCGCCACCCTCTCTAAAGTGGGGGATAATTCATTCCTTGAGTCATTACCTGTTCACCCATCGTAACCAAAGCTGCTTCAAAAGGGAGTTGAAATTCTTCGAAGGACTCTGTCGGTTACTCTATTGATAAAATAAATTCGTTTTAATCAACTGAAACAATTAAAACAATCATTGTCAATGTCTGTGAACTTAATTTCGAGATTTTCCTCATTTCGCTGTTTTTTAGTTCATACACCTTTATTGGGTATATGGAAATCAGATGTGGGTGGACCCACGGGACGGAATATTCTTTCCTGTTAACACATGAATTTGTACTGTATGAGTGTGAAAGCGGATAACTGAGAATGAATTTGCTCTGTATCATCATGAATCAGATAACTGAATATGAATTTGCTCTGTATCAGTATGAATCAAATAAATTCATATGAATTTTTCCTGTATGAGTATGAAGCAGATAACTGAGTACGAATTTGTGCTGTATCAGTATGAATCGATAAATTCATATAAATTTGTCCTGTATTAGTATAAAATCAGATAACTGAGTATGAATTTGCCCTGTATCAGTATGAATCGGATAAGTGAGTATGAAATTGTCCTGTATGAGAATGATCTTGACAGAATAGTGAGGTTTTTGAGATTCATTTTGCATTCCGGTTACGGTCATGCAATTTGAGTCCTACTCAAACTTATAACTGTTACGGAATATCCTTGCATTATTTCGTTGCGACCTGCCGTAGTTGTTACGAAACCTAGATCATAAATCTTAGAACCTCAAGGTTTTAATGAATATGAACGAATGTTTCAAACCACTTGCTCTTTGAATAACAAATTATGTTCAGATCCGGCTTGTCTGAATTACGAACAGGATTTGTTAGATACGTTCTAATTGACAATAAAGCCAGGTAGTAATAACCATCCACCTTCGTTGCCTAATAAGGACATGGACTGAAACCAAAAGAAAGTAAATTATTTTGTTTTACGCAAAATAACGTAGCATGCGTTTCTATGGTTAGTCTGATGGGCGAGCTGTTATGTTCCAATTAGTGGCCTCATCTGAACTCACTGACTTCACCTAATCACTTTACGTCACATTTCGAGATGTTTTCCGAGTATTGAAAATATCCACTGAGTGTAAAATCGTATCAACAAGAATTCAATGATTACATACACAGTCGTGACCGTCTGACATTGCTGTAGTAGGTTTTCCCATTACATAACTTAATATCACTAGTTCACATAGTTGTCAAATAGTTCTTTAGCGAAAATTGGGACAAAATCCTGGTCTCCATGGCTCAATACAATCCTGAAGTAGTATTATACATTGTTTATAGGGGTGTTTTACTGAATTTGGTGTTACCGATTATGGCTTGGTTTCAGTTTTACCGAATTTTACTAATGAGCGTGTTGTATATTTTTAAATAATCGTATTCTATTATACTGCTTAATACGAGTAATACTCAGAGCTCAAATATAAAGTAATATTCACTGTATTATAATACTTATCTGAACGAATTATACAATGAAAACTTTTGCAAAGTACTCGTTGCTATAGTCCTGATTTCACCTATGCTCTGCAGCTACATCATCAATGCAGTAATTATTGCGTACTATGTTAAAGGATTTTAGTTGAAAGGGTGTATACTAGTTTGTTCGTTGTTGTTTCACCAGTTCTTGATCACCTTCTACGAAGGACCGCTATCAGTTCTCAAAGTAGCTGAAATACCAAACATAGAAAATATTTTAAATATATGACTAGTTATAGTGGCAAATGTAAGAGAGTTGACAGTTTCCGCTATTGGGTACTTGCTGTAGTCGTCCAGCAAAACTATGACATATTTATTGTTGGGATATGGACCTGAAAAGTTCATGGAAAGGTTTTCCCACGCACTGGATGGTATTGGTGTTGGTTTGATTGGATTTCGCCGGGTTCGGGATGAATTTGCCTGGGGGGCAATACATTTTTGAACAGCAATTTCAACCTGAGCATCCATTTTAGGGAACCAAACCTTACTGCGGAGCTATTCCTTTGATTTTGTGATGCCTTGGTGGCCTCGGTGAGCAAAATTCACAACAATATGTTGAAGGGATAAAGGGAAGACGATCCTACATCCACTTATTACGATACCACCCGATGTTACTGCCAATTCTCTTTTTACTATTTTGTACGCTGATACGTCAGCGTCATCCAAGTTCCCAAATCGCATTCCGTCCAAAACTTACTCAGTGTCCATCAAATTGGGGTTTCTCAGAAATGAATGTTTTTTTTTTTTTTTTTTTTTTTTTTTTTCTCAAGAAAGGGTTGATGGTAGAGATTTGGACGCAAAAAAATTGATGAATAGTTCAGCACTTCCTGATACCTTGGATGTGAGGGGGTGACGAGACATGTTGTCCGACGGATTCTCTGGCCCTGACATGTGTTGTATTTCCCAGGCGAACCCCATCAACTTGAATCTCATTCGTTCAAGCCTTGGCGATGCAGGAGAGTTAACTTTTGACTGTAAAGACACTAAAGGTTAATGATCGGTATGTATGAAAATTGGTACCAATCAGGAAATCTTGAAAGTGTTTAACACTCTAGGAAATCGCCAACATTTCTTGCTCTATTTGGGAGTAGCGTTTTTGCACATCCGAAAGACTTACACTTGCACTGGCGATAAGCCTTATTTGTACTGGTTGGGCTAAAATAGCTGCTAACCCTTCGGGACCGGCATCAGTATATAGAAGGGGAGTTTTATTTAAATCGAAATAACTGTTCAATATTGAATTCTTTGTAAGTAGCTTAATTTAGACGAATTCCTCTGGTTGATTTTATCCCATTTCCTAGAAAAAGAGCGTCTTTCTTAATTAACAACTTTCTAATTGGTTTCTATTGGCTTATTGCCTACTATGTTGGTACTGTCATTGATTATGATGTAGTAGCCACTATAGAGCGTTTCCCACTTATTCGTTTTATATTTTTAAGGACACGAACCTGATAGCTGGCAACTCACCCGTATTGGTCATTTGCGTGTTGGCAAATATGTTGGTACCGGTGGATTAGAGTATACGGAGGTTATTCATTCGCATGTTAAGCGGTGTCCAGGATTTCCCAACCTAAAATCAGGGCAATGCCTACGCAATAGTAACACCCTCCGGAGTGTTACAGGTTCGCATACTCTCGCTGGATACACAGGAGTGTTCAGTAATGTGAATTCTTTGTCTGGTCTGCGCAGCGGTGATTCCAACATTAGCTGAGCTCCGTGCGTCCAACTGTCAAGTGGTCCCGACAGGAGGTTACCAATATTACTTGTACCTGTTTATATACCTACATACGCATAGGGATTGGCCAAAAGTCAAGTAAGAAAATCCAAGTGACTGTAAACTTCCGGCTTTATGTGCTGTGCAAACAAATTTTCCGTTTCAGTTTCAGACCTATATATTGGGGAGTTGTAGAAAATTTGTTCAGGTAGCTTACGTAACTCCCACTTTAGCCTTAGGGCTATCAGAAAAGAACAATGATATCGTGGAAACGTTTTTAGGATGTCCCTCTGAACCAAGGTATGTCTTATAGCAGGGCTTCGTGAATAAGAGGGCATCGTAAAATCATGTACAAATCCGTTTCAGACTATTCCAAGACCAAATCCGTGAAAAAACCATAGTGTGTGAGTGTGTGTGTGTGTGACACATATTGTCGACGCTACCCAGGCTACGATTCTCCACTGATTTACGTGATTCTTTCTTTGTTCCATCCCAATTTTATTCTAGTTGTGCAACAAATCTTGGAAATTTCGGATTTGCATTCGAGGAGGGGGTAATAGCCAAACCTTTAATGCGCTTCCCAGTCTACAACTCTCAACCGATTTTGGTGATTATTTTTTGTTCGAACTAAAATTTAGTTTAGATGTGCTACAAACCTTGGCAAAATATTGGATTTGCTATTGAAGAGGGGGTGGAGGGGGTTATAGCCGACTTGTTTAGGCGCTGCAAAAGCTACAGTTTTTGACCAATTTTCGTTTTTTTTTTTTTTTTTTTTTTCATTTTTTTTTTTTTTTTTTTTTTTTTTTTTTCTAATTAAGAACCCAGTCTAGTTATGTAAAAACTTCGGGAGTTTCGAATTGATTGTCAATGGGGTAAATGGAGGTGGTAATTCCAATAAATCATGACTTTTGGAGTGACGAATCTTGGGTTTCGTCATTTTCCTATTTCGCTCAAAGTATTTGATCTCTCTCTGGTTCTATTCTCATTAAATTAAAAGTTCATGTTGATTGGATTGGTGGGTAGGGGTGAGTAGGGGATATTTTCCATCCATTTCCGTGAATCTGTCATTGTTTGATTTCAAAATGTAAAAAACGGACGGTAGACCTACGGTTCTACAGTCAGATCATTTAATAATGATTAATTTCACACATTATTAGTTCATTATGGTTACTTAGCAATATTAGTTTATAACTGAGCGTAATAAATCAGCTTTCCTTGAGCCTCACTACAGAGGCTTAGGGATTATGAGATGCTGTGATAAAATGAGAGCATTCCAAAAAGTGGCTAACGATTTTCCTGCTATGAAAACTAAGGGAGTTACACTTCCCTAGTAAAGCATTGGTTAAAGTGAAAATCAATAGAAAACCCCACCGTGACGTGACGCTCGTGACGTGACGAAAACAAATGGAAACGTCCTGTTAATCATTATTAAGTGTAAAAACATTTCATACTTTATTATGGAGACGATACGTGCTCTATTCTTCATTTTTACCAAAATCATCTACGACAAGTACATAGGGACGTCCCTGCAATGCATGCATTACTAACACATATGTTTGGTTATAACCTAGTTTCGTCATCCAAACCTGATGTTTGATAGCGACACGAATACGAACTAATTAGAGTTCATTTAGTCTCTGCTACTTCTTTTTTAAATACACCATTGGATTTTAAAAAACCCCAAAGGTCGCTCTATCGGCGGAGTCGGGATCCGCTGGTCGAGGGCGGTTTTTATCTGAAAGGAAAAACCAGAGTCACGCTCTTCACCTTCTACCCTTCTTCTTTCTACTCCTACATCCGACGCCGCCTTCAAATGAATATTGGCCACACGAACTTAATGAACTGCAAGCCCCTTCAAATTGTTATTGCGATAAAAACTCCCTCCCCAGTGTGGCTCGCTACTTAGAAGGTGAAATGGGGGTCCAGTTAGATTATCTTGGGTGAGAAGTAAATACCCGGCGGTCGTTACGCTAGCGGGGATCGCTCCAGTCTCACGTTTATGGAACCCAGTTCACCAGAATGTTACCGCCTCATCTCAACTTTGTGAAATCGCAGTGAGAGACTCGAGGAAATTGTCATCCACGGGGCCACTCCTCCCTTTTGGAGCCGCATTTTACTGAAAATTATTGTTTGTTACGCGCTCTCCACAATGAGGAAGTTTTATGAAACTATTTTCTTCTTATGAAACCAAACAACTCGAGGCTATATACTGGAACGAATGTTATTGACATCAATTAGGAGTATGTCTTGCGTTATATATTTGGGCCAAAAATTTCGCGTTAAGAAGAAATGCAATGTTTTCTGATGACTGAGACATGAAGATAATTATTCTCGTCATCAACCAACGATGCTGGAATTTCAAACGAAGCCCCTCTAAGGCACATGCAGAATTGAAACGTACGGCTGATCAGCTGAGTGTGGCCAATTTCTCTCCTAGTTACACTACGATACTGGAACATTACAAGATCCTACTTTGGATACGTAGAATTTATTTACAGCCTGCGGGAACATTCTGATCAGCTGAGAGAACTGTGAAGCTAAATTCTCTTCAAAGCGCCCAATGATATTGAAATTTTAAGCGGATTCTCTCTAGGACACCTAAATTTTAATTACAACATGCGGAAACAAGCTGATTAGCCGACTGAGCTGTGAGGCCAATTTCACTGCCAAACAAACAGAAAATCAAAGTCGTACCCCGCAAATCAGGTCGGTAGTTTTTTGACAAAAAAAAAAAAAAAAAAAAAAAAAAAAAAAACATGTTGAGGAGGTGTTTTAGACCATTATTTGTCAGCAATTGAATTTTCTGTAAGTAAAAACAATTTGATGAAAAACTTGAAAAATTAAATAGGTATATGGTCCCTCCGGGTCAAAAGTTGAAAAAACGCCAAGAACGATTATCACACCTCCGATGCTGCTCTTGGTCTCATTTGCCGCAGAAACAATAAACAGCACAATTTTTTTACGGTGTTGTAATTCGTCCAAAAATAAAAATTGTAAAAAAATCGTCAGAAATCGGTTTAAAAAACAATTTTTGGGCCGTTTTTAAGCAAAAGGCGCAGTAAGGAGGCAGTTCAGAAATATTATCTGTGGTATAGCCGTTGTGTAGCGTTAAATTTCCAACAAGAATATCACCTTTAATTGAACAAGAATTATTCTGGAAATTTAGTGATTTTCTACAAAATTGCTGGTGCCGTACCTCAAAAATTAGACGCCTATATGAAAAAACTGCTTTGGATTCAGATTCAACACCCTCGGAAACCCCCAGGACCAATACCAGATTACGGAGGCACGATTTTTTTTCCTTTTGCAGTGTTATTTTGGTCATTAGCCAACGATGCTGAAATTTCAAACGGAGCCCCTCTATGGCACATAAAATAGAATTAAAACATACGGATAGAGCCTGATCAGCTGACCGAGCTCTAAGGCCCATTTCTTCCCTAGTTGCACTGCGATACTGAAACTTGTGTAGGATCCTATTTAGGATACGAAGGATTTTATTACAACGTGCGGTAACATTCTGAACAGCTAAGAGAACTGTGAAGCTCAATTGGAACCTAAGTGGAATACAATTCGTAATTCTATTCCAAGTGTCCTAGAGAGACTTTGTTTTATATTGCAGCATCGTAGGGGGATTAAAAAGGAACTTAGCGTTACAGCTCACTCGTCTGATCAGGGGTGTTTCTCAGGTTGTAATTCTATTCTACGTGCCCTAAAGAGGCTCCGTTCCACAATTCAGCATCATAGGAAAAAGTCTGCAAAAGGTTGCATTTTCGTGAACCGGTATTTTTTATCGACCAGTCATAAGAAATATTAATGTCGTAACGTCACAGTATTTATATCAGGAGTTAAATTTTATAGTTTCTCTGAAACGTAAAAACCTTTATATTACCATTGGTCTCCTCTGTGACAATCTACCGATAGTCGTGATCTAGTCGTGGTGGTCTTAGACTTCTATAGTATATTTCAATCTTTCGATGTAATTTTGGAACTCAGGCGAAATAAGTAGAACAAGATTTCAATTACTGGGATAATTAATTACGCTTTCCTTTATGTCGCTCCAAAAGAAAGGTAATCAGGGGGGTTTTTCTACGTATCTAGCCTGTCGGTTGATTAGTTTCTTATATTCACTTCTTTTAAAGATGAAAGAAATACCGCAGGGGAGAGAGGTATGCGGGATAGCAATGGATTAGGTATTAGTATTAACAATGAGAGTTTATATAATATTATTGCTATTAACGCAAATGGAAGAAAGAGGTAGACTCACCGTTCTGAAGGTTGAACAACAAGCGGACCCGTGCAGGTTGGGGGTACCAACGGGCACGTCGTTCCATTGAACGGATCACCGTAACAGTTTTTGATAGCTGTTACACCTCACAAGCCCCTTTGACAAAGCACTGGTTTAAAAAAGTGGTCAAGGTCACTACTGATTTAAGCAGGCAGTTTTTGCGACAATGTTTAAGATATAACGGAACATATTCTCAGTTTCTGTCTCGCTAATCACATCATCAAGATTTCAACAATTCGGAAAGGGTTCCTTCAATTCTACCGACAGAACTTATTTGAAAAAAAAAAAGACTGTTTGGGATGAAAGACAGCACATAGGACAAAACGATTCCTATTACTACGGTAATACAGAAAATTGGTAGGTATTGGTACTCGTAAATTAAGGTAAGAAATTGTTATAAGAGTTCTCTTGGTAGCAAATTTTCTTCCTGGGGCCTCCCAGGCGCGGTACTTCATAGTTCACACGTCGTATCGACTACATATACGGATTTAAAGTTTGTTACAGCAATTCCGATTTTTGATGGGAAAACGAACTCTGACAGTATTTTAAGACAGCTCACTGGTCGGGGTAGAAGGTATGTGAAGAATTTAGGCACCTATACTGTACCCATATTCAAGCAATGTACAATTTAACTCAATACATTTTCCTATGGCACCCGGTAAAAATATGTTGGTAGTTTCGTCAGCCGTAACCATGATGTTAGTATTAGTTGGGATGCGGCCCAGGAAAATAAATGAAATTATTTCATTTATTCGTTTATTACTTAACGCTTCGTCCACTCGCTGTGGATATCCTCAGAAAATTGGGGTAAGTAACCAGAAAAAGAGAAAAAAAAAAAATATATATATATATATATATATATATATATATATATATATATATATATATATATATCAAAATAAACATATATGTCATAAAACAACAGTGCTCAAGTCAACTTATGGAACTACTGTAAAATATCAACAAAAAGAAAACAGAAAAAATGAATTGCAACAGAATTGCCAAAATTTTACAGAAAACCAAGAAATGAACAGCCAAAAAAGAAAAACATCACATCAATTAGTTGACCAATGGAAATGGATGTAAATGTTTTTCTATTTTGGTTGTTCTTTCTTGGCAATCCAGATCCGCAGATCCTGCAGTTCCGATGCAATCCATCTGTTTTCTTTTTGATATTTCACATTCGTTCCATAAGTTGACTTGACCACTGTTGTTTTATTTTTAAGTCTGTTTCATTCGAATACTAAATTTGAATAAGCGAACGAAACAAATCTGCGGATTTGCAGCACACGCACGACGCACCACAACAACTGCTGCCGGACAAAGTCCAGGTCAGCAGCAGTGCGGGCGACCGCACGACAATACCAAGCCCACCGGCCACACACGACCTCCAACACACACACGCACACACACACACACACACACACACACAGACACGGAACCAAGGTTGTTCAAAATGGTCTAAAACGTAAAATGCGAGTAGAAATTTTGATTTTGGAGACCAAAAAATTTTTTTTTCCCGAAAGTGATAACAATGCTTCCGCTACCTTTAGGTAGACACGAAAGCAAAATAAGTGCACCATAACTCACAGGAAAGCTTGAAAAAAGTTAGTTTAGCTTTAGGACTTGGTTTTGTTAGAAGTAGCTAGGGACTAGAGACTATACTAGACCATATATTATTAGTAACTTGTTGGTACTATCCTGTAAGGCCATTTTGGGCTTTCGTGCTTCAGACGAGCACGTCCTTCAGAAAGGATAGCGAGAAGATTGAAAAGAGACGAGACGGGTTTTAGATGCCGATCTCTTGAGGAACATTACCCGTCGGGACCGTCATCATCCCAAGTATTTACGGACCCTTGATAAACTGCCTACTGAAAGGCACTACCCCCTAAATAATATCCTTTTCTTTTTCACTTCCATTCGCTACAAATTAATTGCTCTTTCCTCCCGAGTTACCTCCTCTCCCGCCCTCCCCGCGGTTCGCGCTCCTTCCTTTTACAGGCTCCGTACCCTTCTGAGAAAGCCGACTTCAAAGTATATTAATACAATTATCATTGTCACAATAATTCCTTGCCTCCGACTCACAGAGACCTTAAGTCCGAATAGCCTTCAGCAGTTCACACGGTCGTAAAAATAAAATGAAAGGCTTCAAGAAAGAGGCCTTCTGGTCTTGAGTCGAGTTTTTGCCCCTTTCGGGGTGGAGTAGGGGAATTTTTATGCGAAAATCCATTAGCGGGGTCCGGCAGAGATTGAAACGAAGCTCGTCTGCATAGTTCGAGTCGTAGTCTTGACTGTAATGACGGGACTCTCTTCTCGGAAGCAATGAACATAAAGTAACTAATGCAGTACGAGGCGGTCGTCAACATAGCCTTGTCGAGTGTTGCCTAACATTTCAGAGGGCAGTTACACCCGAGAGATATGACTGTCATATTTTTTCATGAAACTCTTTCTCGGTGTTAACCATTGCATACGGTAAGTATCAATACGTTGATAGGCATAGTGTGCAAGAACAAGAATATTGATTGATGATTTTATCAATATTATAGACCAACACTCTTTCATATGGCAGTCAACAGAACGTATGACTGCAATGTCTAATTGAAAATTGCATATACCTACTGCGTCTCGTTGGAGTTCCACTGCGAGAAGCACTATTATGGATTGCATTCTGAATGCATTGGATAGGTGAGAGAAGTTTTGAACCCGACAGACTACGATAACCAAGGTCTTAAGTAAGAAAAGTGACGCAAAAAATTGCGTTTCGAAAATTCGCCCTCTATGAGCGTTACGAAAATTCGTCACAAATTGAGCGTTACGAAAATCTGTCTCGGCGTTATGCAAATCTTTCGCGTATTGTTATTTCTCATCAGACCAAAGCTCGATAGAATACCAGTGCCCTGCAATGTGGTACATAGTCTCATGGGGAGCACTAGATGTGCTTCCGATAAAGTCAGCTCAACTCGGTCTTCTTTTCGTTATTTTTTGCTCTTAAGAATGAAAGTTCGACATTTCTACAAGGTTTTTATTTTATTTTTTCCGTTACATAATTGAATAGTTTCTCGTTTTAGGTTGAACCTGTCACCGAGTCTGTCGTCTTACTATGACGATTTTGCGGACCGCGAATTCTTTGAATTTTTTCAAATACCATTTCTTGATAGAAAGATGGATTTTTCCATCAGCAACTATGGAAATTTCCTCTTGAGAAAATACATAATTTCCAAGATTGTACGTCCCCTGATTTGGCCCAGTCCACTGCAACAGTTCAGATAATCGTCGACATTTTCCTTTCCTGAATCAGTGAAATTAGGAGCATGTTGTTGTATCTAAAGGGGTTGTGACTAGTAACTAATTACTACCATTCCAATAACATTTAAAAATTTCATAAATTTCCGAGGGAATCTATAGAAACTAAGCTTGTTTCAATGATTGAAGGATTCTTGATTCGAGGATAGGCAAACGAACACACATCAACAAAAAAGTGGCTCAGGGTGGTATAAAACGTAAAATGCAAGTGGAAATTTTGATTTTGACTACAAACAATTTTCTACTTGGTAGAATCAGAATCACAAAGAGGAATTAAAAGAGTCTGATAAAATAAGAGTTGAAGAGTGAGAGATGTGCAGTTCTTGAAACGCCTGAGAGACTGCAGAGCTGCCCCTGTTCAATTAAGCATCAAGAATGAGTCTCAAGCCCCGCACAACGTCAGCATTAGTAATCAAACGATTTTAGATTTTTGGGAAGAGGGGAATGGTGTTTCCAGCAAGAGGTATTGGAATATCACGTAGATTATAACATTGTTGATTTACTTAATAAGGTTTATAGGAAAGATTTCTATAATATCAGCGAATTAGGTCTTCACTTTGTCATAATTTTGATTCAAGGAAGCTCGCAGAAAATTTAAAACAAAGCTTGCAACTTTTCAAACTATATTTTGAAGACGGCATTAGTTGTTCTGGCGGATCTTTTACTATAGTGGTTAAAAAAAAGTATTTTCTATCATAAAACATTACAAAATTGTTTCACATGTCTTGGAAATTACCCCTTCACTTTAAAGCCATTGGCTTTGCATTGTGTAGGGAGAGTCAGCTCATAAACATTAGTCGATATACGAAATTTAATGAGATAATAAGATATGAGAATGAATGAGTGGAATTATTGATGAATCAAGGATATCGTATTACCTGTTTGCACACAAATTGAAAATTACTAGTGCAATAAATAGCTGTCGTGGAAGAAGTTCGGTACAGTGAGTATACCAGGGGCCCATTTCATAAAACAACAAGTTACAAATGTACAAGTTAACAAGTACAGGTAGGTACTTGCAATGCACGGTAAACTAAAACAAGTGTTTCACAAAAAAAGAGTACGAGTGTGGAAAAGTTACAATTGTAGAAACTGAATTTACAAGTGTAGCAGAAAAGAAAAATGGTGTGTGGGAACTAATGAAATGAACGTCAAGCGGGATGCCGAAATTGAAGTTTTGTCAGCGAATCATAATGTGAAAATGGTTCTAAGTACACGATAGGATGTTTATCGTACATGACTAAGTGTACATAATGATCGGAAGACAGACAGATTATAAACTGAAAAGTGGAAAAATTGTGTGTTTGATTTCAACTTATTCTAATGGCTGGCATAATCGGATTTTCCCCCTTCATTTAGCGGAAATGACTAATCAATTCACCAAGTCTCAATGCTGCTGGGTTAGGAATGTCATGTGTAACTTCAAAATTATCTTCACTTTGATCTTCAATGATGGGGAGATCGTCAATACCCGATCAGGAAAAATTGCACAGGGTCACGCAGCATTTGAATCATTCAAGGGTCTTGGAAGATATCCTAAATCTCGTTAAATTCGAAAATACCCATGAAATGAGCGTTTATTCGTGACCGTGAAAATCGTTGGCGTTTTCTACGCTGAATGCTTCTTTCTTGCCTGTATTCTGTAACAGAAGATGATTCTCACATATTAAACACCGAAAAATTGTCCATTCACAATGCTGGAAAATAATAAGCTTAGAGGTAAATGGACGTAGGTTAAAAATCGGCCATTTTTTACAACTGTAAAACAGTGTCTTAAACAAAATGATGGGGAAACACTTGTAACTTGTCCAAATTTGCCTGTACACTGGTTAATTTTCACAGTGCATTACAAGTCTACACTTGTACCTTTATGAAACGCTTGCACACTCATTTTATACAATTGTTGCTTCATGAAATAGGCCCCAGGTCTTTTATTTAAGCCAACACCAATAAAAGAAAACTAAAATGGTTTCAATGACCATCGTTGATTTTGCTTCTACATCAAGTGTTATTCTGCCATTAATTCGTCATTCTG